>JAWRVZ010000098.1:2302500-2547189 GCA_037043235.1 Rhodeus uyekii | reverse complement strand
TGGCAGACATGGTTCGAACAAAAATTATAGAAGAAGTGAAAGACAGTGAGGTCTATAGCATAATGGCAGATGAAACAAAAGATGTAAAAAAAAAGGAGCAGATATCTCTAGTACTCAGGTACTATTTCAGTGGAGCTGTCCATGAGAGCTTTCTCCACTTTGAATCGGCTGATCGACTAGATGCAGCGGGGCTTACTGACAGAATCATACACATATTAGAAAGTCATGGTCTTGAATACAAAAACAACCTAGTAGGTCAAGCATATGACGGTGCTTCAGTTATGAGTGGGAAGCATTCAGGTGTCCAGGCACGCATTAAAGAACAAGCAAAGCATGCCTTTTACATCCACTGCAATGCACACTGTCTGAATTTAGTTTTAGTGGACACAGTCAAAGCTATCCCTGAGGTAGGAGAGTTCTTCTCCTTACTAGAAAGACTGTATGTCTTCACATCTGGGTCATATGTGCATCAAAAATGGCTGAGCATACAGAAAGAGATGTACCCAGGTGCACCAGCTAGAGAGCTTCAGAGACTAAGTGACACTCGCTGGGCATGTCGATATATGGCTCTACATACTATTATGGATAGATTGCCTGCCATTAAGCGAGTCCTGCAAGATATAGTCCAAGAACACAGTGGTGACAGATCTGTTGAGGCTAGAGGTCTGCTTGCACAGATAGATTTACAGTTCATTGTGTGCCTTGTTACCCTCCATAAAGTGTTTGGAGAAGCAAAATTTCTGTCAGATATGCTACAGTCTTCATCACTTGATCTGTCAAAGGCTGTTGATTTAGTTGAAGCCTTAGTTCAGACTTTGAATGACTACAGGGATGAGTCATTTTTTGATGACCTATGGAGTGAAGTGTTGAACACAGCTGAGCAATGTGATACTGCAGTACAGCCCCCTGCAAAACGACCAAAAAAGCTAAGCTCTCAATTTAATGCAGACTGTGTACTCAGTACAGTGGGTCAGAGGTCAGATTCAGAACGAGAAAAAGATAGTTTTCGTACAACCCTTTTCTACCCTGTTTTAGATCAGATGCTTAATGAGCTTAACAGAAGGTTTTCTAGCAAAAACTGTGAAATAATGACTGGCATCCAAACTCTAAACCCCACAAGTGATGTGTTTCTCAAAGAAAAGTCCCTGTTTCCATTTGCTAGAATGTATGAATCAAATATTGAGGACTTGGGGTATGAACTACATCAGTTCAGAAGAATTTTAGAAAGGAAAATACAGAGTGGCATGCAGAAACCCTCCAGTGTAGTAGAGCTGGCATTATTCATTGAACCTTATAAAGAAGTTTTCTTTGAGCTTTTTAAACTATGCAAGATAGCTGTTTCAATCCCTGTTAGTACCGCTTCTTGTGAACGGAGTTTTTCTGCACTAAAGCTGGTGAAAACCTATCTCAGGTCCACAATGTCAGATGACAGATTAAGCAATTTAGGTGTTCTAAGTATTGAGTCAAGGAGGGCAAAGGCCTTAAATCTAGATGAATTTGCTGATCTTTTTGCAAAAAAACACAAAAATCGTAGAATACAGTTACTGTGAATGATACTGAATCTGTAATGCAAATGTAAAAATATAATAGAAATGCAATTACAGTTAATGTGAATGATACTGAATATGTAATGCAAATGTAAAAATATAATTAAATCAAATAGTTACTGTGACTAATACTGAATATGTAATGCAAATGTAAAAATATAATTAAAATCAAATCGTTACTGTGACTAATACTGAATCTGTAATGCAAATGTAAAAATATAATAGAAATGCAATTACAGTTAATGTGAATGATACTGAATCTGTAATGCAAATGTAAAAATATAATAGAAATGCAATTACAGTTAATGTGAATGATACTGAATATGTAATGCAAATGTAAAAATATAATTAAAATCAAATCGTTACTGTGACTAATACTGAATATGTAATGCAAATGTAAAAATATAATTAAAATCAAATCGTTACTGTGACTAATACTGAATATGTAATGCAAATGTAAAAAATAAAATTGAAATGCAAATACATTTTTGAATGATTATAAACATTGTATTTTGCCTGTTAATGCCTGCAGTGCAGTGAAGAAAATGATATGACAACAATAAGGTTTAAATATAACTGGCCCCTCTAACAGTACAACTGGCCCCAGCTTGGCCCCCCCAGTTGAAATGGTCTAGAACCGCCACTGACTCTCATTCGTCTTTACTCGGCAACGGATTTTCTACTATGGGAAAGGTAAGTGAAGTTTAAACGCGCGTCCTCTCCTGGACTCGCGCCAACGTATAACCGTCTAAGCGCCTACGTTTATTTATGTACTTTATTGCTGAATTCTGACTCTCGCTCGTGTATACATAGGGAATGCAGAAACATGAATATACATTGGAAAGGCTTCCCTGAGCAGCGCGCACGCTGACTCTCTTCAAATGCAGCGTCTAACAGTCAAAGTTATTTATAACTAATTCTTGAGTATATAGTCACATTGTGTTAATTCTTTTATCTGCTTTTAACTAAAGTCTGACTCCTGTTCTCGAGTTCAAACGCGCTTCCTGAGCAGATTCGCTGATAGATCGATGTTTTGTGAACACTTAAACAAATGAAATAAGATTTTTAAGGATGCAAAAACATGGCAGATCGATTCAAACTGTAAACTGCTTGAGATTCAAAAAAACTGCATTACTCTGCTGCATTACTTGAGCAGGAATTATTTTTAAAATACTAATATTTAAGTTATTTTGTTTCCCATGGAGGAAGGCTTTATACAAATATTACATTGCGTTGATTCCTTTATCTGCTATATTTGCCGTGTTGAACTGAAGTCTGACATGGCAGATCGAGTCAATCTGAAAACTGCTTGAGATTAGAAAAAACTGCATTACTCTCCTCATTGTACTTTAGCAGCAGTGGCGTAGCCACGGGGGGGCCTGGGTGGGCCCGGGCCCCCTCATTTACATGTGCGGCCCCCTCAGATTTTCAATTGTTTAAAATCGCGACTGTGAAAACTAAATTGAAAACATTTACAGCTGCACAAGACGATCGCAACGCACCCCCACAGTCAACAATAGCGCGCTGCGTGTTACACTATAACCAGTCTGGCTGAATGGTTAAGGCGATGGACTAACAATCCAATGCGGTTTTCATGCGCAGGTTCGAATCCAGCCGCTTACGTTATGCTCAGGCCCCCTCATTTTAAGCTGGGCCCCCTCAAAAATAAAATTCTTTTAGTATATATAAAAGGCTACATATAGTGTAACTGTGGTGTAACTGCAGTCTCTTTTGAAAGTGATTAGCCTATATTAATAATGCTTAATTACAGCTTTAAAATAGAAATAAAACAAAGTATTATTCACAGTATCATATATATATATATATATACACACACACACACACACACACACACCTCTATACATATTATATATATATATATATATATATATATATATATATATATATATACATACACATATATTTAGTATATATAAAAGGCTACATATACATGCAGTGTAACTGCAGTCTCTTTTGAAAGTGATTAGCCTATACTAATAATGCTTAATTACAGCTTTAAAATAGAAATTAAACAAAGTATTTTTCGCATTAGTGAAAACTGACCGTTAAAAGCCAAGGATGTAATTAAACCGTAAACATTTTTTTAAACTAATTACAATTTTCCAACACTTTGGGGATCAAAAAGCATAATTATAACTTTTTTTTAAGTTTAAACTCTCAAAACTTTTTAAGCTAATTAACGATAAATCTTGCTAACAATATGCTAATTCAGCAAATTCTTGCCAGCAACATGCTTATTTATGTTAAATGTTGCTAATGACTTCAGAATTCATACTAAATCTTGCTAGCAACAAGATAATTAACATTAAATATTGCTAGCAAAATTGATCATCAATTGATTAAAGATTAAATTATGATCAAAGAACATAACGACACCTTAGTAACTGCCTAGAAACAACGCAAGGCAATAACTAACAAGAGTATATATGCTCAAGATCTAATTCTTTCCATCTATCCATCTGTAAACTTTCAAAACTTTTTAAGCTTTTACAAATAAATTTATCTTTCAGGCTAGGCTTTCTCAAGCCAACTGAAGTTTATATCATAAACTTCCTCTATCTAGTTATTATTATTATTCTTACCTAAAATTCTCAAAGCATCTCCTCCTTGAGCTTTAAAGCTACAACCACTAAACTCTGCTCAGACTTCAGACCTGTTCTGACTTGAGTTGCTATCCCTTTTCAGACTGATCAGACTTATGATTTTTGATAAAACTGAAGATTAAAGTCATAAAATCTCCATAGACTTTCACTAATGAAGTGAAAACTGAATTTTAGATAGAGCGTCCACTCCATCTGTTGGTAACATCACAACATTACACCTGATATATAATACATTTCAATACAGTATGTGTGAACATGTCCATTCCAATGGGCATGCATTTTATTTTTCTAAATCCTGAAAAAAAAAACTTGCAGGTCTACAATCGATTTTTTACTTTAATTAGTAAGTTAAATCTCTCTATTTTACATACATAATATCACAAAATTACACCCCTGTCAGTGAGAGCACTGAAGTTTGAACGAATCAGAGCGCTGCAATTCAAAGCCTCAAAGCTTTTCAAAGACGCCATTACTGCTGGAGAGAGAGATCATAATCTCCTAAAATAGATTTATGTGAGAGAGTTTATGATCAAACGGAAATTGTTTCCGATTATCAAGTAACCGCTGCAGCGTGTTTCCTTGAAGATTTATGTACTTATATGGCCAAATTCTGACTCTCATTCGTCTTTACATGGCGACGGATTTTCGCTGTTGAGCACTATGATACTATAGGAAAGGTAAGTGAAGTTTAAACGCGCGTCCTCCTGGACTCGCGGCAACGCATAACCGTCTAAGCGCCAAAGTTTATTTATAGCGCTCATTTATGTACTTTATTGCCGAATTCTGACTCTCGCTCGTGTTTGCACGGGGAAGACACATGTAAAAGGCTTCCCTGAGCAGCGCGCGCTGACTCTCTTCAAATGCAGCGTCTAACAGTCAAAGTTATTTATAACTAATTCTTGAGTATATAGTTACATTGTGTTAATTCTTTTATCTGCTTTTAACTAAAGTCTGACTCCTGTTCTCGAGTTCAAACGCGCTTCCTGAGGAGATTCGCTGATAGATCGATGTTTTGTGAACACTTAAACAATAAATGAAATCAGTTTTTTAAAAGGATGCAAAAAACATGGCAGATCGATTCAAACTGTAAACTGCTTGAGATTCAAAAAACTGCATTACTCTGCTGCATTACTTGAGCAGGAATTATTTTTAAAATACTAATATTTAAGTTATTTTGTTTCCCATGGAGGAAGGCTTTATACAAATATTACATTGCGTTGATTCCTTTATCTGCTATAATTGCCGTGTTGAACTGAAGTCTGACATGGCAGATCGATTCAATCTGAAAACTGCTTGAGATTAGAAAAAAACTGCATTACTCTCCTCATTGTACTTTAGCAGGAATTATTTTAAAAATACTAATATTTAAGTTTGTTTCCCATGAAGGAAGGATTTACATATACATCTAAAAAGTATGTATTAGAGGCTCCATATACGCGCGTCCTCCCGTATTCGCGCGTCCACGCCTAAGCGCCTACGTTTATTTATAGCGCCTAAGTTTATTCACACACATACATGCATATCTATCTACATCTATATTGTAAATATAAAGGGCTCCATATACATGCAGTGTAACTGCTGTCTGTTTTGAAAGTGGTAAGACTACATAAATAATGCTTAATTACATCTTTAAAATAGAAATAAAACAAAGTATTATTCACAGTATCACAGTACCATATATATATATATATATATATATATATATATATACACACACATACACATCTATTTAGTATATATAAAAGGCTACATATAGTGTAACTGTGGTGTAACTGCAGTCTCTTTTGAAAGTGATTAGCCTATATTAAAAATGCTTAATTACAGCTTTAAAATAGAAATAAAACAAAGTATTATTCACAGTATCATATATATATATATATATATACACATACACATCTATTTAGTATATATAAAAGGCTACATATACATGCAGTGTAACTGCAGTCTCTTTTGAAAGTGATTAGCCTATACTAATAATGCTTAATTACAGCTTTAAAATAGAAATTAAACAAAGTATTTTTCGCATTAGTGAAAACTGACCGTTAAAAGCCAAGGATGTAATTAAACCGTAAACATTTTTATAAACTAATTACAATTTTCCAACACTTTGGGGTCAAAAAGCATAATTATAACTTATTTTTAAGTTTAAACTCTCAAAACTTTTCAAGCTAATTAACGATAAATCTTGTTAACAATATGCTAATTCAGCAAATTCTTGCCAGCAACATGCTTATTTATGTTAAATGTTGCTAATGACTTCGGAATTCATACTAAATCTTGCTAGCAACAAGATAATTAACATTAAATCTTGCTAGCAAAATTGATCATCAATTGATTAAAGATTAAATTATGATCAAAGAACATAATGACACCTTAGTAACTGCCTAGAAACAACGCAAGGCAATAACTAACAAGAGTATATATGCTCAAGATCTAATTCTTTCCATCTATCCATCTGTAAACTTTCAAAACTTTTTAAGCTTTTACAAATAAATTTAACTTTCAGGCTAGGCTTTCTCAAGCCAACTGAAGTTTATATCATAAACTTCCTCTATCTAGTTACATATATGTGCTGTTGCTAGCTAATGATGAACTGCATGAGAGTAGAGTTAAAGTGATGTTTCTAGTTTTAGTTATTTCACTTTCACACATTAAGGCCCATTTTCACAGATAGTGCTTAGATTAAGTCAGGTTTAGGCCTTAGTTAAATGAGGACATTTAAGGGGGCAAGTGTAGGACAGTGCTTGCAGTGTAGTTTTATATGAAAAAATATTATTTTTAGTGGATTCCACTGAAATAAGTTCACAGTAGGCTACTTAAGGTCTTGACGTACTTGCAGGGGAGGGTTGATTTAACTTAAAAAGTTAATTCTACGGTTTTAATTTTAAGTTAAGTAAATTTTAAGTCAAATTAGTTGGAACAACTACAACTAATAGAGTTGTGAAAACTCAAAAATGCTTTGTAGTCAGTTGCTTTATTTTTTTCCCACAGTGTTGTTAAATGTCTGATCTCTAATTTACCTCTGTCTAATGTCTAATTCTCTTTTTTTTTTTTTTCCAAAAAAATCAGATACCTATTGATTTATATGTGACTATTTTGGGGTTTTATTGTGTATTATTATTGCATACCTATAAAAAGGTTTATAAATCACAAAAACCCAATGCAATTCACAACTGCAATGGTGTGAGTGGACTCTTTCTTATTCTTCAGTGAACTCTAGCGGCAGTAGTTTGCTATTACAACTTAGTTTTTGAGGTATTTTTACCACTTGTGATGTCTTAGGTTCATTCTTTTTTCTTGCCTGTTGATATAAATTGAATGCGCTTTATAACTTTTTTTGTGATTAACTTAAAAATTGACTTGCATTGTTGGATAGGGTGTACAGTTACATAATTCATGAGTAGTTCATATTACATACATACACATAGTTCAGAAGTTTGGCAGAAACCAACAAATACTTTTTCTGAGTGCCATGCCTTTGACGCTTGTTGCCGCCACTAGGCTGCAACTTTAAGAAACAGGTAATGGCCACTTTGTAACCTGATCAGAGGCTTTAATAAATTATGGAGCTGTATCTGGGTGCACTATTGCCACAGTTGTGGGTGTTTGCATTTCCAAGGACAGAACCCAGCTGAACAAAGACAATCGAGCTAAAAAACACTTTTGTACAACATTCTTCAATCAATTAATCTAAGGATGAATCCTGAGTAGTAAGTAGTTATGCCTCTAAAGATTGCTTACTTCATTGGGGTACTGTGTTGCTAACGGTTAACTGACTTTCTTCAGTTACAATGACTTGAGAATAATTCTGGTCTCTAGTTTGCGCCATTAATGCTAGTAATAACTATTGTGCCCATAATTAATGTGTACAGGAAAATGCAGCTTACATTGAGCATGAACACGTGTAACGTATTATGCAACGTTACTATGTTATATGATGTTTTTCTCAGTGACTACCTGTTCAAATTGCTGCTGATTGGGGACTCTGGTGTGGGAAAGTCATGTTTACTCCTACGGTTTGCCGTAAGTTAAATCATTTTTTCGCTTCTTCTTCTGTTTGGATGTTCTTTAGTGAATGATGTCATCTACTGAAAGTTGTTCCCCCCAAAATCTAAATTCTACTTAATTTACTTACCTTTATGGTGTTTGAAATCTATACGCTGGGGTTTTACAAAAGGAATTATTTCAAGAATATGTTTTGGAAGTGTCCACCTTTTTATATTTGAAAAAGAGTTGATACTTATGTTAATGACACACACTTATTCCACTAGGATGACACCTATACAGAAAGCTACATCAGCACTATTGGAGTAGATTTCAAAATCAGAACTATTGAAATGGAGGGGAAGACTGTCAAACTACAGATTGTGAGTATCGATTCATATTAAGAGTCAACTAGTTGGTTTGAGTCTGGCTATGCTGTGAGGTTTGTATGTTTGTTGCTTTTTTTATCAAGATCGCTATAAAAAAAAATCAAATTAATATTATACAATTGCAATAACTAATAATTTGCCAATTGACTTCTATTGAAATGACTTGGTTTGGTCCCAATTTAGCAAAAAGACCGTAAATGCCTGAATAAGGAAGTTGTAAAAGGTTTTGTGCTTCTTTTTTTAACATGTACCATGCTTTTCTTCATCCTGAAGTGGGATACAGCAGGCCAAGAGCGATTTCGAACAATAACATCCAGCTATTATCGAGGGGCTCATGGGATTATAATTGTCTATGATGTCACTGAGCAGGTAAAACTTTTGAATATTATTGAATGCTTTATATTTGAGTATTTTATGTATGGAGAATTGCTTAATATTAATGTTTAATAAAGTACTTTCTTTATACAGGAGTCTTTCAACAATGTGAAGCAATGGTTAGAAGAAATTGATCGCTATGCATGTGAAAATGTCTCCAAGTTGCTAGTCGGTAACAAGTGTGACCTTTCCTCAAAAAAGGTGGTAGACTTTACCACGGCAAAGGTGAGCTCTCTGGATCTTTAGACCTAAGATCAAATTCATATATTTTACATTTAATTTGTACTTTTGCAGGAATTTGCTGAGTCACTCAAAATCCCATTCCTAGAGGCAAGTGCCAAGAATGCGAACAATGTGGAGAAGGCATTCTTAACAATGGCCTCTGAAATCCAGAAGAGGATCGGGACAGACAGTGTTCAAAATGAAACGGTTAAAGTGGGATCCAAAATAAACAGTGCCCCCCTATGGCCTGGTGGAGAGAAGTCAGTAGCTGAGGAGGTCAGCTCTTGTTGCTAGTACTCAATATCATTAAAATTCAGGTTAATATGAAAATTCTGATTATTTGTTCCTCATTTTCTTTCTTTTTCATTTTAAATGTAAAATAAGACACTGACTTTATGTTTGCACATCCTAATAAGCTTATGAAAATGCATTTGGAAATGTTTCTGGAAATCAATTTCTGATCATGCATGTATTATTCTGTTAAATCCTTTCATCTTTTTGGTGATGGACAAAACATTTAAGCATACATTACATTTCAAAAGTATGGGGTCGTTAAGATTATCAAATGTTTTTGAAAGAAGCTTATTATACTTATATTGTTGTATTCATTTGATTAAAAAAACTGCAAAATCAGTTTAATGTACTTTACATTTTTATTTAAAAATGAATCAAATATAATTTTGTGCTCAAGTTTCTAATTATTATTATTATTATTATCATTGTTGGAAACCTAATATTTTTGTGGAAACCGTGTGATTTTGTTTTCAGTATACTTTGATAAGAAGAAAGTTTTAAAGAACGGCTTTAATTTAAAATAGATTTAGTTTTTTATAATAGAATATAAGTTTTCGTCTTTGTCTCTTTGGATCAGTTGAAGTTTCTAAAAGTATTAATTTCTTAAATCTTACTGACCCCAAACTTTTGCACGGTAGTGTATAAATGTCTGAAACTATATCACCTATTTTTGAAAATAAATAATACTGTGAAATCTCAGAGAAGTTCAGTTTAAAATATATTTACTTTTCAATTTCTCAAAAAAATAAAAATGTATATACATTCCTTTTTTTTTTTTTTTACTTTTTCAGAAGAACCTTCTGACTGTATTGAGCTTTTTTTTACTGTGGTAATCAAGCAATTCTGCACTTTCAATATGCAGTACATATACAGAAGCATTTGCACTGCATACAAAACTAAATAAACAATCGGATCAACTCTGCACTAAATATTAAATGCACAGATAAAGCACTGGCCCAAGAGTTGTTGTGCATGACACTACATCATATGTGTCTCAGAATCAAAAAGAAAATACACAATAAATCATTGTCATCATGGATCTCATTAGTGAAATAACAAATATTCATACAATGAAGTAGATATGATATAATATACATTTATAATTTAATTATTAAATTCTTACAATTAGTTGAATATATAATATTCATGTATGACATTTCAACATTTTTGAAAGGTGCTTATCTTGATTTATAATCATATCTCAAAAAGGATGAAACTTTTTAGGTCAAGCAATGAAAGCATTTGTATCAAACAAAATGGCACAGAACATTAACACAACAACAACAACTCTGCTCAATTGACACAAGCACAACAACATTTTATCACTGAAAAGATTCAGGCCTGTTTTATACATCCTGCAGGCTCATGTCAAGCTTCACGCTGATTCCTGCCTGGGTTACTACACTATAGGGGGGAAAAATCATAAAACGGGCAGAAAATGACCAATATCTTTTCCTTTAAGCTAACAGACATTTCCCTCAACCCTAAAGCACATCATAATGCAATGCATAATTCAAAATACGAGTAAAACACCTGCCTGTGGAAAAATCAATGCAGAAAATGTCTTCATATAAACACAATACATCAGGCCTAATTTTTATAAACTGTTTATAATGTGTAATTATTTCCTTTGATATCAGCCAGCTTTGTTCAAACAAATAGGTGATAAGACTCCATCAGTGTATGTTGAACTTATGTTGATGATAAATAAATATAACTTTATTTTTAAAATCTTTAAACACTTTCAATCTCTTTTTTGATTATTTCAGCTCATCAAAGTGTACTTTCATTGCTTCTTGTGGGTCGCAGCACCACCGCATACATTGTAAAAGCTGTAACTTGTTAATATGGCCACCAAAAGAGATGAAACAGGCCTCTGAATGAAATGTACAACAAGCTTATGCAACAAGAGAAATTAAAAACCATCAGTAAACATTACAACCAGGACTTTTTGCCCGTAAATCTAGCCATTTTGGCCAATTTCAGTCTCATGCGTTCCCTCTCCTCTGGGTTTCTCTTGGAGGTGCACTCCAGTGTAGAGTCAGTCTCGAACGAGATAGCTGGGCCGTGTGAAAGCAAAGTCGTCCCCGTCTTCTCCTGAGACAGGGTGGTTGTCGGCGACTGCAGGACCAGCCTGCTCCGCATTGAGTGTCTGAGGCGTAGCAACAAAGGGTTGCGTTGAGGGTACGGCTCCTTCTCTGGCCTGCAGCACAGAAAGCAGGCGGCACACAACATGCGGAAAACATAGACCCAGCCAAGGTAGTGAAGCTCCACAATGTTCAAGAGGAAACAACCTAGGCTGATGCTAAACATGAAATTAAGGAAGATGGTCTTTTCAGTGGCTCGAGACACAAAACAATCAGTCCGCGTTGGGCAAGGGTATGTTTCACAGCGGAACAAATGAGGCACCTCAAATCCGAACAAGTAATACTGACCGACAAGAAACGTGATCTCCAGGACAGAGCGGATCAGGACGTGAACAATATAGATGAGGAGAACCTGACTGGAGAGTGTGGTTGGATCCTTGCCGACCTCACCGAAATCATCCTGAAGGAGACTTTGCTCCACGCATTCCTCATCCTGACCACCCCATTCTTCTCCCTGTGGTCCATATACCAGTTTGACACCCTCCCCTTCCGGCCGTCCAGGGTGCTTGGCCTCTGCGTGGACCCTCTCCGTCTCCAGCTTCTCATCTTTGGTGATTTTGTGCAGCACATAGATGATGTAGAAGATGGAGGGCGTTGACACCAGCACAATCTGGAAGACCCAAAAGCGCAAGTGTGAGACGGGGGCGAAAGTGTCATAGCAGACGTTGTTGCAGCCCGGCTGCAGTGTATTGCAGGTGAACTTGGACTGCTCGTCGCTGTACACGGCATCTCCCACCAGGGTCACCAGCAGGATGCGAAAGATCAGGAGCACCGTCAGCCAGATCTTACCGATGACCGTAGAATGATTCTGAACCTCTGTTAGAAAGCGGCCCAGAATTGACCAGTCCCCCATTTTTTTTATCTGTCTGAGGAAAACAAGGAACCGGTGGAAAGGCAAAGATATTATATTTTGTAGTCATCTAATATGTTAAGTAAAAAAAATTCTAAAGAGGGTTAAATAATCTACTGTTTATGCAAATTAAAACAATACTATGTTTTATGATGACGTGCATTTCTTTATCGTGCATAATTCAGGTTGAACAACTGGTTCAGTTGGTTTTCTGTTGTTGTTGTCTTGTCTAATCTATTTCTTTGCAGTCATTGTTTTATTTGGTAGATCAATATGCATAAAATGACTCATTTAATGAAATTGTACAAAATCATGACATTTACATTGAGGAATACAGTAAAATAGACAAGGAAAAAAGCACTTACCTTTAGTTTAATTTGTCTTTTTTTTATTCCAATTTGACAAAATACGCAAAAAATACAATTTCATTGCTACATTTGAAAAAGTGCTGTTTGTCACTGGGAAAGGAGCTCAATGTGTGAGCTGAGGGAAATGGGCTGACCACAGGCATCCATCCAAAACACTCATTGTACTGTATTCAGACAAAGAGTTCCAATGTACAGTGTCACAAAGGGATGCAACATCTCTGAATGTCCCTGAACAGTCAAACAAATTGTTGAAAAGAACCTGCTGGAATGGGGAACAATGCTAATTCATGAGAGATTTTGTCCTATACCTGCTCTGAATGTGTGAAAGCTAATGAAATTATTCTTCTGCAAGATAATTCATTAAACTCATAAGCCATAATATGAAAATGATCTGTACTGACCCATTACACTGATCTTTTTCAGACTGAATTACAGTCATTTAACTCTGGCTCCCTAATGTTGAAGTGTATTATAAACACAAAACACAACATTTTCCCTTTAATAACATTAGATTGTGAACATCTTAAAGTTTAAACCGCTAACTTAAGCATGTTCAATGTGGTCAATATCATATCAGTGGCAACAGTTTGCCAAGATAATAACTTTAAAGTTAAAGTTGCATCTGCTGTGCTAGAGGATGGAAATATTTTATATGCGATGAAGCAAATATACAATAAAAACTGCAAGAAAACATAACAGCTAGACAGACAGATGCACTTTACTTTACTTTTTACTGCCACACCATCTGCCCCGACACACGATATCAACTTGCACAAACATAATTTGTACTGCCTCAACATCACTCTTGATCACGCCATTTACATAACATGATAATATTTTGCATTTGGTTCTCTCCCTCCATGCACACCAAAATATAATATCTATTTCCTGTATTGTTTATATATATATATATAGCATATATTTCTATATATATATATATATATATATATATATATATATATATATATATATATATATATACATATATATATATATGTATATATAAACTTTAATTTCATATTATTTTAATGTTTATTTAAATGTAACTCTTTATTGTAAATATGGGCCTATATAAGTATGTAAATATTTAGCTATATTTTGTGGAGTAAAAAAAAGCGTTTATACCTGTCAAGTTTAGATAGATAGATAGATAGATAGATAGATAGATAGATAGATAGATAGATAGATAGATAGATAGATAGATAGATAGATAGATAGATAGATAGATAGATAGATAGATAATGTTTTTAAATGTTCAATAATTTTACTCTAAGTTAGTTGTTTATAGCTCCTAAAATAGGCTAATAATTTTCCTTTTAGTATCATATGATTATTAATGTCCACGTTATTTCATTTTATATCATGATTAATTTGTCGTCTTAAAAGTCGTTTAAAGATATAACAGGCATCAGAAATGTTGTATTAAAGTGTGTGTGAAGTGTTAAAGAGCGTGATGGAGTGAGCTGGCGGAATCTCAGCAGCGGCAGCGGCGCGGATATCAGATGAAATGGTTTGGCCCTCGGGGTTACAGGAAGTTGTAGCAGCTGCCATGTTTAGCTGCTTTGTTGTAGATTTCTTGTAGGTTTCCTGCAGATTTTTTTAAGTGTTGCAATGGAGCCGAGCTGGAGTTCATTTTTATTTCAGGTAAGCCAGCCGATCGAAATAAATCTCAACCGCGCGGGAAAAATAGAAAATCGACAGGGACTGTTAAAAACAGCGCGGAGCGGGGAGGTTTGAGCTTTAAAAGCGGGATTTTAAGGCAGTAAAAACAATGGTAGCTAAGCTAGCTCACATTAGCCGCTAATGCTGCATCTCCCCCAGACTTCCAGCTGTGAACTGTGAGGGAGACATACAAGGGATTTCTTTCCCTCTTTTCCACCTCTCCTTGCCTTCCAATCCACACACTTTGTACTTGCTGTCTGTCTTTTTTATCTTAAGTTAAACACTTTTACTCTGGCAGCTTATGCCTTAGTTTTAGGTACTCATTGATTTTGTGACACAATTTGGATGTTTTTGCCAGACGTCCATGTCTGCGTGTGTAATAATAGAATACGGTGTTTATGTGCATTTTTGGCACAATGTTTTAATGCTTCGTTTTCTTCCCCTATCGGTCTCCACGTTTCACCGCTTTTTCTTTATTTTTATTTGTTGTCACCGCAGCTCCCTTGGTTACTTTTATTGGAGGGAACATGGGGATAATGGCTGTGTTTCAAACCCTTCTGACCTGCCCACCTAGACATCATAATCAACAGAACGCGCACATGATGGACGCAATGCTGTATTGAACGCTTATTGTGATGCGGTCAGGTTCTGTCTAGGTGGAAATCTCACCGTCGTTTGGTGTAAGTTTGGAAACACCTCTTGAAATTTGACTTTTTTTTCTGTCCAACTTTAAAAAGTCTGTTCATTCGGGATTATTTTAAGCTGCGTTGTACAGTTAGCTCATGCTCAGGCTACTGACAACAATAATCGTATGCATGCGATGATGCTACAAATGCAATGCATGCTTTATGTAAGTGTGATGCAGATTTATGAGGAGTCTGTGCATGTTTATGATGAAGTTTGACTACGTGTGTGTGTGTTTATAATGCATATAATTTATATGCAGATTTTTTTTCCTGCTGTTTCTACTGTAATTATCTTGCTACATCATTTGTTATTAGTTGTAGTATTGTTTATGTAATATTTGCAACTTTTTTTGATTGCAGGTTTGTTTTGCTTTTCTTTTGGGCTGTATAATTGTTAAGATTAAAATGCTATGCTTTTCTCACTTGTATATTCTATATATACATATTACATATATTAAATAGAAAAGTTACTTTACCTGTGAAAACTGTTGTTCCACTGTTCTTAAAGTTCTTAAAGTTAAAAAGTGTGTGTGTGTGTGTGTGTGTGTATATATATATATATTCATTTGGCAGACACTTTTATCCAAAGCAGCTTACACTGTATTCAAGAAACACATTGATATTTAATAATTTCTTGATTATCATCAATTGGGAATTGAACCCAATCTTGATGTTGCAAGCGCCACACACTACACTCTCTATATAGAAGACAATTGTTGTATGTAGTCAAGACATGCATTTAAACATCATCTTAGTCCAAGAGGCATTGACCTTAGTCTTTTCTTTTCTAGAGGTATAAAGATCTAGGACTCTAAGCTTTTTCTGTCTATCAAGTTTTCCCTTGAGAGAGAAAGTATTTGAAGCGCTCTTCGACTTTAGGCTTTGTTCCAGAAAAGTTTGCCAAAATGCATTTACTTTTGGAATAGAAGCAGACCATGTCCAAAAATATGATCTTTAGGAAGGAGTGCTTCGTCTTCATCATCTTTCATATTTTTATTGGACATGTACTGAAATGTTTTCTTTTTTTTACAATCAGCTCCAAAATCAGATTTAGCATTGTGAGCATTTACTAGATTAGAAAATTCAATATCATGATTAGTGACCAAAACGATCACTGTTATCAATATTATCTTTGTACTGGAAATGTTCAAAAAGTGCTGAGGTAAACTGAAATAATTTGACCAAATTTTATGTCGAAAACCAACAAAAAGCTAAATTAGCTGCAATATGCAAAATAATAGCATTAACAATTATGGCCAGAGCAAAAAAAAATATTGTTTGGGTGTCCTGTAACATAACATGTACTAATTATACTTCATGTTCAAATAAAGTTTTGACATTTTATAAAATGGAAAAGCCTTTTATTTCACCTTTTAATAGGATCAATCAAAATTATAAACTATTGGTATTAATTTTTAGGTCATCCATAAACAATTCTACATTCGCCACTTAAAATTGACAAGAACGGGTTTTTGTTTTTTGTATTGAACAAAAATGTTAGACAGATTGAATAAAAATGTAAATCTACTCTGTGACAGTAAGCGACGCTTATGGATCAGCAGAAATAAAGCTGTTTTTCTAGTAACCTCTGTAAACAAAGAAGAGCTGCGCTTTTAAACGCTACTTCATTAGCCATAACGCAGAGAGGAGCTGAAAAGCAAATCCCATCAAGACGTTTCTGAAGACGGTTGCCCTGTTAGATATACATTCATATAATTCATTCATACACATATTCTTTCACATGCATTCTGCCTTCTGTCATGTTTTCACAGAGGATGAAACCTACGCTGCCTGCTGCACCTGACTGCTGCTAACTTTGCTAATGCTTTCAAAACACTCAAATACGATTTTAATGCTAATTACAAATATGAAACTGTAGTACTAACTAACCGTCACAATTTTTATTGTGGCTTATCCCCAAACTGGTACAGTTTCATCCTTATAGATTTGTTGTTATACGCCATCTAAAACTGTCGTCTTGATTATGTTATTCATGTTTGTCTACCTGTCTCACCATCCTTCAGACGGCAACATCTTGCGTGCGCCGATCATAATCCATATTTTATTACTTGATGATCCAGATTTTGTCTGTAAAAACCAGTTCACTGGCCATCCAGGAGAGAAACAACACCATGTTTGTTTCTTGCTCCACTTATTTTTGTCTTATATTCTTATAACACTATAATATGATTGTAGCTACAAACTTTTGAACAGTTTTATAAGCAAGTGATCAGTGTTTTGGTTTATAGACCTAAAAGTGTTTAATTTGTTCTGCTTGATTCCATCCGTGTGATGAGGCATCTAATGAGACGACGTCTAGCGCGTCACTGCTCATTGTTCTGCAGGCGTCTGAGGTTATTCATGAGCAAGGCATTGTCCGGCTCCCAACAGGCATCTCTTAATCCGTCTGCAGCAAACAAGAATTTGATTCAGTGGATTCTGTCTTTGGAGTAAAGGAGTTCTGCTCACTCTTGGTTTTGCTTCCAGCTTTTCCGTCAGGTTAACCTGAGATGTCGGTTTTGATACCATCTTATTTTAGAGTTTATCATTGTTATAAAGCTATTTTTTGTATTTCACCAACAACAATGCCTGTAATAGTTTTAGATGGAGAATTTTTTTGTGCATCAGCCATCTTCACAGACCACGGCTAAAGTTTGTGCTGCATGTCTACAGACAATTTTTGTCTGTTCACAATGCGAATGATCCAAACTACGGCCCGCGGAGACCTTTTTGCCTATGGAAAAAAATCCATAAATTTACGTGTATCCTGCCAAGATCAGCCGCTGCTTACGTGGATGTTGCGCAGTGGTGCGTTCCCTTTCTAGAGTAGGAACGAGATGTTTCAATGAAATGCATTTGGGAACTCCTCCCCTTCCCGTAATCTCTAAAACCTTGTAGGATAACGCCAGTTGACAACCGGCCAATTGTAGCGCGATGCGGATCTGGCAGACAAACAGTATAAATAGCTGCAATTGCGTCTTTTTGCAATTTCCTTCACGCTTCTCTAAACATAATATGGAAAAATAACCGAGGTTACGATAGTAAACGGAGACGTTTTCCAACCGATCACTACATTAGAAAACCTTATTGTGTAGTCTATCATTGTGTTATTAAGTAATAACTGATTAAAATAATATTACATAAATAATTAAAAACAACATCCATGTTTTGATTCTTTTTTATTTGGACCTCGAGTGTATAGTTGGCCCCCGAACTGCTGTTTCACAGTTAATGCGGCCCTCGGGCTGAAAAGTTTGGAGACCCCTGCTATAGACCAATACCATCACTTAAAAATAGATTGGCACCACATTTTAAATGCAGTAAGTTTGGTTCAGGTTTCATTCTTGTCAGATAAAGGTCTATGTTTTAAAGGGCCTACAGTATTTTTGGTCCATATACAGATATACTCGCAGAACGATGTCGCAAAAGTATTGCTGTCCATACGACATAATGCTGAGTTAACCGTGTTCAAATCATTCAGACCTTGAAGTAGCTGTGTCCTGTTTAGTTACACATTTTGTAGAGCTAATCAAGCTCGCAAAGACCTCCTATGGGGCTTTTGGGTAACGCAAACCAAAACTTGTGTGTTCTTTCATACTTTTAGGATATGTAAGCTAAAGGTTTATAGCGTTTCCCCAGCCGTAGATGGAGGCAGGTCCAGCCTGCAGGTCTCTCGTTACTGTAGGCTTTACTATATTTCCTTAGAGGCACAATTGTGTTTGTGAATGCCCATCCACACCCACCCACCCGCCAACTGGATGCCATGACCAATGGGACAATGCAGGCAGCTGCAGAACGGAGAGTCTAATAGTCGTGTAGTCTTTCAGCTGCTTTGTTTTAGGCCCGCCCCAAACACACACACACACACCTTATGAGCAGGTTATGCGCTGTGACCTCCATTAATTTATTTTTCCCCTCAGCCATAATACTTTTTTTGTAGTAGACAAAAATGTGCTATGTACATTTGTATTTTTATTTTGCTTGTTTTTTTCACATTGTATTTTACTTATTGTACAGAAATGCTTGCTTTGTGATTTATACCACTTTGTCTGTTTTGTTCCCGTCAGATTTTTCTTTTGCTAATTGCTTTTGGTAATTAAGGCTTTTATGGATAAAATATGACTAATGCAATTCATTCTTCAGCCCTTTCTTTAATTTGTAATGATGTTCTGTTGTGGCTTTTTTGGGTGCGCTTGGCTGAAAAACGAAACTGAAAGAAATAGCTTTTTTATTATTATTAATTTGTATTAAGATTTTTTTTAAATATGTATTAATAATAGACTTTTTAATCAAATGAAATATTTATGATACTAAATTTAATTAACTAATAGCATAACCACACTTTAATTGATAGTAGCGCTAAAATTGCACAGAAAATGCAAACAGGAACAAGTTTACTACTGAGAAATTTCACGTCGGCTCGTTATTTGACTTTGCTTTTCTAATGAGTGGAGGGTTCGTATGGGCCACGTGTGCATAGAGCGGTATATTGAGCGAAGCATCATTGATAATGGATAGAGTGAGAAGGAAACCTGAGGGGCGGGAAACTTTCGACAGCCAAAACCTTGGTGCATCCCTAATTCTGTCTTCTGTGGAGCGCTACATAATTTTAAGAATTTTCATGCAGATCTTTTTCATGTTTTTTAATAGAGGTATATAATAGCTCTTTGTCATAATAAACAGATTGTTTTCCCCTCAGCGGTAGCTCTCAAATTTCATTTGCACTTCCACATATTTAAGCATGCATGAACCAAGAACATTTAGCAGCATTAACATAAACATTTCTTGATTTGCCATGTTTGGAAGTGCAAATGAGTTTTGAGAACTGCATTTGTGGAATACATTAGATACTTTGTTCCACCTTCTCTTTCATTGAATGGAAAAGAGCCATCATGTGAACATTCTGCTTTTAAACTCGCTCCGCTGACCTCGTAATCTCACTATGTGTGTATCTCAGTTGTTGTTGTCTATAGTCTGTATGTTTAGCAGAATTTCCTAAGCCTGAGAGGCCAGTCACATGAAGAACTGCTTTCATTACACACTCAGATCATTTTACATGCAGTAGATTTATGTTTCCAGGCAATTTCTTTTCCAAAAGCGCTGGAGTCTCTGATATGATGCCCACGTCTGCACATTTGCTTCTTGCCCTAACGTGATCTATAAATTCCTATTAGTCACATGAGGATTAGGTTTGCCAAGAATGACTTTTCTTTTTTTTATGCATCTGCTTTTTCTCCTTTAGAAGTGTGTTGCTGTTTTCTTAGTTGCTTTTTATGGACAGTTTTCAGCGTGTTCTCTTACATCTGAATAAATGATTGTTCCTTCTCATTCTCTCTCTTTCTCCCCCTCACTTTCTGTCTAGCTTTCTCACTCTCTCTCCAATATCTCATTAGTCATCCTGCACTTTGCTGAGCAGCTGACTTGTCCCCCTGCTAAGTCCCAGTCAGGGCTTCTCTTGTTTTCCAAGTTGCACAGATGCCCTGGAAATGAGTCAGTTTCTATTTTTGACAAACATTTAACACCGTCTCTCAGCTGAGGTCGCGTCTACCTCTTACTGGCCAATAGCAACACGTGTGTCTGTGCGCGCACAAGGATGCATTAAATTGATCAAAGGTGACAGTAAATAGTTTTTATAATGTTTCAAAAGTTTTCCACAAATGTATTAAGAAGTACAAATAGTTTTACCATAAAAGGTAAAAACTTTTATCATATGTTAATGTTAAGTCTTGAATAGTATTAATTGCTGTAGTTTTTTTCTGTTGTTTTTGTATTATATGTATTTTTGTAATTCCGTTTATGTCGTGAAGATAGTCACTGATCCTTACATGGCAATAAATAATACTATACTGATACTGAACAATTGTGTATATTAAAGTAGTGACGGTTCTTTGATTTTGTTTAATTTCGAAACGTTTCAATGAAATGTTCAACACTTTAAAAGGCTTGTCTTCCTCTATTCCAGCAGGCCAATGAAGCCCTCCACCACCAGCATCAGGTCTCGCAGAACAGCCTTCTGCCTCTGCTCAACTCTGAGCCGCTTGATCAAAAGCCTGTTCTTCCCATCCCGCTCGACCAGAAGCCCCCAGTCAGTGCGGCCGACCTCCTCAAAGACAACATGGGTGGTGGGACGGGCGGAGGGGGAGGAGGTGGCGGCGGCAGTGGTCCGGTGGTTATAAAGAAGGAGCCCAAGTCAAAGACGCCCTTCATATGCGGCTACTGTAACAAGGCCTTTCGGGACAGCTATCACCTCCGGCGGCATGAGTCCTGTCACACAGGCATTAAGATGGTGTCACGGCCCAAGAAGACAACCACAGCGCCCACCATGGTGCCTCTCATCTCCACTGTGCCACGCGACAACAATGGCAACCCCTCCTACGTCTCCACGATGGCGGGCATCCTCACTACAGCCACCACCTCCGCGTCCACTGCCGCAGGCATCATGTCTATCCTGCCTCATCAGCAGCAGCAGCCGGCCGTACCCAAAAAACCCCCCAAACCAGTGAAGAAGAATCATGGCTGTGAGATGTGCGGCAAGGCCTTCCGTGACGTCTACCACCTCAACCGCCATAAGCTCTCGCACTCGGACGAGAAGCCCTTCGAATGCCCCATCTGTCACCAGCGCTTCAAGAGGAAGGACCGCATGACCTATCACGTGCGCTCGCACGACGGCGGCGTGCATAAGCCGTATATCTGCTCTGTTTGTGGGAAAGGCTTCTCTCGGTAGGTTCAGCAATTCTTCATTAACTTAACATTAGCATTAAGTTAACTTAACTGGATCTCTTGAAAAACAGCAACAGCAAAAATCTGTTTAAAATGTCTTGCATGTACTTTGAAGTTGTTTTTATTGTATGTAACTTCCTCTCCAATAGGCCGGATCATCTTAGTTGTCATGTCAAGCACGTACACTCTACAGAACGACCCTTTAAATGCCAAGTAACGGTATGACTGCACACTAATATTTATATTTTTCTTGTAAAATGTAAAAAAAAAAAGTAGTACACAATATTTTTGCTTTACAAAGAATATGTAAACATTGTTTTTTAGAAACATTTATATTTACTAGACATAATATTTGTATTTTTCATGTTACTTTCACACAAAAAATAAGTTTCTTCAGAAACATTAAAAATGTATGTAATATTTTTATTTCTTTTATAAAAGGTTACAAAAAGTTTCACTAAAGATCCACAAATTTTTTTTTTTATAAGTGTATTTTTATATTTACTAGAAATAATGTTTTACTTTTAAAATATTCACACAATCACACAAGTATCCACAATTTTTATCTTTGCATAGAACATATTAGTAATATTCTGAAAAATGTTTGTTACATTTTCACAAAATGTCCCCCAAAAAATCCTTTATATTTGTTTCATAAAATATTATATTTTACTAAAGACACAAATTTTTTTGCAAAGAAAATTAAAACATTTGTCTTAATAATTTTTTTCCTGTTTTTTTTAGTTTACTATAAATTTAAAAAAGGACACATCAAGACTACTCATGCTCTTTTGCATGCCAAGAGTTTCATTGATCCATCACACTCTTTCCACACTGATTTGTCTTTCCACCACTGCAGGCCTGCACGTCTGCCTTCGCCACCAAAGACCGTCTACGTTCTCACATGATACGACATGAAGGCAAGGTTACCTGCAACATCTGCGGGAAGATGTTGAGTGCTGCCTATATCACCAGCCACCTCAAGACCCACGGGCAGGCCGGCTTCACATCCCCCTGTAACAAAGGTATACCAAGTCTCCTCTAATTTTCTAAATGTCCACTGGGATGACTTTCACACTCGGAGAGAGATGCCACTGGTGTGTCTTGATCCTGCCCAATACATTAGCACGTCCTAATTGCCACAAGTGTGATTTGATGTGGCCGTTACAAAATAGAATCATTCATCTTCATTGTTGATAATATTACATGTTAAAAGTCTCTCTTTTTTTCCCCTCCCAACTTGGTGTTTTAAAATCCACAAAAGTCAACTGTCTATTGTGAATGTTTGATACATGTAGAGGTGAATCAAAATAAGACATTCAGAGCTGTAAGTATTATTATTTATTAAAATGTTTTCATATTTCTTCAGTATATTTTCATGCAAGATTTTTACAAAACAAATTCCACTTTTTTCTTTACAAAGAAAACATTTATCTTTGACAGTGTGTTTTTAATATTTAAAATAAATAGTATTTTTGATTAAATGTTTTTTTTTACAACCAAAAAAATCTTTAATTAAATAAGAGAGGGACTTTTAAGTTTGTAAACTCTTTTAGTAAAGGAAAAAATATTAATATAACATGCTTTTGTTGAAAAACAATGGTATGGAGGGGGAAACATTGCATAAAAGCCGTTAAAGCATAAAAGTTGATGTACACTATTATTCTTTGTCAAATCTTTGATGGCAACACAATACAACTATCCTCACACTGACCCTGGCCCATCCATCCTTGTTGAACCCTTCAATTTCTTGGAAATCATTCCCAGTTTTTATTCACTTTAGTCTTCTTTCCCACTTTTCTGGCCAGACTCTAACAACGTTTGCAACTCTGCCTCAGTCACATCAGTCACCGCTTCAACCGCATCCAACACTACGGCCATGAACCGCGGCACCGCAAGCAACCCAGTCACCATCGCTGCCCAGATGAACATCACCACCAACACGGTCAACATCACGTCCCCTGTCAGCCTTCAGCACCCGGTCACCATCACTGGTCCCGTCAACATCGCCTCTGTCAACATCCCAGCCTCGGCGCCTATGAACATCGCCCATCCCGTCGCCATCACCTCACCCATGTCAATGAACATCACCGGTCCGCTCAACATCGCCATGAGGCCGATGGAAAGCATGCCTTTCCTCTCGCAGGTCCTGCCTTCCTCCCCTCCCTGGTAGAACCAAACGTCCCACCCGGCCTGTCCACGTAAACCTCATGTCTCCCATTTTAGTCTTCCTCTCCTGCTGTGAGGGGGGAAAAAAGGAGGAATGGCGAGTATAGGAAAACGACAGTCCGCAGCAGCAAGGAATCATGCGGAAGTTAGCTGGCACTTTGCATCTCCTTCGCTTGGCTGAGAGACAAGCAGATCCAGATTGTCTAGAGTTTAGGGACGGACAGAAAAAAAATAGTTATTGCATGGAGTGGAAGACTGACATGCTGTATGTTTGGTGATTTCACTTTTCTAGTGCCAGAGAATCCTTGCCAGTCGACTGTTTGGAAACGGAGCGCGTCGCTGCTTCATTGTTAGTGTTAACGGTTTAAGGACTTTGGCAAATATTAACTGTGAGGATTTATTTTTGTTACATTAGCTTGCTTATCAGTATTTCATAGTTTTATGCATTTTAATGAGTCACGTACAAAAAAAGGGACAGTGACTTCCGTCAGTGGAAGATTAGAGGCTTTTTTTATTTTCGAGACCGTACTCTACAAATGAGGAAAGCTAAAATTTAGAAAAAGTGTTTAAAAGGCCTCCTTTCGATCTGTAGCTGTGTTTTTATTTTTATTATAATTATCACTATTCTTTATAGGTAATCTTTGGAGTTGGTCATTCCTGATTGTAGAATAATTGCATTCTGTTTCAGTAGCTGGGATATTCTTCTGCTTAGTGGGGTTGAACAATCTGATGAACTCTTGCACTGAACACATCTCTTTAGTGACTATTCTGACGGCAGTATTATTTTAGATCAAATATTTTGAGTGTTCATGTAGATGCCTGGTCACCAAGTGGCTGACTTCAACACTGAAAGGTCCACTTTTATCCTGAATCTTCTCTTAAGAGCATTTAGTTTTGTAACGTGACGTCTCCGCTCTTCCTTTCTGAAGGACGAGGGCTGTTTCTCCTTAGGACCTTTTGCTCAGGAAATATGCTGAGGGTGTCCTAACTTACTCTGCTCCTGTAGTGTACAGAATCGTGCCTAACACTTTCTTCCAGACCTAGTATTCTTAGCAATTATCACACTAATCGTTATTCCCTTTATTGGCAAAAACTGAGACGCACCTCAGAGGTCGAGGTGCCAAATACTCTTCAGCTGTTGACGTGATCGTTCATCACAGGAGCATTAAGTTAACCTCTATTACTTGTTTGTTTACCCCTGTCACAGTGAAAACCAAAACTGCCTTCAAATTTTCAGGGTTTGTCGTCTTGTTCGGAGTAACCCTGTTCAAAAAATACAGAATCGGCCATCGCAATTATCCCCTAACTAGCTTTTCTCTTTTATTTCCTCCCTCTGTGGGATATATAAAAGCAATATGCCTTTCTCAGTCCTCCTATTGACCCTTCCGGACAGCTGTCGTGCCCATTTTATGTGTTATGATATCGGGGAAACTGATGCAAGGTATGTTGTCGCGTGTCGCCCTCTAAAATGGGCTTGCGCACACGTGTGTAATGTGAATGAGTCTCAAACAAAGAGTAAAACCAGCTGAATGTGATTGTACTTTTAACTGATGATGTCATAGCTACCACCATCTGGGCGTAAATTCCCAAAAAAGGTTATATCGTATTAACTCGCACCCCCCCCCCCCCCCCCCCCCCCCCCCCACTGTTTCCCAGCCAGCGTTGACCTGGTAGCAAAATATTTGTGGTGTTCGGTTAGTATTACATGGACTTGCATGTAAATCACTCAATGGCCTGTTTTCTTTTTTCGCTCTGTTTTTAAATGTTGCCTTTAGTAGAGGCGGATTATTTCGGATGAGTTTCGAGAACTGGAATTCGAGGAATGTGACTGAAAACACTACAACAACTAAAAGAACGAATCTTTAATTGTGCTTGGGATTTAAATGTCTGTCCTTCCGCAATGGCGTCACTTCCGTGCCTGAACTGCATGAAAATGCCACCGCGAAACACATCAGTGGAAACAACTGGGCGGCCAACTGCAGTTTAACTGTTTACCAAATGTGTGTGGAGATTTAGAATCTATTTTGCATATGAAATATCAAGTTGCCATGTTTGAGGAATTATGAATCTGTTATTTTTTTTAATATCCTATAAAGTATTGCTAATGAAGTTACTCCTTATGCATCAGTATCTTTTAAAGAACATTAATGGGGGGAAACCGAGAAAAGACTATGTGTTTGGTTTTGGAGTCCAGTCCTTTCATGTCCTTTTTTGATTAAATTGGCAAACCCATGTGAAGGCCAATGAATGTATATCTTTGTACAAAAACATTTAGCTCAGAGAACGTGGTAGTTATGATAGACACATGCAAGGAAAAACACAAGTAAAATAACCTTTTATAAGACTTTTTGTATTAGAACATTAACATTGGTAATTTTGTATATATATGAAGACTAGGCTTTTTTTGGTTAGCAGAAAGGTAAAAAAAAAACACATTCCTACATTTTTTTTAAATGTATGTCAAGAATGATTATGTAAACACATTGCGCAATGTTTTATGTGCCTTTTATTTGGGTTGTCTAAATAAAAGAAAACTGTAAAGTATGATTTGCCTCATTCTCTGAAGGCTCCAAGTGATATAATGGTATAGCAGTCTAACCGCAAACAAACAATTGTGTATTTACTTCGCCTGTTAAGTATAATCTGACCTGAACATGGTCGAACTGAGGATCTTTCAGTAAATATTCAATAATCACTTTTTAAATTTCTATTCATAAGTTTGGAATCAGTAAGCAATTCAGAAAAAATGTTTTAAACTGATCAAAAGTCACTGTAAAGACTAATATTGTTACAAAGAAATATTTTAAATAAATACCGTTTTTAACATGAATAATATTTAATATGACTTGAGCACCAAATCGTCATATTAGAAAGACTTCTGAAGGATCGTGTGACACTGAAGACTGGAGGAATGATGCTGAAAATACAGCTTTGAGTCACAGAAATAAATTACATTCTGAAATGGAAAATGTTAATTTCAAATGTAATTTTTGCAGTTTTATTGCATTGTGGGGTTAAATAAAAGCAAAAGAGAATTCTTTGGAGAGAGGAAATCCAGACTTCTGAATCATAATATGCAAATGCAACAATTATATAGAGCACACATTAGGCGTCTGACCATAGCTAAGCAGTGCTTTGATGCGTATATGAGCTTTCATGTGTCCTGTATAACTGGTTATGGTTATATGGATTTATGTATCCATCAATACTAAACTCACTCTCAACTCTAATATTGTTTGTGCTAATACCATAAGCAATAATGATGATGATGTTGTATAAAGTAGGTTTGCGATCTGTAAATCCAGGTTCCAGTTCACAAAGTGCAGTGCAGTTTATCAAAATCAATAGTAACATATTTTTAGGGTTATTGTTAGATGTAATTCCAGTTACATTAGTTTAAACAACCTGACAAAATGTATGTCATACTAAGAAAAAGATTTAGTATTAGCACAAGGTCACTGAGGGCTCTCAGTATTTTATTGTCTTTAATGTTTTGAAAGAATTGCAATGCAAATAATAATTTTATTTGTAAATACAGGAAGACTACAATATTTTCATAAAATAAAGCAGTGAAACATATGCATATTAATTGTAAATGATATATATTTGAAAACTGAATACCTAAGTACATGTAATTAAAACATATACACACATATGCGTGTACATTTGTTTAATTAAATGTTTCTATTAAATAGTTCAAACAAACAAGTATGAATGTGATGCATGTAAGTACAGATAATTGAAATCTAAAAAAAATATGTGGACTTAATTGTATTGCTTTTAGTGTAAACTTAATTATGCTTTATTCATATTATTCTTTAGAAGTACAAGTGTATTAATCTTGATGTTTCACACAGTCTTGGTGTGTAATTCCTCCGTGTTTCCTCTAGGCGGCCGTGTGGCTCTTTGTTCCCCCACACACGGCTTCTGGTTGACAGATTTTTTCCCATCTTTTTGATTCATCCCCATACACAACAACGCGCTGCTAGTTCCCTTTCTGTGGGATTTCAGGCGCTGAGGCATGAACACACCGAGACGAGCCGAATCGGTGTCGATGGAGATGATGCATGCCGACGTGAATAGTCTTTTAAAGCCTGCGAAAACGAGCAAATAGTGTTTGCATTAATGATAAAAGAGTAACACGAAACGGATTGGGAGCGCGCACTGTGGCAATCTGCTTCTGTTCACCTAGAGTAAGTAGCTTTGTTCTTTACACTAGCTTGCGTTAATATTCTACTCTGTTTCACATTTATGTTAGCGTTATATGACAGGCATGTAGTTACTACGCAGATAAAATTGCTATGTCGTTGTTTTACACGTCTTTGTTTGGAGTGGGGCTGTGTGGTTGCTGTTGTTGCGAACTGCTGCGGCCCTATGTCTTATTTACACTTCACTTGTCTGTGTTTATTTATATGCGAAGGAAAATTTGCTGTGTTTTAAAAGCTGTCTACCGAAATAATCTGTTTGTGTGTCATAGACGAGTTCGAATGGCATTTGTTGGTTTGAATGAATTGTTATTTTGAATCAGATCTTTTCAGTGAATCGGTTGAACCTGTTTGAAGATCTGTTTCAACGGTTCGCTTTTTAATCGAAGGGAATCGGTTCGAGTGATTCTTGAGTCGCCGACTGTTCTGAACGACGTGCCGATTCGTTCGACTCCTGTTTAACCAACTTGTGAACAGAAAAATCAACGTTGTTGTTTACGTCCTAATGACTCGGATTAAAATGCGAAATCCAACTCTTTCAGAGATGGGAGCGCAATTTGTTTTATTGAAATAATTAAAAGCATACATCAGAGATATGCAAGTAAATTTGTCTCAGTATTTTATGTAAATACTGGATACCACAAACTAGATTTTAAAATGTTTTTAGATTTTAGCTGGATCATGGCTGAAACGAACAGAACAAGGACACATGCAGTTACAATAAACGCCGTTATTAATAATATGAAACAATGTATTTAAAGTAAGTTTTTTTTATCATATAAAATATATAACAATATTCATTGGAAAGGAAAAAAGATGCAGCTTGTCATATGACAATGAATGGCTGAATCGTTTTTTGAACCAGTTCAATGAAACAAGCTAGTCGAATGAACCGATTCACAGAAATCTGGTGGTCTGGACATAATTCGCATTCAGATCGAATATGTGGTCTTCATATCCCTGTTTGAAGAGTTTTTTGTAAGTGTGTAAATCAGAATACACACAGAGGCTCAATGAAGACAACAGGAGGATTTTTAATGGCATGTTTACGCATTACACTTTTAACAGCTTCCTTACAGCTTTACACGGAAGAAACCAGTTTTCGCTTTATAAAATACCATGATAGTGCTCAATTAAAAAAAATATGTACTATAGCATTTAAGAAGCTGACGTAAAAAAATTTTTTAATTCTGCTTTTACACATTTGGAATTTGCTTGTTCTTCAACCAATCTAGCAAAAATCTTTATGGTTATTTTCTGAAGTATACTTTGTGCTTTTTCATGGAAACCTTATAAGACAGCTCTCTACAGTCACATTTGAAGCATTGTGGCTTGTGAAGTATTGCTGAGTGCAAAGATCTAGATGTCTGGCGCTAACAGTGTTATAAATGATGAAGGAGGGGGTGAATATCTGTCTGTCGGACAGCTGGTGCCACTCCTCTCCCTTTAAAAGGCTTTTGATTTGCATATGGCCACTGACCCTATTTTTTGCCCTTCTTGAACATGTTGTAGTGGTTGATGGACTCATCGTATCCACTTATACACCTCCCATTTTGTATGGCATTATGCCGTTGAAAGCTCTTAAGAATGTGGCTTGATCCACCAGGACCTCGGGGGCCGATGAACTGGATGTATGTTGACCCTTTCAGATCCCCTCCTTATTAGCAACGTCATCGCTTCAATTGCCTACATGCATTAAAAAGCTTATTTGTTTATTAATTAGTTTTATGTGAGCATGCAAATAGTTGCAGTCAGAGAACATGGTGAGGCTTTTGGGAATGAAGTGCAGACAGAGCAGCCAGTATTGCTTTGGGACATTTATTCCTAAATGTGTTTATTCCCCAAAATAACTCATCACTGTCTAATGTGTTTAAGCCTCAGTATTTTTAAAATATGACCTTAGGACAACAAACTCCCAAGTGTTTTTTTTATAAAAGAAGGCATAATACAAACAATTATCATAAAAAGATTAGTTTTGATAAATTGTACATGCAAATATCGATAAATGAGCAATGTTCAATGGGGACAAAAAAAATCATAATCATAATAATCATTAAAAACAAAACCCTACAGTGTGACCAATGTAGTCTGATTACAAATTACTCGTATGTGCTAATTTTTAGATTAAATGTTTTTCCATCATTGAGTTATGTTGTTAGGTAAAAGTTCATGAATTAGTTATGGTTATTATTTATTGATAAATTAACCCATGGGTTAATTGACTATTCAGACTATTCTGCAATAAATGGTTAGATTGATTAATCAAACAAATAATCGTTCGTTCCAACCCCTTTTTTTTTTACTGTATTATTATAATGTTTAAATGTAATTTATTCCTGTTATATCAAAGCTGTATTTTCATCATCATTTCTTCAGTCTCACATAATCTTTCAGAAATCAATCTAATATGATGATTTGCTGCTCAAGAAACAATTCTTATATCAATGTTAAAAACACTTTTTTTCCAGTATGTTTTAATAAATCGAAAGTTCAAAAGAATAGCATTTATTTGAGATAGAAATCTTTTTTAACAATGTATTATATCTGTCACTTGATTAAATAACTTGATTAAGTTTATGTATTTTGAGTGGGTAGAGGAAGTGTGGCAAAAATGACACTGTCTTTTGCAAATGTTTTATGTGTTGGGCTCCCAGGGGACAATGGCAGACTTTTGTTCCTCATGTGGCAGATGGCCCAAAAAAAGGTCTGTTAAGATCATTTTTATTGGGTTTATGGCGGGAGCCTCAACAGATGCACACTCTGAAGATGATTCTCCAACAGCGGGTCAGGAGACATGCTGGGGGTGTCGTAGTCAAGTCAGCCTTTTTCTTTCCTCCTTCCTGTTTCAGAAACCTCAGTTCTCTCATGTTGGCCATGGCTTTGGAACCAGGTCAGAGGAAAGAAGGAAGAAAGGAAAGGAGGAGGAGAGGATTGTCAAGCCCTTATGCGATTTGGTTCAGTGCCTTCCTGACTGATTTCTGCTCGTTCATCTAACCTAGAGTCACAAATAAAAGTGCTTTTCAACAAAAATACTGAGGATATTAACTTGAATGCAAGAAAAAACAGTGATGAATCGTTTTGTGTCTCTATTCAAGTGATTTTGCCAATGAATGGCTGTGTGGCATCCGTCCAGTCAGTGATGCATTCAGATAGATGGCACATCCCACCACAGATAGCAGTGAGTTACTCCCTTTCAACCATTAATTATTCTACTTTCGCAGACTTCACACTTCCTTCATTCAGAAGCGCACATGAGCAGAAGCAGCCAGACATCACAGACGGCGTAATTGATTGTGCCTCTGTCTAAGGTCTGTTTTGCAATTACTTCAGCTCTTGCCAAGGTGTTGGAACTGACTGGCTCACTTGAGAACTCGTGGAGGCTTTCCAGTTTCTCCCCCCTCCCGCGGGCCCGTTCTGTTCATCTGCTTGCCGAACAGCCGTATTTTTTGCTTCTGACTGCTCCATTTGCCTTTTTTGATTCAGACCAGACCTAAAATTGTCATTGTCTGATGATTTGTTAACTTAATTTTTGCCTGTTTATGCCAGATTGATTTTGCACCCGACAAAGCAAGCGTTGTCTTTAATCTGTTTGACAGTTTGAAACCAGGCGGCGTCGAATGAATGGAACGCCCTGATATTTGAGCATCCAGATTTAGCATTCTTTTGATCATGGCACACACTGCTCGGAAAAGATCTTCTGTCAACAAGCCCGTGTTTTTTTCCCCTTCCTCTCTCTGCTCTTGGTGAAAGAGTTTCTCTCACTTCTTTTTTTCCCCTGGTTTGCTGACTTGTTTGTGATCCGTTTTATCTTGTGCTAATGTTGCCTGATAGATTTTTGGTCTTCTGCGTTTTTTTTGAGCAGGTTTCAACCGTAGCTGCTCTCGCGCATACGCTTATGTTAAGGCACTTTGACGTTATTAAGAGATTTGTTAAATATTGATCACACACTTGAAGGAATCGTTACATGAAAGCTTGCTTGCCAATAATGCATTTTACGCTTCTTTGAAGTTCTTCAGCCTTTGGCAGGCTGGCAGATTTACAGTTATTAATGCAAAGTGAAACCTATTTCAGAAAAAGACTTCTTGATAACGCTCTAGACAAGGCCTGTGAAAACACAACCTCCAGGCTTTAATTGGCCTTTATCGGCTGTCAAAACAAGTTGAGTGCCCACAATCAGGATGGCTGGAGTCACTGTGGCAGGACGTTAGTGTGCTTATGTGGGTCAACACCCAAAATGTGTTATTGTTTTCTTGACTTATCATGAGGAATATTTCCATTCACTTACCGATTTATTTGAATTGTGATTTCACATAACAACACGCTGGATGGAAATTACAAGATGTGCATAAATTATAAAATGCACATAAAAAATGTATGATCTCAATTGAGGTGGATAAATTTTGTATCTGATAAGATGATGTGCGCATAAATTATAATGGAAACACATTTACTGAATAAATCCCTTGATGTGCAACAGAAGTATGAACAGATCGTGTGAGACTGCACAACTGGACTAACCAGCAGACCAATTTCATTGCACAGCATCTTGGTTTGGTCATTCTGAAATGCCTGAGCCAAAGTTTGTCAACATTTTGGATATAATGACCTCCCAGAACTGTATCACCATTATACAGTGATACCTCGAGATACGAAATTAATCCGTTCCGAGGCGGCCTTCGTATAATGAGTTTTTCGTATCTTGGAACACATTTTACATGTAAAATGTCTAATCCGTTCCAAGCCCTCCAAAAACACCCCATTCAATTTCATAATAAAGCTAAATTGACCTATAAACAATGAAATAACGTAAAATGTTGACGCTTACCTTTCGAGTGAGGCTATCTCCGAAAGTGGCGGAGGAGGAGGACAAATGGCAGATAACGTACGTACACTTAACTTTACGAAAACACATAAACAATTTCCGGGTGCGGAGTGGCTGAGCTAAAGCACGCCAGCACGTACGTATAGAAGATGCATGATGGGAGGAATGCTGTCCAATTAGAGAGAAGGATCTCATGGCTTGGCTAGCATCAGGAACCAATGGGAGAGCAGGAGGATGGTGGCGAGTCTACTATAACTAAGATGGCGGCGTGCGGCGCGTGTTTCAAAATTGTTATGGGGCGAATCTCGGACTTTCAGAAACCTTTCGTATCTTGAATACTTTTCGTATGTAGAGCAGTAAAAATCTTCGTCTTTGCTTTCGTAACTTGGATTTTCCGTAAGTTGAGCCTTTCGTATCTTGAGGTACTACTGTATTCCCAAAGACGAGGCAACGAATCCTCCTACGAACGCAATATATGATGGCTGCGTTTATTGCGTTTTGTCTACACACATTTTCAGTCTGCAGACCGAATATTTTAAGCTAATAATCCCAGTAAGTGGCAATTTTGTTCTCTTGAACACATGATATACAAGCCAGTGGCGTGACTACGAGGGGGCCTCAGATTTCCAATTGGTTAACATAAAATAAATAAAATCAGAAAATGTTTATTTGTCAGTCTGATTGATAGATTCACCAATCAAAATGCTGGGCGGTAAAATGCGGCTTTTCTAAAAAAAAAAAACCTTTCTACATATTCTACAAAATATGTCACATGTTATACGTAATTTACGCTGTCATGTTCGCTTGGGTGTTTAGTAATATTCGGGGACAATGGCAGCAGCCGCGCAAAGTACAATATTATGCTTTTTCAAAAAAAGCACATATACTTATATTGGCTCTTATATTTATATTTCTATTGAAGGAGAAAATGTGCCATCTACATCAGTGGTCCCCAACCCCCGGTTCGTGAATCAAATGTTAACGGCCCGCTCATTTTAAGCTGGGACCCCCCAAAAATAAAATTCTGGCTACGCCCCTGATACAAGCCAGGCTTTATTTGGAAACGTTTAAAGCGATATTCCAATTTTGGCCATGAGTTAGAAAGCCGAAAAAGTCAGAAAGCTCCATAGATTTGTCCAGAATTCACAAATCTCTACAAATCCTCTTTCTATTGCATGCTCATTTATTTTGGATAATTTGATGATTTTCAGCTACCAGAATTTATTTATTATACATTTTTATTATGAAATGGCAGTTTCTACATAAGTTTTTATAACAACTGCCGAAAAAGTTTTATCGAAACCATTTACATTTAACCATTGTGGTGAGGTCATGCATGATTGTACCTTTTTTATTGGTGTTTATATCAGTAAAGCAGTTATTTTCTGCTGAGATGCAGATGAAGATATTTTTTGACTTTACTGTCAAATTCGCATTTTAATTAGACAAATTATGTAATTGTCACAGAACTATCATGTCCGTGTGTTTCCTTCCCGGTTCCCCAGGTGCTCCTCTGTCGTCGTCCTAGCCACCTGTCATGTCATCAATCACATTGTGAGTCTTGTCGGCTGTGTCTCATCTCTGTTATTGTCCCCTGTGTATGTATACCCTGTGTTTTCTCTGTCTTGTTCCATTCTCGTCAGTGTTGTCCTCATTACGTCATTGTGGATACTAGTGTTGCATGTTACTTCTGTTCTGTGTTTATTTGAGTGTATATTCTAAATTTCTTCATTAAAATAAAGGAAGGTATCTTCCTTTGTTTTCATCCATGTGCTCCTTCGCCACACTGTTACCGTAAAAGTAATGTTATTCTTAAGTGCATAGTTTGTCTTTATTGTTGTTGCTCTTATTTATTTGCCTTGATGTCTATATTATGTGTCCCCTGAATTGTGCAGATTCTGTCCACAGGATTTGTGTGCTTGAACACTTACACTTAAATTCAGGTCTGCCTCTTAACTACAAGCATGCTTTCTGTTTGCTGTTGAACAGTCTTTTGCTTTGTGGCCCCATCAAGATCTCCCCATTTTAATTCATCTCTGTCTAAATGATAAGACTGAACCGAGTTGAATAATGCATGTGAAAGTGGATCTCACATCCATGTATCCTCAGAGCAGGTGATGGTGTTCAGGCTTTTCTAAATGGAGTTTTTAAAGCACTGCAGCATCTGGATGTTCACTGGATTGCAGCCAGCTTGCAGACAGGATATGATGTGTTTCTTTTCCCATAATTCACATCATGTGTTGGATCTGGAAACCGTCTGTGCACCATGTGAGTTATTGACTAACCAGGATGAGTTTGCTAAATCCTTGGTTCAAGAGTTCATGACTGTTGTGGTTGGCAGTTGTTTTCTTATCCTGTGTCACCGGCATCTATACTAGATTTCTTTTGAGATCAGATTATAACTACTGTAGGTGCTTGGTGTTATATAGAATTTTTGCAATATATTCAATAGTATATATTGCTGTGAAATACCAAATTAAATAGTGTTATGCATATTGTGTAGATTTTTACATGGTTTTTAAAGTTTGTATCTTTTTTTCTTGTCAATATTGAGATTTTAACAACTTAACATATTTTATATAAGTCTTAGTAAGAAAAATAAAGTATAGGTATGAAGTTTAACTTATTTTCTTCAATCGCTTCAACTGTTTATTTAATTGAAAAAGAAACCCTGATTTCATGACTTATTTGAGTCATCACTGGAAATGTACATGCTTCAAATTTTTTTGGGGCGAAAAATATGTATGCGCATATTGGTTTTTATTATGTATTGTTGTCTTGGTGTAGATAAATTGTTAAATTATTCTTATGTTCGCTGTTCTTATTTCACTTCTGTTATTTAGGCATATTGAATCTATTTGACATCAGCAAAATTCACACCCACACACATTGTAGACACTCTAAAGCATGGATTCATTATATTAATAATTAAAGACATTTTGTAATGTTACAACAGATTTCTATTTCAAATCAATTCAGGTTTTTTATGGTCTGTTCATAAAAGAATAGTTAAGCAGCACAGCATTGTTTCGTTCAGTGTGAAGGCTGTAAAGCATGTAGTGCAGTTGATTGGGGTCAAAGGACTTGCCTAGAACGTTTTGTTACTTCTAGTTCCTCATTGCCTAGTAAAAGACAAACTGCCCAAAGTTCCATAATCTTTGCTTGTTGGGAAAACATGCCACTAGACACCATTTTTAAGCAGGTAACAGAACAGATTTACGAATCACATTTAGCATGACTGGTTTACATCTCTGAATTTTTTTGTCATGACGTTGGCAGTGGAGACCGTGAGTTGGTTTTCTGGAGGAGTAAAAATCAAGCTCTGGCTCCCATTAGTAAATATAGAAGGTTCTCGGATACAGATCATAGTCATGTGAAAAATAGCTCAGTGGAATGCATGGCCTTGGCTCTGTGCAGTGCGTGCCAATTCTGAGCGCACACATGTACGTGCACTGCAAGTCATTTCTACTGTGCTCACCTTCAGTTCAAAGCTCGGTGATATCGGGTGTTAGTGATGGGTCGGACGGCTACTGCACAACAGGAAGCGAGAATCTCAAGCAGGAAGGGTAAGTGGAAAGTGGGATGTTTAGAATTTCAACTGATGATAGGCTCAGGTATATATTCACTCAGAGATTTGCAGCCCTGCATTGTGAACAGTAGTTTACTTTCTGATTTGATAACATTCATTTTACCATGTCCAATATAGTCTTTGCATAAAAGTTGCTGGTGCTTCTAAAGGCTTTGTTATGGAGCATCCGGTTCCCAGTTTCCTGTCTCCAGGGATCCCTGATGGGAGTTGAAAGAATGCAGAAAGAATTCCATACTGAAATATTCCAACAGACAACCTAAATATAGTATTGGTTTTGAGGAGGATCTATTTACAGACCTAGTAACCAAGCTGTGTTTTATAGACTATATGTCTGTAACTAAAATGGAATGTTTTTTTATATTATCGATACCATTTAATCATCGTAATTGCAGTGCTAAATTTTTAAACTACATTTCAAAAGTTTGGGGTTGGTAAGATTTTGTAATGTTTTTGAAAGAACATTAAAAATGCAGTGACAACAGTAATATTGTGAAGTATTTCAAGTAAATATGGAATTTACTGTATATACAGTAGAACCCCAATTTACGAGAATAATCCGTTCCGAGGTTGGCTTCGTAAGTCGGTCAGGCTTTTACATGTAAATTGCCTAATCCGTTCCAAGCCCTACGAAAACGCCGATTCTCAATTATCTCCCTTCTTCCCTTTCACTTCAGCAACAATCTTCACATCCATGGCTAGTGATTAGAAAAACGTTTATGTTAACTGGACACAAAACAATGGTGATGCAGCACGATGAAAACAAAACTTGTATGCGAAAGTGCGTACGAACTTTAGCGTTAGCGTAGCACAGACGAGAGGAACGGGAGAGGAACGCCACTACGCAGAGGCTGGTGGGAGTGATGCTGACTAATAGGAGAGCAGGATGCTGCAGCGAAAGCTAGCGTCTGAGCCGGGAGACAGACAATGGGAGAGCGGGACGATTGGTGCGAGTTTACTGGTCAGTGGCGCGCAAATTTCAAAACAAAACTCGGAAATCGTTGCCTCGGCCAAGATTTCGTTTTTCGTATCTCAATCATTTTGTCGTTACTCGGGCGGAAAAAAACCCTGAGGTCTTTTATCGTACGTCAAACTTTTCATACGTATAGTGTTTCGTAAGTCGGGGTTCTGATGTATATTAAAGTGTCCTTCTGAAACTGATTTGATGCTCATGTAACATTGTTTGCATGCAAGCATGTTTGAGGAATATCAATACAGCACTGCCTGGAAAGCATTATGATAAACTGTTTATTAATTAGCCTGGGCCAAAGATTTTCCAGAAGTCGCAGTTCTCCTCTGCTTATTTTTCTTAGTTGCCATTACTTCTAGCCAAGTAGGTCATACTCTTAGAAAATCACTCTTGTTTCTGTGACCTTTCTTGTTGTGCGTCGTCAAGGCATCGCGTCGTCTAAGCCGAATGAGTAAGTAGATGCAAAACAGGCTCTTAGTTCAATAGGGAACCAAAACAATACCTTTTCATTCGACACATAATCCTCAAGCCACAGAAATTGGCCACGAGAGGAATTTTTCCTCCATCACTAAACCGTGCTCTCAGCTCTCTTGCCGGCATCCCTCCAGGCGTGCATACGCTTTCATGTCAGTGCACGGCGAAGCATCCTGTTTACATCACAAAATGTCTCCATGCCAACGAGAGGCTGGTGAGGGGTGCTGGGTCCTGGCAGTGCCATGTGGGCTTGGCTCGGGCTCGGCTGTGTGTATTGTTTCACCGAAGCAGGGATTTCTCTGCCCTGCACTGAGAGGAAAGAGAGAGGGAGGGTGGAAACGGGACAGTTAAGGAGGAAGGCATATGAGATCCCAGAACATCACAGCAAAGTTGTAGCCTAGCTCTGCGAACTGGCGTGGTTTTAGCATTCTGGTGTGTGGATAACATTGGACAACTAGATGTCGAGAGGACTGGGGCCTGACAGTGGTCAGGATTTGCTTTTAGTAGTCTGAAGGTAAATTAATTCACTTGAGTCTAAAATTATGTTTATGTTTCTATAGTGTAACGATAATGGATTTTACTTGTTCTGATTAGTGTAGGTCCTAAAGAGAACATACTGAAAAGGGATTTATTTAAACCTGGATATAAACAGTGTTTTAGGATTATAAAATAAGACATTTATAAATGTATGGATTTAAATATTATGTAGTTTTACATTTTATTGTGTGTGTATATAATTATAAAGTTACAGTACATAAGTCATTTTGTTTTGTTTTGAATGTATTCCAGCATACTGAAGTTTAGGGTTAGTAAGGTTTTTTTTTTGTTTTTTTTAAAGAAATTAATACTTGCCAAGGATGCATTAAATTGACCAAAAGTGATATTTACAATATTATAAATAAATGCTCATCAAAAATAATAATATAATTAATAATTTCCACAAGTATATTAAGCAGTACCTTAATAATAATAATGTTTTTTGAGCATCAAATCAGCATGTTATTTCGGAGATATATATATATATATATCATGTGACAGAAAACTGGAGTAATGATGCTGAAATTTCATGCTGAAAACGATAATGTACATGTATTTATGAATTTATAGCCATCCTGGATTTGCATTTACTTCTAGCTATTGCTAATAAAAATAACTTTTATTTTTATTAGTAGTAGTAATAATAAAGTTATATAAAAGAAAGTAATTTTGTGGTGGGGCCAGTGAAAATGTCGGCAGGAGGCAGGCAAGTAAGAATCTGAACTACTGGCTCAACCGGTCTAGCACAAAAATGCTTCTTAATCTTGAATTTAGTATAATAATTTCCATATGTAGTATTCGGATTTCATCCAGCCTCTGATTTCGTACCATTTTATTTATTTCCTACCCTAGAATTAAACTCTTCTCTTTAGTTTTGTTTTTTTCACTTCCTCCTTTTTCGTCTGCTTATTTCAGCCAGTGTCATTATATCTGCGTATGTCATTATATCCATCTCTCAGGGATAGATGGCTTTGTAGCAACGTGTGGACTAAATACAGGGCGGTTAGTCTCCAGGGCGAGCCGATGAGAAGCATGCATTCAGACCATTAACTGGTTGATGTTTGGCACTCAAAGGTTTTTATAATAAACTGTACTGTTTCAAACCCTGTCTTGTTAACTGCATGTCTCTGTATTTGTTTTTAGTTTGAGCAGAGCTAATGGGGAGATCACACAGTCGGACACAAAGCTAGAACGCTCAAGATCAGACCATCTACTTCCCTCGTGCCAGGGACTCCATACTGTCGTGTTGGATGCAGCTTAATAAGCAGAAGAAGAGAAGGAAAGGATTTCTCTCACTCCAGTGGACTAGATTGTTTTCGGTATGATGAAAAAGTGAACTTGAATCGTTCAAGAAACCAAAACAAAACACACAAGACAGACAGAGACATTTTGTGGGGGACATCGTTTCCTACATTGGTCGTGGTTTGGTAAGGAATCGGGGATCCTGTAGGATGACCAGCCTTTTCCGACGCAGCAGCAGTAATGGAGGGTCTCGGGGTGGCGGAGGCTCGGCAGCAGGCGAGCTCAACAACTCCAGGCCCAACCGGCAAGTTAGACGGCTAGAGTTCAACCAGGCCATGGAGGACTTTAAAACCATGTTCCCTAGCATGGACTATGAAGTGATCGAGTGTGTCCTGCGCTCCAACAACGGGGCTGTGGACGCCACCATCGACCAGCTCCTGCAGATGAGCATTGACGGGCAAGGCTCAGATGACAGTTCGGATTCAGATGACAGCATCCCACCAGAGGTCAGTGTCTTTCACAGTACCTATATTGCCCATATGATGGCATTTCTTCTGCTGAAGACAAACAAGACAAATCTTTTATTGACTCCATCACGCAAAAAAAAGTTATTAAGGTTAAAATAGTTGTTTTCATTGTTTATGTCTCTTGTTACCTTGTATTGTGATAAACAAGGTTATGACTCCTGTGGCTAATTCTCAGTTACAATTTATACAAACCCAAGTCAAACACTGTTAAAGACAAGTAAACAATCAGTAATAAAATAAATTATTACAGTAATCCCTCGCCACTTCGCGGTTCAAGTTTTGCGGCCTCAGTGCATTGCGGATTTAAAAAAAATATTCATTGAAGAATCAAAATTCAAAAATACCGCCATATTTGTACACACTCACAGCACTCAGATAAGACACGTGATTGGTTCCCGGCGCGAGATCGACGAATGAGAGCACGAGTGGAGTGGGAGCCTCTTCGCCTCAGAAGCAAATGTTGACGATCCAGCACCGATATCTGAGGACGATGAGACGCTTCCCGAACTGATTTAAAGGCCTCATTATACCAGTGCAGTAACACCTTCATCATCATCATCACATTCATCGAACCGCACAGGTCTGTCATCATCATCATTACTGGAGTCTCAAGATACTACTGTCATTGAGTGTAGAACACCATAATACGTATCGTATGAGAGAGAGAGTAAATGTTTCATATTAAGGTTTAATCATTTAAAGTATAAATATACATATTTTTAACATTCTGGTACCTACACACACATATGTAAATTCCTAGGGGGGGGGGGGCCAATCCTACTTAGCGGATTTTCACCTATCGCGGGGGGTTCCGGTCCACATTAACCGCGATAAACGAGGGATCACTGTACACAGATTAGCAATAGCACAAATAAATGCATTTGAAATGAACAGTGCTTTTAGTTTTTCAGGTAAGTATACAAGTTTCACTTTTGTGAGCTGTCCTGAAAAGTGACATAATACATTAAAAGCGGTCCATACAGCTTGTGCACTTAGCTGAATCTGTAGCAAGCTAAGTTTTGTCACATTTTCTCACACCTTCTTATTTTAAGCAGGGTGTAGTACCCGTAGTTATTTTCTTACCCACAGTTATCTTACACCTTACTGCTCTGGTAAGAAACCGCGTCAGTACTGGGCCTGGAGTCGGATCTGAGACACATTACGGTATATCTGTCTGTTTCATGGCCCAGTGGAGATGCTCTACCATTAGACTTTGATGCGATCCTAAGTGAAGCATAAACTGCAGTGCATTTTGTTTATATATTCTGCCACGATTCTTTGTGTAGCTGCTTTTAAGGACATTCCCCACTGGTGTGTTTTTTTTTCTTGCATTATTTATTATAATCTGTTTAGTTGGGGGTGTGTTGGAACAGTATGTGCATGTGTTTTACCCTAAATGTCGTCTGTATGAAAATCACAGCATAGCATTAACCAGAGTTGTTTTTTTTTAAACATCACTAGCCGACACCAATACTAGTCTACTATATAGCCTATATTTTATTTCATTTTTAGTTATCAATTTAATTTGATATTAAATTCAGTTTTATTTTAGCATCAACATGTATATGTTGAATGAGTGTCACATGTGCTGTAATTAATTTTCATTTGTTGTGATTTTCATGCAAACAGCAAATACAAAAAAAATGTATTCATTACAATGGGTACAAAAGATCCATACCAAGATTTCACTTTAATAAAAATTTAAATAATCTAAATATTAACAATTTTAATTAAAACAAATTTGTTCAAGCAAATACTAGTTGAGTTGTATTTAATTGTCAAATTGGTGCTTAAGCACACTTTGTTTTTTTGGACATTTCTTCAAATCAATAGCCAACCAGAATTATGTGCAATAGAAAAATCCTTTTTTATTCTTCTTTTCCCCTTAATAAAAGGTTCTAACTGCATTTGTTTTCTCTTTTGCTTTCATCAGATTCTTGAGCGGACCCTTGAGCCAGACAGCTCAGATGAAGAGCCGCCCCCTGTCTACTCCCCACCGACATATGACATGCACATATATGACAGGAAATACCCTGATGCTCCTCCCGTTCCTCCACCCAGGTTATAAACATTTTTGAGAGCAGTTTTAAAAGAATTACTGAAAAATCAGTCTTAAAAATGGGGTCATCACAGGTCCTTGTTCATTTTAGTCACAATTCTCTAAATTGATGCCCCCTGGTGTTCATAAACCATAGTGCAAATCCGGTTGATCCTTTTGTTTGTGGTTTAAAAGCCAAGATGCGTGTAATTCCATTTCTCCACAGATGTAATACTCATTAATTCACAAGTGTTTTAATTGTCAGACACATTGCAGTCGCTGTAACTGAATTATAAGTCTGATGTGAGCATTGAGAGCTTCCATTGAAACAGTTGTCAGAGACATTGGGCTCTGTTATCTTTCAGGTTTGAGGCCCAGCCTCCCCCTGGACATAGGCAAGTCCAAGGTTACAAAAACTGGAACCCACCATTACTTGGCAATCTGCCTGATGACTTCCTGCGAATCCTGCCCCAACAATTGGACAGTATACAGGTGAGCATTTACCATGTGATGCAATGATGTTTCAAAGCTTGGATTCAATAAAAAACGTAACGCTTTTATTCAGCAAGGATGAATCAAATTGATCAAAACTGACAATAAAGACATAATGTTACAAAAGATTTGTTTTTCTAAATAAATGCTGCTCTTTTGAAGTTTATATTCATCAGAGAATAATAAAAAAACATATTAAGCAATAATAATATTTGTTTCTTGAGCAGAAAATCATTATATTAGAATGATTTCTGAAGGATCATGTGACACTGAAGTGTGGAATAATACGATTTTAAGTCATAAAAAGCATGAGCATTTAAAGCAGCAGGTGACAAAACTACAGCGCACATTTAGAATAAACAAAACAATATTGTCCACTGGTGTTGACGTTAATGGAGTTACTGTTGTACTTATCTTGAAAAACGTTAATGTATCTTAGACTGAACTAGTGTATCACACTTCCTTTAACAGTTCCCCTTTGTTTAAGGGTCAAATCACAGTCTGTACTTTCAGTTATCTAGCGTTATTTCTGATTCCAAGCAGATTTTCTTTCAAGTGTCCTCTGGGATTAGTCAAAAACTTGAATTTTTGGCCTTTTGATTTTCCTTTTCCTTCAGCTGTTTTGATATTCAACAATATTAAAAAATCATTAATAGTTCAGAAACATCTTTAGTGGGCAGAGGTTTGGTCATTAAAACATGCTAATGCAGTACAGAAATGCAGCGGGAGGCCGTTGCTTTTATGCTCTTATGACTTATGTTGTCTGAATGGTTAGATTAACTATAATGGTATTCTTGATCCATTGTACATGTGGAGTCATTCTGCATATGATGAACGTTCAAACATAAAGCAATGTGTTTGATATTCACTATGCCAGCATGACATTCTCATGTTATTCTAGTTCTCACTTTAACAGTGTGTGTTTTTAGGAGAGTTCTCTTATCGTGTCTGGGTCATATTTCATTTAAAAATTAATGAATGTATGAATAACAAAACGGATCCTGTTTTTAAGCATATTTTCATCCCATCAACAATTCTCACTTGCATTACCATATGAAAATTGTAAATTATTTAATATAGTATTTCTTCAACAAAAAATATTAAAAAATTATATATTTATATTATGGTAATTAGACCTAATAATGGAAGTCTGAAATATGGTATTGCAAATTGTTGAATATATTTGAAAAAAAATCTTCATTTGCTATATGCAAAAAATAATTATTTGCATTTGGGATTTCATTTGATTTCAATGGGATCCATTCAGACACAGAAGATGATGACTTTGATGGTTTTGGATAGATTGATTAAAACATAATATGAATGTATTGTTAAATACTAGTGTAACGTTAAACTAAACTCACTGTTTTGCTTCCGTTACCTTTTTTTTTGTAGACCTTTTTTTTAGCATGCGCCTTATGATACGGTGCCCCTTAAGTGTGGGTCAAGTACGGAACTAGACCCGTAATTGCGACTGTGTCTTATAATCCGAAGCTCCTTATGTTGTGGGAAATGCGGTAGCCTTGTTATGGTAGATAGTTCTCCTAAATATTTTCACGAAAACTGATTATTTACTAAATTCAGACTAAAACAACCCTGTTTTGAAGCTATTTCAACTTTTGTACTTTTCATGAAAGCATGTTTGATTTTCTTACATATTCCATACCCTTCAATATTCTGCAGGGCAATCAGAGTAGCATCTCCAAGCCTTCTTCCTCCTCTTCCTCCTCCTCCTCAGTACCCCAAAAGGTCCCCACTGTGGCGGCCGCCACAGGAACAGGTGGAGCTTCAGAGCAGGAACGCAAACTGAAGCAATATTTGGAGGATGAGCGTATCGCTCTTTTCCTGCAGAATGAGGAGTTCATGAAAGAGCTGCAAAGGAACCGAGAGTTCCTCATTGCGTTGGAAAGAGGTAGGAAGACACTCGCCCACACGCTAATACTCCACTTCCCTTTCTTTCACAGTTACTCCTACACAAATCCTAAAGAGCAAATTGTAATGCTAATTCACTCAGCCCAGCTGTGAACGTTGACAGTTTTCTGGTTTCTCCAACACAGAAGTCCATCAGCAGTGTCTATTCCTCACAGCAGAATAGAGTTTGCTGCTTTGTCATAAACGTTTTGTGCTTTTCTCATCGGATGATTTCATATCCTTGTTAAATGCAGAATGTCAAAGACTTCCATAACACCTGTCCTTCTATGTTTTAGATCGATTAAAATACGAGTCAAAGAAATCCAAATCCAGTCATTCATCAGCTAGCATGGAGAACTCCACAGGTAGATATCATTCACCTGAATGTTTGTGTGTGTGTGCGCGCATGAATGTCCAATCAAACTTCATTTTGGTCTGATTTTCTTCCAAATGTCATCACACCAGTTTGTTCTTCGATTTCACTTTAAGGATATTGGGGGCATAATTGTCCTTTAAAACCTCCAAATTACTCCTATACAGTAATGCCTCTAGGTACAAGCATAATCCGTTCCAGGGTGGAGCTCGTAGCTTGAATTCTTCATATCTCGAATCATGTTTTCCCATAAGAAATAATTGAAAACAAATTAATCCGTTCCAAACCCGTAACAATGGGGGGGGGGAATGTTTTTATTTGTATAGACCACTGTTTTTCAACCACTGTGCCGTGGAACACTAGTGTGCCGTGAGAGATCGTCAGGTGTACCGCGGAAAATTATTCAATTTCAACTAATTGGTCTAAATCTCTCTCTGAACGTGGAGAAGACGAAGGAGATTGTTGTTGACTTCAGGAGAATGCACACCCAGCACCCTCCTCTGACCATCAACGGTGCGACCGTGGAAAGAGTGAGGAGCACCAAATTTCTGGGTGTGCATATCACAGAAGACCTCTCCTGGACCATCAACACCACAGCACTGACCAAGAAAGCACAGCAGCGACTCTACTTTCTCCGCAGGCTGAGAAGAGCCGGAGTCCCAGCCCCCATCATGCACACCTTCTACAGAGGCACCATCGAGAGCATTCTGACCAGCTGCATCACTGTGTGGTATGGCGCATGCAACGCATCCTGCCGAAAAGCACTTCAGCGCATAGTGAGAGCAGCTGAGAAGATCGTTGGTGTCTCTCTCCCACCCCTCCAGGATATTTATAACTCCCGCCTCTCCCGCAAAGCCCTCATCATTGCGAGAGACCCCTCCCACCCATCCCAGAGCCTCTTCAGTCTGCTGCCATCAGGGAGGAGACTACGCAGTCTCCAGGCAAGGACCAGCCGACTGAAGAACAGCTTCATTCCCCAAGCTGTCAGGGCATTGAACTCCCTCCCGTCTCTGCCCCTTTTCCTCTCTTTTGCCCCATGCACCTGACCCCCCCCCCACTATTGTTTGCACTGTCTTTACCATCGCGACTTTCTCTTTATTTCCTTAATCTATTTTATTTTATTTTATCTATTATTATTTATTTATTTTTATATATATATATATTTTTTTTTTTTTTTTTTGGTGTTGTTGATATATATATATATATATTTTGTTGCTGTTGTTACTGTTAATGTAACCTGGTTGCACCTTGGGTCTGAGAGTTACAGAATTTCAATTCTCTTTATGTATGTGCTGTATATATTGCAGAATTGACAATAAAGCTGACTTTGACTTGACTTTGACTAAACTTTTTTTTAAACGAATTAATCCTGAAATACTTTATATTCTTTGTGTTTATTTGATTCCCATTCAATACAGTTTGATAAGAATGACTATATATTGTTAATATAGGCTACAGAGTTTCATTTTTTTTTACATTTTCGGTTGGTGGTGTGCCTTGTGAATTTATTTTTTTATTTCAATGAAAAAATGTACCGTGGCTCAAAAAAGGTTGAAAAAACGCTGGCATAGACACACACACACAATTATAGTACAGTGTGATACATGTGTGATATCAAATAAAATGTGGTTTTAATTATACATTTTTACAGACAGTAGAGGCAGGTGCGGAGGAGGGTTGGTACTTAAATTAACATAACTTATGTTTTTGTTTTTTTACTTTTGCTTTTGATCACTATTTGTACCTTTTTCGTTTAGTAAAAATTTTAATTTTCTTGAATAGCAGGAACTAAGCATTACTGAACTTTGCTTACGTATATTTTTAAACTTTTCTATTTTATATTATTGTTTTGCTTTTTTCGATTTGTATTCTTTACTTTTGATCACTTTTCTTACCTTTTTTCGCCTGACTACCCTCACTTTCACTTGGCGCAGAGCTTTTAATGAAATGTCTATCGAGGGAGATCTGCTTCTCCTTTATCCGCAACAACAGCAGCCTCTCCATCTCATCATTTATATTCGAACATAACTTCGAAATAATCATGCCCATCCTTGCTTTAGGTGGATGTACTGCATGGATGTACTGCGATCATAAGTGCGTGCTACATCACTCACGCGTACACCGCGCTCATATTTATCGTCAATTCCATACTTCATTTCCATGGTCATCATGCGTTTCTTCTTCTCACTACCATCCTTACCACTCACTCTCTTAGAATTTATCGCTATTATGAAGAATAATGCACAAAATAGAGTGAAAATCAGCTACTCGCGGGCGATGCGTACAGAAGTCAGCGAACAAGTGTCGTCATCGGCATCAGTACGCGTGCTTGTATCTCGAATATTTACTCGTATCTAGAAGCAAAAATCTGCCCGAAGGCTTGCTCGTATCTTGGAATACTCGTATGTAGAGACGCTCGCATCTCGAGGTATTACTGTATAGGTAAAAAGCGTCAAATTAAAAATGTAACCCATTTTGCAACATTATTGTTGTAGACATCAAGATGCTTTACTTTTTTTTTTTTTTTTTTTCCTGAAACTCAGGTGACCACTATGCTTCCGGATCTGTCGAGGCCTGCACATCAGTCTCAGATGACGCTCTGTTCAGAGACAAGCTAAAGCACATGGGGAAATGTACGGGTCTTGTCTGAAACACCCCACTTCACCTGAAAATTATCGTTTATTAAAGATTTCCCTGTTGGACGTTAACATTTCTGTTGTGTTGTAACATTTTGCCTTCTCATCTGCAGCAACCAGGAAGAAGCTGTTTGAAATAGCCAGAGGGTTCTCGGAGAAGACGAAGCGGAGGAAGTCTAAAAGAAGAACGCTGCTACGGCATCATTCGTATCCTGCAAAATGTGCCAGAACCACATTAGCTTAAATCAATACAGTATGAGTCAAAAAAATCTAATACTATGTGAAATCAGAATATTTTTAGAGCGTGACATGGAAATGTGGATTCCTTTTCGGGATTAGTCGTCATAGTTGGGTAAACTTCTATGGTGGTGAATGAGAGACTACAGGAAATATATTTGTGTTCCCATGTACTCAATTAGAAAAGAAAAACTCCACAACAGTGTTTTCACAACTTTCAAAAAGAAGGGAAAAAAACAGAGAGATATTGTCAACAGCTGTCAGAAGAGAGAATGATGTCAAGTTTTCCATCATTCCCACAAGCGCTGTATTAGAAACAGAAACTAGTTGTTGTTTTTTTGTCATTTTAAGCAAATGTAATATAAAACAAAGTTTAGTGTTATAAATGTACAGTAATACCTCGGTTTACGAGTGACTTTGTATACGAGCAAATCGGTGTACAAGCATTGTATCGGTGTGCGAGCAAACTTTTCCCTCGCCCACGTGCATTTTTGGGTGGAAAAGTCCTAACGCTCAGCATCTTTGAAAACATTTTTACTGGAAATATCATGAAGACAGCCTCTCACAAAGCCTATCAGTCCTTAACTCGTTCATTCTCTCAGCGTCGCTCGATTTGGTTGCATCATTCACCACAGTGATACTTTTATAAGTGATTTACAGCGGTTTTACCTCATGTTGTTAACATTAATTGTGATTGCTATTTTTCATTTAGTGAAATATTTACGTACAGTACAGCATATAGAGAATGGCCCTCTAGATGATTAAGAAAGACGGTGCGAAATTCTCCCTCAAAGTAGTAACACCCTCCTCTCGTCTCCTTCACGACATAAGTGACGCTACTCAAAGCTAAAGTGTGCGTTACAGTAAATTGTCAAGTATTTTTAGAGTTTAATTGTCAATTATTAATTAGTGTTTATATGAGATCTTAAAGGTTATAATTCAAACTGTAATTAATAGAGTAAAACCCAAAAAATATTTAAAATGGGCATTTATGGTCACGTGGAACGAATCGAGTGATTTTTAGTGCATTCTTATGGGGAAAATTGTTTTGGTGTACAAGAATTTTGGGTTGCGAGCTCGCTCTTGGAACGAATTAAACTCGTAAACCGAGGTATTACAGTATATGCATTTTTTTTGTATGGAAAATTTAAACATTACAGGATTTACAATCCTCATGACCTTTAAAACGCATCATTATAGTCTGTGAAAAGGGTCCATGTTGAACTCCCATGTTGGCTCCCCTGTTGTTATTTATGGTTCTTGGCAAAGTAACTTTGGTTTAGTTCAGTTGAGTAAATTTAGTGTTGACTGTTTACTTTGACTGCACTTTCTCAGATTGGGCACAGCCAACTCCACTGCCAACCTCCTAGACGATGTAGAAGGAAACCCATGTGGTAAGATTTTCCAAGCCATTTTTCCTTTATGTCTCTCCTTGCCATTAACGGAATGAAAAGATTGACATTGGCTGGCAACTTTGCTTAAAAGAGCACTGGTGGTGAAAAAGGTCATTGAATGTGTATTTACAATTAGTAAATTGCTGATAGAGCTGAAAAACTTAAATGTTTTAATAAATATAGCTGTTCGAAGGGGGTTCGAAGGCTGTTTTTTTTTTTTTTTTTTTGCTGCTTTTTTTTAATGTATATATGTATATGTGTGCATGTCTTTCTGTCAGTAACTAAATAATTCAACAAGGCCATAATGTGAATTCAATTAATTGTATTCAGTCCTACTTTGGACTAAATTTTTACTTTTGGATGTCGGGGTGTGTCTTTCTAGATGAAGAAAGTCAACACAGACGATTGGCTGCACAGGAAGAGGAGTCACCACAAAAGGAACCACTATCATGGTGAGTGGCTCATACCGTGTGATTCTTCACTTTCCTTTTGTATTTTCTAAACCAACTACAGGGGCTTCAAATGCTACTAATTTATCATCTCAGAGATTATATTCATATTCGTTCGACTTGTATAGTAATCATGTAACTGACACGTATATCTAGTTGTAACTAACCTCTTGATAATTTCATTCCAGATCCTCCCCTTCTGTGCTCTTGGGAAATTAGGGTTTCCATGGTGACCTCAGAATGACCCATGGCTGACAGCTCCTTATCTCAGCGGCTCCAGTGCAGGCAATCCCAGACTCCAGAGGAACAGCCGAGGCAGGACTATACGATCATTTTGTAGCAGCCTTTTGCAAGCCTAAGATTATTGTTACCTACATTTGAATACTATTATAATTATTGTATTGTAACTGTTGGTTAATATTTTGGTTTCATATGTAAAATTCATCATCTATAGCACTGATTTCCAACATGTTTTTTTGTTTGTTTTTTCTAATCATCTGAAAAGAAATTATCTTTTATGTTTGTTTAAAAATGTCAGTTACCTGAGGAATTTCTTTCCCCACTTAGGTTTGATTTGATTCAAGAAAAGAGGCAAATATTTGATTTATTTCTTGTCCAGAAGTGACACAATTAACTCAGTTGTTTCAGTGCATTAGTATATTACTATTTTCAATGGACTCTGACACTCAGAGTCTAATCTGCACATTAAACGTCAACAACATTTCCTCAGAATGGACCCAGTTAAGGAAAAAACACCATTATTCAGGTCTCCTCTTAGTCTGGTGTGATTTTAGGGTGCTGAATAGTCCATTTCCATACAATTAAATCAAAACAGAGTTCATTCGGATGAGTTGGCCTCTTTTAAGTGGTCTCTGGCCAAGTAAGGCAATGCCAAAATTCAATTTGAGTCATTTTTACACAACAAGAAAAAGCCGAATTGCAGATCAACCGACGAGTTGGCCTCGTTTGTACTGCCATATCTGTTTTATAAGACATTTCAGTGTTTTTTTTTTATTGTTTCTTTGTAAAAAGTGATTAGATTTGTTTGTTTGAGCCAGTATAGTTGCCATCTGAACATCTGTTTTGTTTTTTAGTTATCTTTGAACAGAACCATTTGAATGATGCTGTCCTTGAACCAACCAAAACGCTGCTGTGTGCTTTGCTTTGCTTTTGCAAATCACACTGAATGGTTTACCTTAACGCTGTGCTTCCAGTAGGTCACGTGACTATGTCAGAAGGTCAGAGGTCTAACTGTGATCCACCAATAAGAATGTGCCATTATGTTCCTTTTAGTGATGTGTAATCCCAGTATTAATTCAGTGTACATTAGCCTATTGGAGGATACTGTGTGGCATTGATGATGTTTGTTTGTGTTTTATGTGTGTCAGATTGTCTTACTGGTAAATCTGGTAGCTTGAAAACACCTAGTCACAGTATTATATGTGCTGAAGCACACATTTTGGATTCCACCATGTTGTTGATGCACTTCAAGCTCCTGAAATGGTTATTGGAACTTGCTAATTTTATTTAAAGGGCATGTTTATGTCACATCAATATGTGATTATATGATTTTTTCCATAATTACAAATTATATAGGTATACATAGGCATCATCAATTATGTAAATTTCATATACAGTAATTATATGTTCTGTGAAGTAGAATAGCCATTATGGATATGTGCTGGTGCCATGCATTTTTGCATGAATTTCTTTTTTTTTCTTCAGATCTTTATGGATGGCACAGAGCAACAAGTCAGTAATTTGTTTTTTTTTTTTAAATAATGTGAATTGAAAGAACAGGTTTTGTAAGAGCTAAACCTTGTTGAGAGTAGTAATGCATACAGCAACAGAGCCCACGGTCCCGAAAAAAATTGTTCCCTGCTGGGTGACAATTTTTTTTTCTTCTTTTTTTTCTCCTTCCATCCTGCTTGTTAGCATATTTTATCCACTCAGGGAACTTGCTCTCATTTCACTTTCTGCTAAAAGCACAACTAAAACTGACAGCTTCTTAGATGCTTCATTAAAAGGCCAGGTAGCGCCGTCTGTTTACCCGTCTTGAGGTTGATCTGAGCAATTCAAGGACTGTGTGGATGATCCTCCTTTTCTTGATCACTTGTCCTTGTGTGTTTAACCGAAATGCTTTCAAGATCTACTTCTTCATCTTCTGTCTTTATATGGGAGAGATAAATCACTAGCGGAGAGTGTTGTGTGCGAGCCACATGATTTTAAGTGTCTCTTAACAGTTAGTGGAATGTATTATACTCTATTACAATGAGACAACTGTACATGGAAATTGGCAACAAAAACAATTACGTAAAATATTTGATTTTGCCACTTTTTTTTTCTGTCCCCTTTCTTTTGAAAAATATTATCACCAGTTGACTTTAACTATTGGTCCAAAATAAATGTGATTGATTTTTTTTTTTTTTTTCGTTATCACGTCATTCACTTAAGATTATTTCAAGTTCTGGACTTTTCTTACAATCCAGAGGTTTATTAGCTATTGGAATAAATAATAAAGTTATTGTACTCTGTCTGATCTTGTCATTTTTTTTCCAGTAAAGTCAAGGATTCAAATACAAATATTCTTGTTTAGGTATTTGAGTGTATATGGTGGAAATTTAAAAGATACATTGTGATTTAAAAAAAACAATAATCATGTTAAATATTGCCTTCATAACAGATAATGTGAAGCTAAAGCATGGATATGTGCACGTATACACACACACACACACACACACCTGTTCTATATAAAAGCAACCAGTAGAGGGCAGTACATCCCTTATAATGGGGGTGTTTTCCCTCATTTCTGCATTTAGTTTACATACATTTTGTTTGTAAATATTTAACGTTGGTATAATACTTAAGGTACACCATTCATTGAGATGACACTGCCTTGACAACTTTCTGTGAACTGGTATTTTTTGGAATTACTAGGCAACCATGAAGAAAGCCCTACTGAGCAACACCACAGTCACATCAGTTTTCAGCCAAACACTAATAAAAACATTTCACTATCAAGCATTAAGAGAGCCAATATGATAAAAACCAAAGATAAAACATAAGCAGAAAGTTGATTGACCCCATTGACTATGGAAGTCAATGGCTTCTTTAAAATATATTCTTTGTGTTCAGCAGAAGAAAGAAGCTCATGGGAAACACTTGGATTTTCATTTTGCGGTGAACTATCCCTTCAAGGCTCTTGAATACCAAGCATTCTTCCAAACCATTTCTATAGCTTTTACTGTATGCATTTTTTTTTCTTCCAGCTCTTTACACAAGTTTTACCTCCTGCTTTTGGCACCAGCAATTTTGCCTTTCATAGGAACACATTTTCCAAGTTCTCCTGCTGGAAAAATTATGACTTTATGGATTGCACAAATGTAGTTTAAGTCTTTTCTTTGAGACCAAATACCTACATTTCAGTCTCATATGGAACCTCTTTTCTTTTATGAAATGTTTTAGGTGATCATATATGGCTATAGAATAGAGGTGGACTGCTGGGGTGTAGCTGGTTCCAACATGCTTTTCTAAATGTATTAAACTGATTTCTGGCCATTTTCTCCTATTTCAGGACTTTGTAAGACTGACTGGCAACAGCTGACCTTCTTTTTTGTTTGTAACAGCCTGATCTGTTTTATGTTCGAGTGCAAGGACATCAGATTTCTACTCTGAAAATCCAAATGGTCACAGAAGCAATTTTAACTCAGAAATTTCTAGTAAATTTCACAAATACAAAAACCCGGAAAGCACCACAGTTCATAAAAATGTGTATTCTTGTATTTTTAAGTATTTTCTTATAAAACATATACTCCAATAATTTTTATTTAATTTATAACTTTGAATGTTTTGGTTTGTGTGCTAGAAAGGCACGTTTCCCTTCTCCATGTTTACCTCTTCAGCATGTTTTTTTTTAAATAATACAATAAAATAATATACATATTGTATGGTTTTATTGTAAGAAAAAGATAATAGTCCTGTTTGTACTAGAAGTAGTCCTATTTTAGACCATAAGCTAAAGATAAAATGGACATGCAGTAAATATATATTGTTAATGTATTGTTTAGATTATTTAATTCCTACTGTTGGTAGTTTAATCAGTGATTAATATTTAGATTTTTAAAATAAAAATTCAGAAGTATATAATTATTGATATGATGCCTACATTTTCATCATAACATTATAAAGAAATACTTTAACCGAATTTTTCGAAATTCCTCAACAGCACTTTCTGAACTATCAGATAATTTCATATTAAACATTATAATATAGGCCAACAAAAAATCTTTGTTCTCAAAACGCTTCAGTCGACTTTAATACAACACGAGCCATTACGAGGACAGTAGAGCGACAATAAAACGAAATGAATTTGACTTAAAATTCCTGCAACCTTTCAAGCAATTTCATCACTTTATTGTTCTTTCAGACACTAACATGTAAATTCGTCACTGGACTAGCGCTTCGTCGTCACTCTCCTTATCTGGACGTATTTCACGAATCCACTCCATTCATATTCTCCGGTGACCAGCCAATCAAAAGCCACGCGTAAACGAGTTTGGACCAATCAGAGAGCGGTGCTCCTCAGTTGCCTCAGCAACTGTTCTGACGAAGCTTGAGTTATCCCGCCCATAAACGTGTGTGTTTGAATCGTGAAACGGACGCTCGCAGCCATTACATTACATCGCGCTCAAGCGACGCGACGCCTTTTATCATCCGCTCACTTTCTTTGTTTAACTCGCAGCTTTATTAAACTCAGCTTGTACCGCAAAGACAAAACAATCGTCTATTTTCCAAACAGTGGTATATGTAAATATAGGAAGCGTTGCGGCGACGCGCCCCGAGAAAACGGCCTATTTGCACGATTAATTTAAAACCTTTACTTTTGTCGAACAAGAAGATTTAGATTGAAGAGACTCGCTTCGATTTAGATGGCAAGCTTCCCAGATTTTGTCAACGAAAATGATATAGGTGAGTTTTTGGACGGGGGAGTGTCGGTTTCCAGCACTTTCTTTCCTTGTATATTCACATTTGTGCAGATGTGAGTTAAAACTCATTTCATTGTCTGTATCAGATTAAAGACCAAACCCAAACAAACGCTGTATATGGCCGTTACTTTATATTTACTTGTGCTCGTGTTTCTGATCCACATGTTCACCCTCCGCTACAGTCAGACATTTATACAAACCTAACAATCGCATGTTACTTGTGTTTTAATGACTAATCACTAGTTATTACGCATGAGGTACTAGTACTATACTGGTTACATTCACCTTTATGCATTTGGCAGACGCTTTTATCTAAAATAATTGCATTGCATTCAAGACACGCATTGATATTCTAATCAGATCTCGCTTTCCCTGGGAATCGAACCCATGATCTTGGTGTTGCAAGCGCCACACAACTGTTTGAGTCACAGGAAAGCCTGGTTGGTGAGAAGTAACACTTTCATTGTTGCTGGTTACAAAGTCTTTGAATTCTGCAGGTTTTGTGGCATTGACTGGTTACTAATACTTAATGCATTCAAACTATTGTAATGAACACTAGAGCTAATGAATGGTTACATTTATGTATTTGGCAGATGCTTTAATCCAAAGCGACTTTCATTGCATTGACGTTCTAATCTATTATTTTGCTTTCCTGGGAATCAAACCCATGATCTTGGTGTTGCAAGCGCACACACTCTGCTGTTTGTGCTACATTAAAGCTAGGGAGGTTTAACTATTAACTATTTTAGTGCTTACTAGCTATTAAAAAAAACATGCTTGTAGCACACACATAAATCAAATGCTTCACAATATACAAAACTTTCTTGTGTGAAAAAAGTCCCTTTTTCTTAAAAGTGTCATATAAATTGATTTAAAGGGATAGTTCACCCAAATATGGAAATATGTAATTTACTCACAGCGGTTATAAACCTTAATGACTTTTTTTCTTCTGTTACGCATGATATTTTGAAGAATATGGGGAACCAAACTGTTCTGGGGCACAATTTACTTCCATAGTGTGGAAGAAAAAAATATGGAAGTCACTGTTTGATTATCCATATTCTTTAAAATGTAATATTTTGTGTTCAGCAGAAGACAGAAGTTCATAGGTCTGGAACATTAGCGCGAGTAAATGTTGACAGAAAGGTCCTTTTAAAGGGATGTTTCAACCCAAAAGTGGTTGAAACATTGATACGTTAACCATGCTTTAACACCTGCTAGTTAGACATTTGGTTTTATGAAAAGTTTTAAATGCTTAAATGTGCTTTCTGTTTCCACAGGTAAAGCTAAGTTCATCGGGGAACTCATACCTCCAGTTGCTCCCTTCGACCAGAAGTCTGGACGGGAGACTTGGACTGTAGCTTTTGCTCCTGATGGTTCCTACTTTGCTTGGTCTCAAGGGCATCGAATTGTGAGACTTGTACCATGGAAAAAATGCTTAGCCAGTTTGTGAGTATACACACTGATCTCTTTGTTTCCCACTGTGGTTAGAATACAGCTTGTGTGTGTGTGTTGATGGACCGACAAAAGCAGTCTTCGCGCGTGTTGTTTGTCTGCTCCGCTCCTCTGGGCTTTCACATGGTGTCTCCAGCACAGTGGTGCCCAATGTTTGGCCTTGTTTAGCATTCAGTGGCTCAGCCATAGGTCACCAGTCATCATCTCACCTTGCCCTGTGGATTTGGAGAATACTGTTGCGCGTGCAGCCTTGCAAACCAGCCATTGTCCCGTTGTGAAAGTGATCCTCATTATGAGGTTCGCATCACTGCCCTTTGGCTGCGTGCCTTGAACTGAACAACTTTGCGGGCTGTTTGTTTACTTTCCTCGTTGCTAATATGAATATAGGAGTTGGGTGCTGAACGATCCATCCAACTTTTCTTTTTTTAAGGCTCTTGTGCTTTTATTACAATCCTTATTTTTTGTCTTGCTCATGCTAGTAGCCTTCATAAAACACCCAAAATATCATTAGAACGTGAACCATGCAGACAGGGTAAATGTTTAACGCAGAGTTTACAATAGTTGGATCTAAAACAAACTGTTTCTGCATGTTGTCCATAAAAGAGAAGAATGGTATCGTAAAACTATTTAAAGTGTAGTAACCTTACCCGTATTCGTCCACACTAAAGACATCATGTGGCTGCTGTTAAATTAATTAAGATTTTTTTTTAGGAATGGTTATTAATAAAATAATTAGTTTCCAGGGCAACATTGCTCATTTTAGTGTAACTTGATGCACTAAAATAAACTAAAAGTGAATAAAAACATGTTGAGTCACTCTTCATTCGAGTGAGCTGTTCCTGTAACGCTGAAGCAGAAGGAAGCCACTGTGCCATTAAAAGCTTTGCCGGACACGTGGCAGGCATTATCTGTTTCAGTTCAGCTTTGTATTCGGATATTAACCTCTTGTAGTGATTCCAGAACGCACACTTGATGAGTTTCATGAACAGGAGCTTGTAGAATTGGGCAAGTGAGGTTAAATGGGTCAGAGTTGATGCAACACTTGTGTAACCTCTTACACTGGGAGTTTACTTGTTCAAATGTCTGTTGAAATGACCCGGACATTCTAGATAATCTTAAAACGTCCTTTTGATGCTCTTAATGTTATCAGATTTTGTTATCTGTTTACTTCAAGCAGAGGAGACATGAATCTCATGCTAACACAAGTTTCTTTGGCCCTAGTTCTGTAAGGAAGGATGAGCGGTCGAGCGGTGTAGGTCCTCGACGACTGTCCCGGCAGAACATTGAGGGCAGTCTGCTGCCAGGCGAGCCCAAAGAGCACACCATCGACTGCGGTGACATCGTGTGGGGCCTGGCCTTCGGTTCTTCTGTTCCTGAGAAACAGAGTCGCTGTGTTAATATCGAATGGCACCGGTTCAAGTTCGGCCAGGACCAGCTGCTGCTGGCCACCGGACTCAACAATGGCCGCATCAAAATCTGGGACGTCTATACAGGTGAGTGTCCTCTTGGGGTGTCAGACTCGATCACAGATGTTTAAGCAACTGGAATTAGACTTGTGTTGTTACTATTTGTCCAGGTGACTGTGTTAATCTAACAATTAATACTATTAAACCGATAGGCTAATGTATTATTCATTGAGGTGTTTTTTTTTGGGTGGATTAAGTGTCTTAAATCACAGTCCAGCCATGCTGTCCACTTAACACTTCTGCATGCCTGCTTCCTGTTTTTCATTTTTCCAGCAGATGTGTGTGCGCACACAAGTGTAAGAGAGAGGGGGGTGGTGGTTATGTAAGGTGTTGACGTGATCTTTTAAGAACTACCTCTTTGTCGTTTAGACCCAGTCGTAATCATACATAAGTTTTCCAAATGTGTCTCTTGTATAACACACGACAAATTATTTATTTATTTGTGTGCGTGTCTTTATGCAGTGTGTATTTGCTCAGCCTTTGAGGTGTGCTTTCCCTTTCACAATACATCTCTCTATTTTATCAACCTTTGAACCGCTTTGCCATTCGTTCTGCTTTTTTGCCTCTGGTCAGGTTTCACTGTTTTAATAATCGTTTAGTGTAAATCTACTATTGGAGAATCTAAAACGGAGAAGTAGTTGTTGACGGTTTCAGAAAACTCTTTCAGCTCTTCGGAGTTATGTCATTAATTTTTGCTGTGCTGTAAAAAGCATTAATAGGTCTTGTGGGCCGGTCCTGTACAGACACCGCCATTGGTTCTTCTGAAGGGGTAGAGATGTTTTCTTCAGTTCATGGCTCCACCTTCCTTCGAACTAAATCTACAGTGCCATAAATTTTCAGGGTGCGAGACAACTCCTCCAGCTGCCTTCTTTTTTTTTTCTGTTCCTCCTCCCCTCTGAAAACATTCTGGAAATCTGATAGTGTTATGCAGTATCTTGACCATATTTGTGCCATAGATCTGTCATTCACAGATATAAGTTCATTTTTGTCACTGGCAGGTTGGAAATGGCCCATGTTACTAAGCCCCAATCATGTTTCCAGAAATGCATGTTAAAGATTTTGTTTTTGTCTCTGTTGGTGCAACTAATTATAGGGATTTAAGATGGTTTAGCCTGGCAGGTGTCAGTGATTGTACTTCCATATGCCTCAAGGTAATTCAATGCCATTCATTCAAGCTTAATGGGTTGTATAAACCACTCCATTTCTGAGACGCCTTGGGGAATGCCTTTTTGATGCCTGCTTAAGTGTAAAGCCACAAACATAATCCTCCTTTCTGATTCCTGAAGACAAAAGTGAAGTGAAATGCTGCACCCAAGATGTTACTGATGCAGTTTGCACTTTTTTTTTTTTTTTTTTTACTCTGGTTTGTTTTGTGTGCAGGAAAGCTATTGCTGAACCTGATGGACCACACAGACATTGTGCGGGACCTGACATTTGCCCCAGATGGGAGTTTAGTACTGGTTTCTGCCTCAAGAGACAAGACCCTACGTGTGTGGGACCTCAAAGATGACGGTGAGGAACAATGTTGATTTTATTTTTAATTGTGCTTTATTTATTAATATGAACAGGTTAAGTTTGATAGGGTGTAACCCCAAACTGAAAACTCTGCAGCAGAGTCTTATTTACTTATCTCCATGGAGTTCAGCACACACTCACTCAAACCTGCATGTGTTCACCCACGCAAAGCTTCTGGGGGTTGGGATAGTTGGAAAAGAATTGGATACCAAGCCCAAAGGAATGTTTACTGACATTTTCCCTCTTTTATTTTTGTGCAAAATTCGAGGACAAACTTGCTTTTATAATATGATCACATGAATCTTATTTATATGCTGGAAATGGTGAGCTAAAATAGAGCTCACTGCATTTGCAAAGTTTTCTCTCTCTCTTTCTCTATCCCCCTCCCCAACTAATCATGAAGGAATGTTGGCCAGAGTTCAGCTTAATTTCCTCCGGTCTCAAAGTCGACACATTAAGATTCCAGCTAAGAAATGTAGTTACTATCTGAAATATATTTGTTTTATTGTTCCTTGGGCATTAACAGTGTTTTCAAGAGATAAATACTGTATAAGATAAAGGATTTTACTAGTTTTCAACTATTTCTATAGTATTTGCTGGAAAAAAATTTTTAAGTATTCTTTAGGTTCTGTTTTTGTGCTATTAAATTGTTTGATAACCAGGTATTGATAGTAGTTGTAATAACTAACCATTTCTGTACCATAAATACATTTTTCTTTTGTCTTTTATAGGTAACATGGTGAAAGTACTCCGTGGTCATCAAAACTGGGTCTACTGCAGTGCTTTCTCTCCTGATTCATCTGTCCTTTGTTCCGTAGGAGCAGGCAAAGCGGTATGTTTTTCAGTTCTTTCTTCCTCTTTATTACTTGTTTGGTGTGTTCTGTCTGTTTGTAGTTCTAAGACCAATCAATTAGTGCTAAATGAATCCCATAATAATGCTCAGTGTAATAACCTGCTTCTATAAACCCTGCCTATAGTTTTGGTTTCTGGTTTGTTGTTGTTCAAATGGGAGCCTGATTGTGCACATGCAGATAGAAATGCAAAATTCTTGTCGACCCATAAAGACACTTCCTGTTTATAACAGGCTGCATAACAGTCCTTTTATAAATGCAATTTGAATAAGTGTATAAGGACCCTAGACGGTAGTAGTGATTTCTTTCTTTTTCTCCATGAACATAATTTTAATTCTAGCATCAACCGCAATCAAGAACTTTACAATTAAGATTACATTAGAATTATTTAGAATGAGACTGGAGGAGTGGCTGCTAAAACCTCAGCCTTGCCTTCAAAGTAATAAAATGAAATTTAGAATATATTAAAATAAATGCAGCCTTGGGTGGCATAAGAGACTTTCTTTTAAAAATCGTACCCATCCCAAACTTTTGAACAGTACATTGAATGACATAGTTGGAAGCCCTTATGGCACAAACCGCAATCTTTTCTAAGATATCTTATTTCATTAAGATATCTTAGAAAAGATAGGACCTCAATGAAACCAGCTCCTGAGTCTTTCTGGATCCTATCTTACTCTCCACCCATGAACAAGCTGCAGTGGTTGAACAGTACGGTTGTGTGTTTCCATGTCTTGCTTTCCCTGTCCCAGGTGGTGGCAGAGCTCTGTGTTTGAGTGATTTTGAGGGAAGCGCCGCGCTGACATATAGAGCAGCCGGTGCGGACCACGCGGGGCACGGCTGCCATCGCGGCCCACGTTGGACGCTCATGTGCCCGTGCCCACGCCCCAGGGGCTTCCATGCTCCTGCCCACAAGGGCTTCCTGTACGTAGGTTCTGCTCCATGTCTGTCTACCTCAGTTCTCACTTCTTTTACCTTATCTCTCAAAAGAGTTGACAGTGAGATCCCCTTCCCCTCTTACCTTCTACTTCCTGTCCTCATTTCCTTTCCATCTCTAAATTCAGTAGCATTCCTGTCATCTCCACATTTACCCTAAAACAGGAAATCTAGACATTGTCTAGCCAGTAGAGCCCGTTCCCACTCAGTGTCTTTGTTAATCGTACTCACTACACCCTTGAGTCGCAATGCTCGGCCGCTGAAATTTCTCTACGTAACGACCTACTTAGACATTTTTGTAATGGGGCTAATAGTTGAGGTGGGTTGGGAGCATTGTTTGCATGTGTGAGCAATGAAAGGGCTCTTTTAGTCTCAGCAGACTTGCTGCATATCGATAATGTTAAATAGATCGGGGGAACTGGTTATGCAAATTTATATTTTCCTGTTATGTGTTAAGCCACTAGAAGCAAGATCTAGTGGGTACTTTCCATGGTTGGTTGCATTAGCTATTTGAACATTTTGTTTTTCATTTTTAAATAGTTTAATGTTCTCAAAGCAGAGTCTGTTTCGAATATGTCGGCTTAAACAAACACCAGTATGGTTTTCCCAATTTGTAAGGTATCACTCAATAATGGGAGCATTTAGATAAATTTGTGCTAGTACAACTTCCAAAAAAAGTTTGTGATGGTTTCCTCATGCACCCTGAAGCCCTTTCATCTCACATTGCAAAGTTCCATGGTAAACTAGCCTTGTTTACGCAACATTGTTTACATTGAAAATAGCTATTGAAAATTTACACTTTTGCTCAAGTGCAATTTCTATAGCTAACGTTTTCGTATTGATAAAACACGCTAAGGTGTTGTCACATTACTGAAATTTTGTGGACAAAAAAAAATAGTCTGTCTATTGTCAAATCAAACGGCTTTCTGTTTCGGAAACCTCTGTGCGGAAATCATTCGCCCTCACTCGATTCCCGGTTGCACGGATTCCTATTGAAATGACTAGATTTCGTCCATGAAAATTTGCCAACAGCGTGACCGCACCTTTACACTTTCTTAAATTGAAAAAAAAAAAAACTAAATTGTGCTGGAGCAAAATAAGCACTATAAAACATGTGGTTGATTCGTTGGTAGAGTTTGCAGTTGTGACGTGTTGTATTGTGTGTTTGCCAAAGGCGTCAACCTTTTGGCCATCAAATGTTCTCTTCTCTTGCAGTATCTGTGTCTCTTCGTAGGCCGGCGCGGTGCAAGCCTATTGTAAACTCAAGTGAACTAAAACTGAAAGGGGATGCCAGTGGAGTAACATTATGTTACCTTAAGTTACTACTTATTTGTATTTTATTTTTTGATTATTTCCACATCATGTAGTAATTTTTGAATAAATCTATAATATAATTTGAAATGTACCCTGTAGTGTTTCAGTGCACACTTGTAGCTTACTTTTTCTTTTTGTTGAAAAATTGAGCAGTGTTGTAACTTTATTCTTTCTAGAGATTTACATTTTGTGCAACTAAGCCTTGCTGTTTCATTGGCATGTGCTACTTTTTTTCTGGGTTTGGTTTGTAGAGCTTAAGATTTTTCTTAAATGACACTGAGCATATTTGATCTTGCTGTTTAGTTTTAATTAATTCTTTGTTTCTAATCTGTGTGGAAAACAGCGTATGCTATAACCCGTGTCTCTTGCATTGCAGGTCTTCCTGTGGGATATGGATAAGTACACTCTGATCCGAAAGCTGGAAGGCCATCATAACGACGTGGTGTCCTGCGAATTCTCCCCCGACGGGGCCTTGCTGGCCACCGCCTCCTATGACACCCGTGTGATAGTGTGGGACCCTCATGCCGCCACTGTTCTGTTTGAGTTGGGGTACGTGGCTTTCTTAACTTGTCTTTTTAAACTCCTGCTTGGTGTGGTCCTTTTCTTAAACCCATGTTGTTTGATCTCCTATCTTCCCTTCAGGCATCTCTTCCCTCCTCCCTCCCCCATATTTGCAGGAGGAGCAAACGATCGATGGGTTCGCTCCGTTGCCTTTTGTCACGATGGTCGGCACATTGCCAGCGTCACTGATGACAGGTAAGATTATGCCGTTAGTTTATTTGCTCTTAGAAATTAGTTTTGCAGTTCGTAGCCTGCAAGCGATAGGAAGGAGTGTGTGAGGAGTTTTGTAGCAGGGCCTCTTTCTGGGAAACATCACATGCCTCTCATATGACATCCATTAATCACTATGAGTCGCCCAGTTTGCCTTCGCCGCGCCTCCTGTCGACTCTGGGTGGAGGCGTCTCTTGTACTGAGAATTAAACCATTTGTTCTCTACAAAATGGCGGAGAAAGAAAGTTCCAGTACTTCAATGTATGACTTGTGTTTCTTTCTTTCTTTTTATACAAATGAAATTACTGAGGCGCATTTGTTTGATGAAATACAGTGAAATGCTAATGTAGTTATTATAGTGGTTTATTTTAAAATGTAATTTGTCAAAGCTTAATTGTCTGCAGGCGTTACTCGAGTCATGTGATCCTTCAGTTCCTCTGATCCTCCAGAAATAATTTCTAACATTATAAATATATTTGCTGTCACACTTTATCATTTTAATGCATCCTTGCTGAAAAGTATTCATTTCTTTTGACGAAAGTGTTACTGACCCCAAACATTTGAAAGTTCAAATAACTAGTATTTCATATACCAACAAATTTTATACTGTCATAATTCAAGGTTCATGGTTCATTCAAGACAATGCAGACCACAGTTGTGAATAAAACTGTTTTATTTTCCAGGCTGGTGCGTTTCTGGAGCATTGATGAAAAGAGTCCTCAAGCCATCGCTCCTCTCACTAATGGCCTCTGTTGTGCCTTTTCTACTGATGGAAGTGTTTTAGCTGCTGGGTACGAATCTGTTTTTCCACAGTTTAGTGAATGGTGTTACTACATAAATGATCAAATCTGTTTCTTGCCTTCAAACTGTTATAAAGAACTTTCATCACACTTGGATCTAGAAAGATCTTCTTCTTTTTTTTTTTCACCCCCCCCCCCCCCCCCCCCCCAAAAAAAAAGCAGCAAACTGGTTCTGCAGCTTCCTTTTGAATATGAAATCAATTTAGATGAGTTTGCGGTCTCACCTGCAAGGTGTTGGCAGGAATCTGACAGTTCGGTTGACTAAGATTACAAATGTCATTCCAATGCCAGACCCATATTTGCTAAAACCGTAGAATTATTCAACACAAAGTTAAATGCTTCTGTTTGTCTTCTCGCAGGTCTCGTGATGGCAGTGTGCATTTCTGGGTGTCTCCACACAGCGTTGCGAGCCTCCAGCACCTGTGCCGTATGACCCTGCGGCGAGTCGTGCCCACCCAGCAGGTTTACACTCTGCCCATTCCTTTCTCCATGCAAGACTACCTGGCCTACAAGACACTTTAACATGGAACGCAAACCACGGCACTCTGTGAAACCAATGAATAAATTCTCCTGCTCATGCAGACCCCTGTGAGGGTCCCTTCTTTTTGTATTTATTGAAAATGTCTTTTTATTTTTATTATATCAATTTGTAAATGTACTTTTGCCAGTTGCAAGTATATTTCAGTACTTTTTATTTGAGGTTTTTTTTTCTTTGCCCATATCAGTTGGTGGCCTTTGCAGACAGCCTTAATATATCAGCAGAGCATTTTTTGTCATGTTGGTTTGCTTTTTTTTTTCTCTTCTTTATCTGGCACAACTTGTACATTTTAGAGTTGCTTTCTTTGACTCAGATCAAGGTTGCACTGAGTTTAAAGCGCCGTGATGGAGGGGTTTTCTCCCCAACGCTCTGCAGTGTTTTCTTTTTCCATGCTGGCTATGAGAGGAACTGAAGGGAATAGAAAGTGTGTATGAATGCGTACATATGGTAGACAGATCTGAGTTTGGGAGTTCAGGGACACAGGCAGTGCCTCCCCTTTACGTGCCTCTTTAGAGAAAATAAACTCATCCACACGCTTATGCTGCTTCAGTAATAGCCTTATGTTCGTCACAAACCTACAACTATAGTAACGCTTGGGCTAACTTGTTTCCTCCAGAAATTGTATATTTTTTACCTGTACAGAAATTTGTAAAGGCATGGTTTTGTTGAGTATGTATACACATGTTTGTATATAAGTAGCTCCAATTTCTCCTTCATGTTTCTCATCCTTCACTGTGTTTGTATTGAAAGTCTGCTGTACATGGGAGTGACGCATGTTTGCTCTGAGGAGAGACCGTCTGCCAGTTTGAGATGTTATCTAGCAAGAAGCGCAAACTAATGCCACATTCTTGATTTCTCATTCCAATCAAAGTGCCACATTCCACACAAAGTGTTCATTTGCTATATATGGCACTTCAACCGTATATGGGGCCTGACCTGACATTGCCTTGTCCTTACCATTATCTCACAACTTAACATTCAAAATTCAGTCGCTTTCTAGATGAATGGCATTTTTTGCTTTAACCGAGAGCCAAAGTGTGTTTTTATGTGGGCATGTCTCATCTACCTCTTTTTTGGAGGAACTGGTCATGTTGGGGGTCGTTGATCATTGGATGTCCTGGAACTATATGGAAGGATTGGGAATAGGAATGTGGTGTATTCATCTGGTCAATCAGTCTTCGCAATAAAAATGTATTAAAAGCTAAAGCCAAAGATCCCCATGGGTTCTTATTGATGTGATTGGCATTGTCTGTTTTTGCTTGCCTTCACCCTCATTTATGGCTAAAATTTGAAAGTACGTATGTCTGTTAAGGTGTGTGAAGAGTGCTGATGTTCAACAGATTGGCTTTTCTTTTGATGACGATTTATAAAGTAAATCTAGAAAGAGGATGCATAGACTTTCCAATGAAAATCTATAGAATTGCAGGTTTGTTTTGAAGAAGAGGAATATGGTGATGGAATTTCAATCATTAATGAATATTGTAGAGATTCTTGGAAACTAGTTAATTTGACCATCTGTTTCAGACTGAATGCTGTCCACCAGGAGCAACCGTCATTATACATGTTTGTTTTTTTCTGTTTTGATTGTCAAAATAAAGCGTTTTACATACTTTTGTTGTCTTGGAGCACTTCTTAAAAGCAACTTACAAATGAGGAGAGCAAAAGAAGCAATGAAACTAGCAAAATACAAATATCAGTCAGTCTAGTACAGATTTTATAATAATATTTTTTTATAACCGATATAGAATACTAAGTGTTAGTATTAATGTGTAAAGTGTTGATGGAAAATATGAACCTTCAGCAGTTTCTTAAAAATTGAAAATTCCCATTTACACCATGAGGCCAATAATAAAAGAAGTTTCAGTCAACTAAAGATGTAACAAATCTGCCTCAAAGACAATGTGTCTATATCGTCCTAATGCACAGTGAGGAGAAAAGTTTGAAAGTTTGAGTGGACAGAGATTCTCCATGGTTTTCAGAGATTGGTTGAGTTTTGGAGGTCAGCTCTTACATCACCATGTCGCTCGGGGAAGGTTTCAAGAAAGATCTTTCTTGCTCAGCTCAACCAAAAACAAACTCCAGCATGTTCAGTTGTCAGACACGACTGAACGGTTTCTATGGTCAGACAAAACAAAACAAAAAATAGCTTTTTTTGCCAGCAAACCCACAAGATGGGGATTAAAAATGTCCACGGTTAAATGTAACTGCTGGATCTTAACAGCAACAGATAAACACCAAACACCAACAGATAAAACATTTAAACCTGACGGCCTCGGCTAGAATTCTTACAATGGGCCGTGATTGAATCTTCCATCAGGACAATAATCCAAAACAAACATCAAAATCAATACATCTGAGCACAAAATTAAGTTTTCTGCCACTGAGTCCCCTGACCTGAACTCTATAGACAACTGAAGAGGAGAATGAATCAACATGGACTTGGGAATCTGAAGGATCTGGAGAGATTCTGTATGGAGGAATGATCTCTGATCTCCAACCTCATCAGGCATCATAGGAGGAAATGAGCTCAGAGCTGTTATCTTGGCAAAACAAGGTCACAAAATGTGTTTAATAAACGGGTAATTAAGTCCAACGTGTTTTTGAGTCCATCGTGTTCAAGAGATTTCCCACCCACTCTCAATTCTTTTACTTCAATGAAAGTGTAGATTGCAATATTTCTGAATGAAAGATCAAAATGGATAAACTTTTGATAAACAGATTTATTTTTACAGCCATCTTTGATCATATTTAACAGGGTTGCCATTAATTCTGGCCGCAACTATTGTGTGTCTATGTGATTATACATACATACATACATACATACATACATACATACATACATACATACATACATACATACATACATACATACATACATACATACATACATACATACATACATACATACATACATACATACATACATACATACATACATACATATAATGGTAAATTATCTATTTATATCTGATTATTTATGTAGTGGTAATAAAAGCGATATTGGTAGCTCTCTGTTCAGTGGGACGTTTGACCCAGTTGGTGACTGTACAAACAAGAATGACTGAGATTTCACAGCTGTGCTAATCTTCACAGGCTCATCATAACAAGTCACTGCTCAAGAACCCTTACAGAGAAGAGCGTTCTAACCTTCAGCCCTTAAACTGTTACAGTTAGAAATATATTGATCACTTTTTGGTGACAAATTAATTCAAAACTCGAAATAATTTAACAATTTCTCAAGGTTAAATTCCACAGTGTGGAAACTTACTGAACAGCTTGTTTTTAGACTCAGTCCAAAAGACATGAAAGGTCATTATCGGGTTTATCATTGACTAGTAAGGCTGTCGGGTTAAATATTAAGAACTACTGCCAGTAAAACCCAAGCTTCAAAGGGACAAAAACATTATAGCACGTTTCGCATAAGAGTCATTAAGGCCTGGAATGTGAAGCCAGATCAATCTCGACATTTCCCTGTTTGTTTCAGCTTGTTTTGTGTATGTTGTAACCTCTCAAGAGGGACTCAACTTCCAGATGTTTCTGCAGATGAATATGGGACACAAAGACGGGCCTTTACTGGCCCTGAAAGCTTTTGGTGAAAAGGGTTTTGCTATGAAAGCACAGCGTGGACAGATACCATCTCTTCTATATCCAGCAATCTAAGGAATCAAAAGATTACTATTCATAATATAAAAGTGTAAAATGAGCAGATGGATTCATGGTTTTGACAAACATCAGAGGAGCAAATTCTGTCAAGCTCAAATAGCCAAAACCAGTGTGATATATTAAACAAATCTGTGCGTCCTCATGTAGACAAGTATATTTAAACTACATGTATTATTGCCCATACAGTCACAGATTTTAACATGACTAGACCTATGTAATTTCAGTAATTTAGGTCATATTTTCCCACACATTAATCTGCGTGTACAGAATATAAACCTTGCCAGTCTAATGTGTCTAATATTAAGTTGTTGAGATCAAGATATTCATTTTAATAGTACTGATACTGATTTTCATTTCGCTTGTCAATCATATTTATTTATTTTCGTCTGTCAAGCAAATTCACAAGTTGCAGTTCAATAAACAAATGCATGACACGTTGTCTTGAAAGTTGTTAAGTGATTATTGTCGATGGCGTAATTCTAATGACGTCACTTCCACCTTTGAAGCATTATAATGTTTGTGTTTTGCGTTTTGTGTGTGTGTGTATAATATATATATATAAACTAAGCAAAAGTACTTTGTGCTCCCTCAACGTAATGTCAGCTATTGAGAGTTTGAGGTCACATGAGACACGGTATGTTTTTAATTAGCCCTTTAATATAAAATATAATAATATCGATAATAATTTAAAAAATGATTTTATATTATATAAGTGCCTGAGAAACGAAAAGCTATACTATAGGCTACTGTAAAGCAACCATTAAGGCATTCCAGTCCGGAAATAGTTTGAAAGTTTTACTACAGGCGCAGACAGTCTGTGAGCAGCTGTTGCTCTGCGTCTCTTCTTTGAGCTGCAGAGTGAGTGAATATGACGCGGTGAGCGCGCGCCCTCTAGCTGCTGCTGCAGTCACTGCTGTGCGACTCAACCTCGTGACTTCACTCGTTCATATTCAAGACAGTGCAACAAATGCTCTGTGGGGCGCTTAAGCCAAAAACTCTTTTAACAATGTGCTGTAAAAAGTGTGTGCGCACTTTTTACAGGCTTACAGCACGTTGCAAAAAGTGTTTGGCTTAAGCGCCCCATAGATAAACACACAGACATAGATATTTACATATTACTCAAATGACATCAAGCTAATTTTCTTAAGCAAACACTAATAACACAAAGGTAAAATATATTCTTATGACAAGCTGAGATGATATATGTATAGCCTATATAATCTACTATAACAATTTAATAGAAATGTATGTACTATTGATCAAAAATGAATCTTCCTTTGATGAATGTTCATTCATAAATAAGATGTAAGAAAAAAATGAAACGGGGCTTCAATCTTTTTCATTCAGTGGCTGGTGGCAGCTGTCAGTCTGATTCTGCCAGTGGCTGGCAGTCTGCCTAGGAAAGTAGTTTAAGCAAACATTGATCTTGTGTTTTGTGTTCCTCCCTCTCCAGCTTTCTGAATTGCCTTAATTTATTATAGTGCATATGTTTATATGATTATGTACTTTTACATGATTGGTGTTTTAGTGAATTTTATCCTCATTACTGAAGCTTCGCTGGGGCTTTACAATGTGCTATAAGCCTGTAAAAAGTGTGGGTGTGTGTGTGTGTGTGTACACTGATACATTTATACGTTAATGTCATTTTTAGAAGGAAAAAGTCATGATTACATTTTAATAGTATTTGCTTTTTCAGTAAAAAGAAGTGACGTGGATAAGTCTGTTGAGCGCAGGAGAATTGTAGCCACTCACAGAGAAATCTGTTGAGTCCATGAATGTAGCAGCCAATCAGAAGTTTAAGAAAGTCAGATTCCTAAACGTCAGTTTTCCTTTAGGAAGAGCTCAGAGTTCTGAATGATCGCAAATCTTTTCATTGTAACCAACAAATGTAGTGTAAATAAGACATTCATTATGCTTCTTAGATTAGATTAATAGAACAAAAGAGTTTTTGCTAGCGTTCTTTATGTATTTTCAAGTAAATAAAACAATTAACTTCATTTATTATTTATTTTCAAATAAATAAAACAATTAAATAGTTCAAATTAGTGTGTTTAAAAGTTCTTGATATGTTATTGCAATTGATACAGAGAGACGTGAATTTTATGTTATATTATATTAATACTGTATGTCTAATATAGTTTATTTTGACCCTCTGAAAAAATGAAAAGGTTTTGAATAATTCTTGGGTGTTCAGTGAGGTGTGGTGTTGTGAGGGGACCAACCCCTTGGTTTTGTAACATTTTGGTGCTACGCCCCATACTTGAAACTATTATTTCACACAGTGTGCAGCTGCAAAGGACGTTTCAGCTTGAAATCTGTGGAACCCCTCTATCTTTCTGCGAATAATCATGGTCATCTATTGTTACGTCTGTTGCTATTTATAGTGTGAAATTGTTGTATATATGATTGTGTCTGTGTGTACGCCCTGTCTGTTTCATGTGTGAATGTGATTGGAGGATGCCTGTCAGTCTGCTGACGTCCAGTATCGCGCCACCAATCGCCTGTCACCAAGCAGTTTATGAGCTGTTCAAAGATCAATGGCTGGAGAGAGAGAGAGAGAGAGAGAGAGAGAGAGAGAGAGAGAGAGAGAGAGAGAGAGAGAGAGAGAGAGAGAGAGAGAGAGAGAGAGAGAGAGAGACTCTGGGTTGGCATGCTTTTGTTCTCTCCTGCAAGTCTGATGGATGTTTGGGGTTTAAGACAGTCATTGTTCTCTTTGTTTGAAGGTAGACTGGTTGGAGAGGTTGTGAGTCAAGTAAGCAGGTTTCGACCTATTAGACACTAGGTTTTGGAGATGGTAATTATGAATAATTAGTTTGGCTATTTAGTATATTTTAGTTATGACGTCTTGTACGCTGAAGATTATTCTTTCTACATCTTCTGTTTTTAGTTAGTTTTGCTTGGTTTCTCCTTCCTCTCCACCAGATTGTTTTTTGATTTGCTTATTCTTGTTAAGTTGTACATATTATAAATAGCCATTATTTCACCACTTCACTTTATTGCACTAATAGATAAATAAACTGGTTTGGTTTGTTCTTTTACTTTGCCAATTTCCTCACTGTCTTGACACATGCAGATCATTTTGTTATGTCTTCTAATATTCCTAGACAAATAAAATCTAATTAACAAAGGGTAGAACACTATAATCAAGCATCATTTTCAAACACAGTCATTAAAATTCGATCACACATTATAAATTGTGCATTACAATTGACCACTGCATAATTCACACTTATTCACAGTACAGTTCTAATTCACAGTCAATTCTTGAATTCTTATTGTTCTTCACAAAACGTAACATAAGATATTACTATATTACAAGCATTGCACACATCTTTCTTGCTTTAAAAACTTTTAATAATACTGTTTTGTTTTATTTTCTATCAAATATATTGTCAATTTACATGAAAAATTACATGCATTCTATGAAACTTAATATTTATATATATTCTATGGTCAAAATATTTAAGGGAACAATTAAATCACACATTGAAAATCAATTAATGACATATATAATTCTATAATTTGTTATGAAAAAAATTATGTGACAACAGTCAATTCAAACCAAACCAAAATCTTCAACACACTGAGGGCTGGATTCAAAATCATACCAAAAATCAACGTAAAAACATGAATTTACAGGTTTATCCAACCTGCATGAGTTCATCACAGCAACTTATAATGTAAGTAAGAAGTGTACATGGCCCCACGTGCCTGTATGCACTCATGTCAACGTCTGAGCATGATCCTGAGGAGATGGTGAATGGTGTCATGGGGGATCTCCCATCACACCTGGATCAGGGCATCAGTGAGCTCCTGGACAATATTTGGATGCTCAGATACATAATGTTTCAGAGGTTCTCAATTGGATTCCGGTCTAGGGAACGCGAGAGCCAGTCATTGGCATCAATGCCTTTCTAAAAACTGCCTACGCACTCCAGACACATGAGGCATTATCATCCACCCGGAGGAATCCATGACCCACTGCACCAACATAAGGTCTGACAGTAGCTTTGAAGATTTCATCACGGTACCCAACAGCAATAAGGGAACAGTCTGTGCGACCCTCCAAAGATATGTTATGCTCCCAAGCAGCATAACGTTCCCCACGGCATCACCAGACTCTTTCACGTCTGTCACGTGTGATCAGTGTGAACCTGCTCTCATCCATAAAGAGAACAACAATGGAGGACTTGAATTCTGCTGTTCTCTGGCAAATGCCAATCGAGCTGCATGGTGCTGAGCTGTGAGCACAGGTCCCACTAGAGGACGTCGGACCCTCATGCCACCCTCATGAAGTCTGTTTCTGACAGTTTGGTCAGAAACATGCACAACAGTAGCTTGCTGAAGGTGATTTTGTTGGGCTTTGGCAGTGCTCCTCCTGTTCCTCCCCACACAAAGAAGCAGACACTGGTCTTGCTGCTTAGTTGTTGACGCTCTCCAGCTCTCCTTGTGTAATGGCCTGTCTCTCGGCATCTCCTCCATGCTCTTGAAACTGTGCTGGAAGACACACCAAACCTCCTTGCACCGGCACGTATGGATGTGCAATTGTAGAGGAGCAGGACTGCCTGTGCACTTGATTGGGTTGCAGGAACTGCCTCATGCTACAGATAGTGGCAAGGACTGTGAGACTTGACGTGTCAGACTCAGAGCGCTCAGTTGTGGCTGGCTGGATTGAGCAACCAGCGAAGCATCAGTAAACAACTAGTAGTTATGTAAAATAACATAACCATATGAACAGATGCACAATAATAAATGAATGCAATTCACAGAGCTGGAGAAGGAGGAACACAAAACACAAAATCTGCCAGAAATCAATGTTTGCTTAAACTACTTGCCTAGGCAGACCGCCAGCCACTGGCAGAATCACACTGACAGCTGCCACCAGCCACTTGAACACCAAAACAACAATTCTTTGAAAGAAATTTTGTTGGTAAAACCCCTAGTACCTCTGTAGCAATCATGCCGTCTACAGTTGAGAAATAAGTGCTGCACATTTTTTTTTTACCCTTCCTTCAATTGTCCTAATTTCCTGTGAACCAAATACTTTTCTGATTGTGAATCATTTCCTGCCTTGATGTTTCACCACACCAGGACATATTCTGCGTAGATCAGGTGAAATGAGGTGAAACCGATTTTCTGGAACCAAGATCTCAAACTTCAACAGTGACATCAACAATATGCCAGTATAATGTTACAAAACATTCAAGATGGTTAGATTGGGCTGGGTTTAATTATAAATTTGCTACTTACCTTCTTTGTCCAGCAAGAGGCACTAAATGCTCACTCATATTCATTCACTCTTACATCTATTCAGGACCATTATGGAAAGTTGCAAGTGCTGCAACAGCATTTGTCTTTTTCTTTGTTTATTTTTGAGATAATTCGTTCAGAAGCATATTTACATTTCCCACTTCAAGACTTGAGAATTTATTTTCTTAGATGCTGCTATCTTAGTTATTGAGCAGATGTCTATATTCACAATTCACATCTGATAACGTAATTTGCAAACTACTACAGTTTATATAACCTGCTAATAATGTGCAAAGCCATATTTGAACAACTGCCTGCTCTCCGCCTATGCTGTTCATGCCCAGTATGTGAGCATGTTCACTGATACATAGAAAAACCAAAGCTTACCAAGAATGGAAGGAGTGTCTGTTTAAAAGAGAGTTGTTTGTTATCTCTTCTATTAAGCCTAACCTGTTCTGCTGTCATTACTCTGAGTATACCGGGTGTGTGTGGCAGGTATAGAATACTGGCCAAGCATTTCAACCAGCCCACAGAACCATCAAGCCTCTGTCAAATAGTTGACATGGACATTTTTACTGCCAATGTTTTGTTTTTCTTCTTCTTAGTGTTGTAAGCTAAACATATAAACTGGTTTTATTTTTCCTTTCAGTTAAATTGGTTAAAAGTGTCTCGGCTTTATTGTTTCATGCAGAAAGACAATGTGAAGTGCTTCTTTTTTGGCTTCAGTCCACCTTACTGTTCATTTTAAAATTATGTCTCCTTCTTGGCAAGCTGTGGAGGAGAAGAGATTTTTTTCCCATGAGAAAGAGTGTCTCTCTCTGTTACAATTCCTAATCTTAGTCACTTAAATGCCGACATCACATGCATTACCGTGTTGTATTTTGTAGCATAAAGTAGCACTTTGGAACAAACACTTACACAATATATATAACACACACTGCTCTCTGCCCACTCAGACGAGAAAAGTTGTATTTTTTTACTTTCCACTGAGATATGACTTGCTGGGAACCCAGAGAAGTGAATGTATTGTGTTATCATAATATATATATTTGTTGCACATACATACATGCATGCATACTTTCAACAAATGTATATATACATATATATATATATATATATATATATATATATATATATATATATATATATATATATTCATTACGATAACACAATACATTCACTTCTCAGGGTTCCCAGCAAGTCATAACTCAGTGGAAAGTAAAAAAATACAACTTTTCTCGTCTGAGTGGGCAGAGAGCAGTGCCTGTAAATAGTCACACATGCATGCACACATACACACACATATAAACACACATATACACACTCAACATGTTTTTCCAGCCCTTATACAAAGTTGTGCATCTGAAGACTTAAGGGGAACAGTTAATCACTGAACCAACACAAGAGCAGATGTGACAAAACAAGATCCAATAAAAGATTGTAAATGTAAAATATATTGATATTAATCATTGCAATTTCGTATTGTATCTTACTTTTACAGGTCAAATGGGGCAGATATGTTTGGAGCACTCAGTTCTGCACTGCAAATAGTATAATAATACACAATAGCAGACCACTTGAAATGCATCAGCTGATTTGATTGGTCAGAGTTTGCAAATGTGGGAAGTGGGAAAGGTTTTGATGGGAAAAACCTGAAACGAGTGTAATTACACATTTTCAATTATAGGGATGCACCATGTCGAGCCAATGTACATTATGGACCAATTTTAGTGATTTTTCTATTTTTCAGAATTGATGTTAGACTACGTTGGCCTATATTGAATAATTATTCATACTCTTTTCCACATTGTTTCGTTTAATATTATATTTCTAAATATATGATAACATGGCGAGTTAACCATATATTTATATAATGTACAATATAATAATGTGATGCTTCTGAAAAAAAATAGATCTGCATCATTTATCTACACAAAAGTGAGCCTAAATGTCTATTTAAATTACCACATATATTATTCTACCCAAACTTCAACAGCAACAATAATAATGTTTTACTTATAGAAGTGCTTTTAAAAAGCTCAAGGTCGCTGTAAGGCATATATCAATAACATACATATCAACAACCTGTCGTTTATGTCAAAGAATAAACAAAAAACAACAACACAAGTCCATTTCGTAAGTGATCCTCATGCGCGTGTAAACAAAACTTCATTTCCCACACTGCATCAAACAGCTGAGTGAGGCTGAAACCTCTGCGAGCGCTTCTTCTCACAGGCTTCACTGGATATACATGCAACCGTTGACGCGGAACAAGCTGATCTGTCAAACCAGTCCATGAGCGTGTTTGAGCGGTATGCTCGCGCTCTCAACTAGCACACGACTCCTTTGGAGTAGGACTGTCACCTCCGTTTAGTCTACATGCGTTTACAAACTTATCTTCTGACTAGCTTTTGCTGTAGTTCGAGCGCATGCCCCTAAAGCCGTGCCAATGCCGAGGAATGGATACTAGCGTCTCTGGCAAAGGTGGAAACATGGTCGCGAGTGATGAGGAGCATTTGGACGGGAGTGAGGGCAGTAACGCAGGGATGGACGCGCTTCACCAATGCAAACTCATCCAGAACTTGATCGAGATCTCCATCTCTAGCCTGAAGGGGCTCCGGACCAAGTGCGCCGCATCTAACGACCTGACCCAACACGAGATACGGGCTTTGGAGGTAACCTAGGATTCAGGGGTTTTGCTTATGTGTTGGTGCATCCAGACTGTGCTCGTGTCAGGGTGTACCACGGCACGGGTGTGATCCAGACTGCGAATATAAGCCTGAATAGTGATGTTTGCTTGTAGGGGCATCTTCAAATCATAATTAATTTTCTTGTCGTTAATGCATTGACACCAACGTCATGGAAACCCCCTCTTGGCTCAGTGCTTCCTGGTTCTTGAGGTAGATCTTGGGGTTGCATCTGCTTAGCCTATCCTGATGTGAAGTTTTACTTGTGTAATGTTGTGCACTTGAAGAATCGAACAGCCCTTTGGAGAAATTACATGGAGAGGTCACTCCTTTATAAAGAGAACACATGACCAGCTGTGTCATGAAAACAATCATATTTTTACTTTATATGGTGCTTTACAAACCAAAATCAAACATTTAAGCCAAGCAAGAAACGCTTTCTTAATGTACAGAAAGTCATTCCGGTCGTGTAATGTAAATTTGTCAATTATGATTTCATATTGAAGAGTTGTCATATTCATCCTCATGATTGTCACTGAGATGAAACGCGTTTGCAATAGTCTATTGTAGATGAGTAAACTAGTCAAAGTCCTGAAGCTGACTTAAAAATGTTCCATCATGTCAAAGAGCTTATCTCAGTTCAGCTCTGCAAACAAAAAGAGCATATGTCAGAGGATTGTTAGTGCTATTTTTAACCATATGCAGGTATTTTGTAACAGTGGTTAACCCCTCCCACAAAACTGAACTGAAATCCAAAGTTGGTCGAACGTGTGGAGCAGTGTCACTTTTAGTCGTGGTTGTATTTTTGAAACCCGTTAAAGGTGGCTTTTCCACGAATACAAACTTATCTACTTAGTAAGGTCAAGCACCTTCTTCTCTGAATCCAAACATGGCTTTCACGTTCCTTCCTCGATATCCCTGCTTGCACATTTAAACTTTTAAATAGTCAAGATGGTTTGAGGCTTTGTTAAATAAACCATTCAACTTTGAAGATTTTATGATGCTAGTTCTCACAGACACAGGTAATTGTTACATTGTGGTGGGTTTGGTGTTTGTTTTGGAGATACTTATCTTCTGGCTGTGTACGTCTTAGGGAGGCGCTTCAAGTATTTCTCATGATTAAATTCAGAAATAGCTCTTGTTCAAGTCAGGTCATGTCATGTTTTTTTTAATCACTTTCATTATTGTAAGCCTGGTTCAAGAAAGAGAATGAAATACATGTCCTTTGAAACCACAGTAACAAATATATAACCGAATATGATAATGTGTGGTGGACCAAGGTCACACAGTGAACTGTAATTACAAGCAATATTCAATAGACAATAAGCATTATGTATCCAGAGTGTTATATATAGAATAAAATATAGTGTTAAACTGTGCAGACAGTGTCAGATGTTGCATACTGATTCTAGTGCTCATAAAATGACTGTAATGCAGCAAGGATTGTGCTGACGTAGAACAATAATAGCCGAGTCAGGAGTATGGGTTGCATTTCTGCATTGGGTGGGGGTGGACAGTCCATTTGTTGATTGTCAGTTATTGGATAGTCTGAAAATTTGTGAGAAGAAGCAGTTCCTTCATATAGAGGTTTCGGGCTCCTCAAGCCTCCTCCAGATGGTATGAAACTAAAAAGATCCCCAAAAATCCAGTCATGAACTGAGCTATTTTCACTCCCCACAACAGAGTTTTTTCGTCTATAAAAACAGCAGATAACATACCAGACAGTGATCCAGCAGGTAACTCAGGTACTCTCTATGACACACCTGTAGAATCATTTTGTTTTGTGATTGTTTTCTTTTCATTAGACTTTGAGCTGTCTCAACCTTTCTCTGTAGGTTATCTTGTGGATGTCATCAGCTTATGTAATTGCTTTTATGTTTGGATCTTTAGGTCAGCAAGGTGCATACACAACAACGGTGCCCCCGGGGTTGTGTACACACCTTGCTGACCCAAAGGTTGCCTTTGAAGTGAAAAACAGCAGGTAGCCATAGCTCTTTTGATACCTGTGGAGACGTAGGGCCAGTGTGCACTCTGTTGCCAGATCTGCAAGCAGTATTAAAGGTTTTCAGTGGACAGTATGGCGCCAGGCCTCGGAGAGCGGCTTGACATCCCAAGGGCCGGTTCAAAGTGAGGGACATGGTAACCTGAGTTGCTGCAGTATCCAGGTGTTGGCACGGGATTCCCTACCGGCTCACTTCCTAGAACTACAAGGATACAATGTACACACCCAGTGAAGATGCCGATCTCCAGAGGTTATCAAAATGTGGCCAGAGAGAACAAACACATCCCTCTAAGAGAGTTTCAATCCAGTCTTACGCCTAGAGAGGCACCTGTCCGTGGTTGGAGATCAGCTCTGCAGGACAGTGGACTTCAACAGTAGATTTTAACTTTCTCCAACACACTTAATCCTAAAGACCTGTAGCTGTTGCAGGTATGCCAGGAGCTAAACTCTGCAAGAAGGTAACCCTACAGGAGCAAGATTGAACACCTCTTATTTAAGGAGAAGCAGTTGTTCCATTACACATTGGACCTCAGCATAGAGGCGTTCTGTATCCCAATTTTTGACCATGAATGACTGAAACGTCTCCACAATCTGCTGTTAAAGAAAAAACGTAGTATCATAGTGCTAGTCACGGCATTCTATCAGTTGCAATTCTGGCACCTCCATCCCAACATACTTTACAACATGATATACAAACATTGTGCTTGCGTGACATTGCAGTTTTCACAGTCACTAATAATAGTTTATTATTTGCAAGCATATTAAAGCCTTGCTGATTAAACATTTTACTTGCACGCTGTTCTGACATGTGGTCTTCTGAGCATGTGCACCCAAAGTGAGCCCATACTAAAAGCCTGTCAAAAAACGTGAGTAGTAAACGAAGCTATCTTTCTCGTCTTATTGCGCTTAAGCTGTCAAATGCACAAGGTTTAGATAGAATGCAGTTGGTCATGTCTTAAGTCATTAAACAACTAGGACAAAACCCGCTGCATGTCTGTATGTTAGGTCCATACCGTTTGTCGTTAGTGTTAATCGAGCAATAAAAAGACAAAGAAACTCACTTCCTGATCTTCACTGAATAACCCCTTTTAAAAAGATTCAGGATATATATAATTTGGACTGTGAAGTCTATGTAGTTTTATCTTTACATTTGTTTATTCAATTTTTTGCTTGAATGTTTCTGTTAAAAGCATATGCTGTGAAAAATAAAACACGGTGTATTTATTTTTTATATTATATAGTATTTGTGAATGCCATTTTTGTTAGCACATTATAATAAGATAAAATAATGAAATAAAGATTTTCATCTTTGCTCACCACTACTTTGGCCTAAATGGTCTTTCAATCTTTTTTCTTTTGCATTTTGTCACCTTGTATGGCTACTTTTTTAAATAGGGAAATTAGATTCGCTGTACTACTCAAGTCACTTGCAAAATAGTAAAGAAATCGTGATTAAAATCATGAAAATTGATTTGAGCTTTCCTGTAGCTCAATCAGTAGAGCATTGGTGTTTACAACGCCAATGTCATGGGTTCGATCCCAGGGAAAGCAAGAATTGATTCAATGTGTTCCCTGAATGCAATGTAAGTCGCTTTGGATAAAAGCGTCTACCAAATGCATAAATGTAAATTAAAAAATGTTGATATATTTTTGTGCTCAGATTTCAGCCTTGGTCTTAGTTGTTGATGTGGTTGATGTAACGCATTACCCATAAAAATTCCTCCAATTAATTTACTTAATCATTTTGAAAATTTCCCAATCAGTGTGACCGAAACAGTTGGGCAGGGCTTTGTTTTCCTCCTCTGGACACACTTTGATAGCCATGGCGATCTGTTTACCCGGCACTCAAAGCAAAGCACAGAGAGATGGTGCTAAATGGCAATTATCGTTTAAATTCCTGTCAGTAAATCTCACTAAATTCCTGTGGATGAACTGGCCGTCTCTCTGGCAGCTGAGAATCTCTGGTTAGTGGTCTGTCTTCTCAGGTCATTGGAAAGATTGCTATGTGTTTGTGCTATTGTGGCTGTTCCTATATTTAGCAAGCATGCTCACTTCACATGCATGTGATTAGTGAGCAAGATTCCCCAATCCGAGGGATGGTTTGCGAAAGTGAATATGACTCTGCATGATACAACCCTGTAATGTCGCAACTCCACTAAGCACTTAGACAGAGGGCACCCATCAATGGGCAGAAGAACAAAAGTGGTGGAAAGTCGAGGCAATGCATTCTTCCCTCTTTCTGCTTGAACAATAAGCCTGCGAGTGACAGGCCGAACTGCATTAGGAGTAGGGTTACATCAAGCACTCAGAATAAACCGTGTAGACTGTGTGTTTATTGATATTGGAGAAGGCAAGTGGTTTACATTTTGACATCTCTTTTATCTGTCTTGATGGTGGAACAAAAGAAAATCCTTAGGTTCCTGTTTGATCTAGTAAGGAGAACAGATGCAGACCTGGAGACTAGCAGATGTCCTACAACCGTGTGTTACACAACAACCAATGAGTGTTACGTTTCTGTCCGGGAGCAGACCCACACTCTCCTTGTAAAGACGTCAGGCATTCATGTTAACACCGATTTGGAGGTTGTTCTGGTAGTATCAGGAAACCGATCACCCCAGGTGGACCTCCCAGTGATAGTTGTCAAAGTTAATTGAAAAGGCACGACTTTGTCGCTGCAAATCGTAAAGACTCCTTATGACGCATTTAAAAACCCAGTGGCGTAAATATCCATGATCATAATTCAGTATCGTGTATGTTGCTTTTAGAATATGCACAGATATAATATCATGTTTTGAATTTGAATGTTGGTCGGTGTGCGCAAAAGTGTGAATGTTTACCACTTAATCTTGCACATTATTTCTTCACCTTGAGATAAGTGGAAGTCGCTTAAATAAAATATGTGTTGGAGTCACATCTTTGTCTTTCAGTAAATTACTAACTGTTCTCCACGCTCTGTACAGATCTGACCACAACCACTCTGTGGCCAGAGTCTGTTAGTTTGCAAGACTGTTCTCAGAAGCAAATCATGCATCTGTTTAAAATTTGTATATGCAAGGGGTTTTTATCGGTCAGGAAGTGCTGTACATTGGTGTCACATTTTCTATTTGTTTTGTGGATTTCGATATTGTGGGCATGCCTATATATATGCTCTATAGCCTATGGATGGTGGCACCGTCACCTGGTTTGGTAGCACCGCATATGTGATACTAATAATATTGCATGTTTTGACTCTTAGATTTGCATGTTTGACATTCACAAAAACCATAGCATCTGTAAATATTTTAGCATGTTCATGCAAATTTTTTTATAGGGTAAATTTTAAATATTCCTATTTGAGTCAGAGCTCTACTCTTCTGAAAATGACTCTTGGTCTTCCATAGTATCATACATTTAGATCATGATCACTACAGGTAGGCACCTCACTACTATAGTAAAAAGTATCAATATGGTTTCTGTAGAATCTAGAATGGCTTTATAGTATTTAGTCGACACACATTACGTATAAATACAAATGCACAAAACTGCTTGCTTAAAACATTCTGTAGTTTTGGCTACAGTTCATTGCTACATGTCTATGTTAATAATAAAATAAAATGGTATATATCTATCTTGTATTTCTGCTAAAAATCTGGACAATACAGTTAGTGTTGTGTTGGTAAATGTTGGTGGTTTGTGGATTGAAACTAGATTGAAACTTGAACTGGATTGTTGTCACACAATGTTTTTCCTGTTTTCCATGTCATTGAGAATGTCAGCACAGTTTCATCTGGCTTAAAACTAGTTGAAATAACAAAGCTAATTAGTGGTTTGTATTGTATTGTACTCGAGTGCTTCTTGCTGGATCTCTGTTTAGTAGTCACATGTCGTGTGATTCTTCTGAGCTCGTGCTGTGCTGTCTTTTGGGAAGAGCTAATAAATGATCCGTCCGTGTGGTGCGTTTTTTTTAACGAGTAGCGCTGCTTCGTTCTGCTTTTGCCGCGTTTAATGTTTCGCATACACAACAGAAATAGTAATGTGCTGTAATCAGTTTTCAAAATGTAAAGTTATCACTCACTGGCTTAAAATCTAGTGCTGTCACCTTGTGTTGACATTGAAATGGCATGATTTGTAAGTCACGCATGGCGAGCCACATATAATATATTTTAATAGACAAGCTGAGGTAACTTTGGACACCCCTGATTTAATAAATTGCAAAACTGTTTAACATGTAAAGTATAATGACTGGTGACAACCTGATTTCCTTTTAAATTACCACCTGCAATAACTATTTTGGGCCAATTACCTTGAGTACAGCCCTGTGGCTTATTTCAATCATTAAATTTGCAGTGGAAGGGAAGAGTGATGTGAGCTCATAAAACCTGTTGATGTGCCAGGGCAGTGGTAATCGTAATTACTTGAGTGATTTTCCTAGATGATGCTCTGTCATGTAATAGACCCTATAATTGACTGAAGAGATCTGGGAAAACACATTTTGAAGAATCAACTCCCTAGCGTCTCATTTTTGGTTTCTGGGAAATGCAAGTCTTTGCTCAGTAGCGTGAGTGCTCATCAAAGGCTTTTTAAGGCTCATTTGCACTTCGTTTCTATGGCTGGAAAGTTAACACATCACTGCGAGGCCCATTAGGTGCTTTGAAGCATAGACCTCTCAACCGGCTAATGCTTGTTTGTATCAGGAAATCCCCATGCGGTTTTTTAACAGCTTTTTCCCCCTTTCTCTTTTCTTGTTTTCTTGTGTCTTATGACGTTGCACACACCCTTGCACTTTTTTTTGTCTGATGCTTACATTTTTGTCCCCTGTTTATTTGTGCTTGCAACTTGCCTAAAAACATTCAGTTTTTTATTCTCTTCTTGGTTTTTGAATTCTGTCAACATTGACACAAACCATTTTTTGGAGCGATTGCCACATTTGTGCTTCCCCTTGTTTCCTACCCATGTGATTAATAGGCATAGCATGATTGTCCTATATGCCTTTATGTTATTGTCAGAAACAAAAGGAGCGGGTTTGCATGTATTGGTGACACACTGTGTAATGGGATCCACACCACTCCACTACGGTCTACAGTTACCTTATCATCTCATAGCCCTCAACTGTGCCGCTTCTTTCTACAAACCTTTCTATGCATGTCAGATTTGAATAAATTAAGTACATTTGCAGTAGTGAGTGCAAGCCGACAAAAAAGATACGTAAATTACGTCATCTAATCACATGTGTCTTTCTCCATTCACGCTTGTACCAAAAACACTCCTCTTCCTGAAATGACTGTTGCACCGTTTTGCCAGGAACCAATGTGATGAAATCAGTGTAACACTTACTAAACTCTTGATTGCCAACATACTTTTTTATAACTTTCATAACAGACACCATCGTACCAAATGGATTTGTCTCTTCCCTCTCTCATTTTGCGTCTACGAGCCTCTCGAATCACAAAAGATTCTAAACTTATCCTCTCAGGTCTCACACAGACTCTTAGGTTAAGCAGGTCCCCCCTGCCCCATACTCCAGCCACCCCTTGAGAGGTGTAATGGAGACGGCAGATGAGAAGAGAGATACAGGCGTCATTGAATACAGGCATACTCCTGCACATTGTGCCAGGCTGTGTCTGGTGCAAGCTAACACCCTGTTGTGTTTGAGGTTTGCTCGTGGCCGACCGATGCATCAAATCAGCTTGGGGACATTCTCAGATAGTACATAGAGAAAAGAGCCAGCACACCTTCTCAGACTGCTGTAGACCTCTTGAAACTTTAATGATAGACCGCTCCTCTTTTGAAGACCATGCTACATGCTATCTTGGCGCTTTTGCAAGGGTGAGGTGATAATGCACTCATACATAAAGCCATCCACTGCTGTCATGTCTCTCAGTGGAATTAACAGCTAGAAATACTGCAGCTGCGTTCTTCCAGAGAACTGTGACCTTATATAGAGATACGAATGGAAAGAGCTAATCAACTGCACAGGTGGCTGGTTGCTGGGCTACAGGTGCAGGCTGATTTGTCACAGTGACCTACCAGGGCTCTTGTAGACTGCAGAGTGTGTTTCTCTCTGGTGATCTCTAGATAGAGCATGAGCTTTGAAAGAAGAATGTTAATGTTTAACACTGTGTGAAATCTAAAAACAGTTTTATTGGTTTTAACAGGATTATTCTCAAACACTTGCGGTTCTCATTAATTGTTGCTGCTACTTTCCCTGTTTGACAACGCAGTCTGCCTTGTTTCTCTTATTTCACCAAGGTTAACAATTTGACTGTTTCGACTATTTACTTTTTTTTTTAAATATGACATTGGAGGTCAGGCAAATCAGAAAAATCTGAAAAAATATCTGGATAACTAGTAAGTAGAACGTTCAATTTAAGAGATTTAAAGGTGATGTATGTATTTACAGTGGAACCCACTTATCTCGAACTCGGTTAATTCGCCAACCCTGTTATGGCGACGTTTTTGAAGTTAAACCGCCAAACTCCCTATTTTTCTTTGTGTTTTCTTAACGGTCGCCGAACCCTGATATCTTGAGCACAAAAGAGTGACAGTCGCCACTTTACATCAGTTATCTGGATCCCCATGACTAATGATCGTACCGAGTTCACTGCGCATGCGCTGAGTTCGCGTTGCACGTGCATCACGGTCTGTATAGTCCATGGGTGGCCAAACTTTTTGCGGGCCGTAGTTTGCCCACCCCTGCTATAGTCGCTCACTCCAATGACGCTTCACTCACTCTTGCAACACAGTGCCATGCAGCCACAGAAGAACTCGCGAAAAAATCAAGCTTTACAGACGCTATCTTGGAAGAGGAGGCGCAGGAGTTCGCCATCACTGTCCAGGAATTCCCAGATTACATTGACATCGACAAAGACGTCGTTACTGGTAGTAGCATTTGTTTTCAAGCAGACCGTTAAAGGCAAAAAGCAACAAAGCATTTTAGACTTTGTAAAGAAACCATAGTACCGCGTGTGCAATACTTTCAGAACTGTGTCTGAGCGAAATGACTGTTATGAGCAAATGTGTTTATGTGTGTTGTGACTGTGTTTACGCTGTGAGCGAAATTGTGTTTGCAATGTTTGAGAATATGATTAAAGGTTTGTATCGAGAATTGAAGGTGGTTTTTATCGTATACTGGTAAATCTTGCACCGGCTGTCAGAGTGGTTGACGACTGCCCAAATGTTAAATAGAAATGAAAGAAAACTCGAGGCGATTAAACTGCCACACAAGCCTTTATAGATAGGTTTTGTACCAGCACACTCCTCTCAAACATGTAAAGAGCGGAAGTACAAACCAGGAAAAAGAAAACACTCCGACAAACATCACAAAAAAAAGAAGGAAAATAGAAACAGTAGATTATGCTATATAACAGTCAGTGGTAGAGCGGCCATCTCTCTCCTCACTCAAAAACACTCTCCTCCCCGTGCGTGCGCGCTCACACCAGAACAGTGTGCACACAACAACACACGCTGTCTTAAAGGTATATTCCCAACATAAACATAAACGTAAAGTAGCCGCTACAATCTCTGCTGTTAGTTGGTGCACATATGCCTTTTGTTGTTAGCAAACACATGCAGTGTATGTACATTTTTATAGCATGCCGATCGCTTCATCAAACAAATCCCCATATTGGCTGTTGGTTATCTCGATCCTCGGTTATCTCAACGCCTTTTTGCAACCCCCGAGGCCGTCGACATAACCGGATTCCACTGTATTTATTTTTGACTGTACTAAAGCATAAACGTACCATAATCTGTTTTGCAGAGCTTTAGAACAAATCTCCAAAAAGCAATGCTACATTGAAATGCCATTTCCGCGTCAAACCGTCTGTTTTTGTTTTGGTCCGTGTGATCCCAACCACTGCCAGTTAACCCAATAGTGTTTCGACACCCCTGATTGCAGCCATTGACGCGAGCAAATGAACTGGGTCAGAAATAGCAGATGGTACCTGATCTTAAAAGCCTTGGCAATAAAAGCATTGCAAATGAATACATTAGCTGATCAGCTTGCACTATCCGTTGTCGATTGCACTCCTTCCTGTTGTGTGTATGTGTATGTAAATATGTCTACATGCACTCCTTCCTGTTGTGTGTATGTGTATGTAAATATGTCTACATGCACACTACCTTTCCATTTTTGAGTCTCATACTGACCAAGTCTGCATTTGATCAGAAATACTGTAAAAACACTAACTTATTATAAAAGTTAGTAATATTATAGTTACAAAAGTAGAAATATTATAGTTTGAAATATTTTTTCATAATATTGAAAAATATTTTTGTCTGAATATATTTTTAAATAAAAATGCAGATTTTTCAGCACCATTATTCCAGTCTTCAGTGTCACATGATCCTTCAGGAAATACTCTAATTTGCTGATTTGATGCTCAATAGACATTCTTATTAATATTAGTGTTTAAATCTTTTAAACATTTTTTTTCCAGAATTCTTCAATGAATTGCAAGTTAAAAAGAACAATCATTTAATCATTCTAATGCATCCTTGATAATTAGAAATATTAATGTTTTTCTTCCAAAAAATGAAACATTTTACTGAGGAACTTTCTAATTCAAACAGTAATGTACTGTATATCTATTCTACAGCTATATATAATTATATTGATATCTATATCCACCGGGTTTTTTTTTCAATCTACAGCTAGCTATTTATATGTAAACAAGGGGAGTATCAGTATTGTTTCAGTTCACGCAGTGTTTGGTCAATGAAGAAGCACCAAACATCAAGTCTTTTACCTAATTTTACCTTGAATAACCTTTTTATTTTCAAGCAATCTTTATATGTTTTCAGTCAGTGAAAACGACCTCTTCTTTATGAGTGCAGTTGCAGCTGTGGTTTTCTCCGAGGTGATTGAACTTGTACTCATAGAGGCAGGTGTGAGGTGGTTTCTGTTAACCTGTGGACCGCAGTGACTTGCTGCTCCATGATGTCAGACGGGACAAGTGTGTTCCAGCCAGGGTTGCCATAGTGGCGGAACAGATTCCCCCGTGAGAAAGAGTCCAGACTCCCTTGCCATGATAACCAGTGTCTATTTATAGACAGCAGTTTATTACAGTGGGAGCATTACGGCAACAAAGGGAGGACACCTTCTGAAGCCTCTTTGTCCTGTAAGCCTTGAACATTATTGGCTTGTTTTTTTTAACCCCATAGGAGTCTAGTGATGGTAAGATAATGGTGGGTGGAAGCACTGACTGGTATTTGAACTGAACAAGAAAACGTGGAGTGTTTGTGTACAGTGATTGCGTTCACTGTAGTTGGTTGTTTAACTGAAACCACGCGCACACACACACACACAACACTTTCATCGCCCACCCTTTTACAATGAAGTCACACATGGGGATTTCCTTTGCTCTGTTCTCGCTTTGCATTCTGCGTGCAACACTCGCTTGCGGACATGAAGGTTTAGAGAAAAATGCTCTGCTTACGCTTAATTATCACATGCCCTCATTGACGTCCTCCTTTAATCTTCTATGGGATCTGATTAGTTACTCTGAAATGGCTCTTTTTCTCTAAAGTGCTCTGAAACACGACTATCTTTTTGCCATGTTTTAATGTCATCCTGTTTTTTTTTTCTCAAATGACTGTAAACCACAAAGAGCTTCATAATAACTTAATGAGACTTGCGTTTTAAGTTACTTTTAAAGAGATAAAATGAATTAGTTGACAGATCATTTTAAAAAGCAAACAGATATATTACTTGATATTGCTCAACAAGTGTTGAAACACCAGTTTGTCTGTGTGTGTGTTTGCCATCTACAGGTGAAGCTGGTGAAGTACATTAGTAAACAGTTGGAGTGGAAGCAGAGTGTTCCAGAGAGTGACAGACCGCTGGTGCTGGACTCTTACCCACACCTCACGGACTGGCTCCACACCATCAACCTCCGGCCAGAACTCATAAAGGTACAAAATATGTGTTTGTTCTGAATGTATTTGTTTCTTAGTTGATTCATTGCCTTTCTAGGAATTTTAATGTTGACCCTGCTTCGTGCCCTAATTCGGCTAATCAACCATTTTTTTGGGTGTTTTGCTTTGTTTTGTTTTGGGTTTGTTTTAATCTTTTTGTTTTGTTGATTTTTGGGGGTTTAGTTTGCATATACAGTAATCCCTTGCCACTTCGCAGTTCAAGTTTCACGACCTCAGTGCATCGCGGATTTTTCAAAAATAAAAGTTAAAAAATACCGCCATATCGGCAGCCGTATTGCGGAAAGGAGCGTTGCTTCATCGTGATGTGAGATAAATAGTTTCCCAAGATGCCAGACAAAGAGAGAAACTCTCTCAGAGGCTTTGTACACGCCCACAGCACTCAGACAAGACACGTGATTGGTTCCCGGTGCGAGATCGACCAATGAGAGCACGAGTGGATGTATCCTGTGAGCTGATTGGCTGATCCTACTTCGCGAATTTTCAACTATCACGGGGGGTTCCGGTCCACATTAACAGCGATAAACGAGGGATCACTGTGTATATATATATATATATACCGGAATGTTTTTTCACAAAATAAAATGATAGAATAAATATGCATGCATAAATGATGAAATAAATAGAATAACGTTCAGAATAATATTTCATTTTTTTATTTGTTTTTTACCTCAGTTTTGCGTTATACATACAGGTGTGTGAAATAGTATTTGCCCCCTTACTGTTTTCTTATTTGTTTGCATGGTTGTCACACTTAAATGTTTCAGATCATTAAACTAATTGAAATATAAGTCAAAGATAACACAAATAAACACAAGAAATGCAGTTTTTAAATGAAGGTTGTTATTATTAAAGGAAAACTAAATCCAATCTGTCTTCTACTTAAAGAATGTATGTTTTTAAAACTGTATGTTATTGGAGGGTTTGGACGAGGGAGGAAAGATGATTTACTCGCTCGTTGCTGTGGCCTCTGTGGCGTTTCGGCCCTCAGTGGATCCACACACCTGATCTCACTCCAAAGCTCAGAATGTGCAGTGTCAGCCACTGTGTCAAAAACTCTCCTGTCAGTCTAATTTTAGACTCCAAAAGGAGTCTCTCTCTCTCTCTCTGCCAACCAACCCCAACCCCATCCCCCCCCCCCCCTCCCCTCCTAGCCTCCATTCTGTCATACACAAAGCTGACCAGAACACCACTGCATTCATGACTGCCTGGCAAATGCGTAAACTTGTTTGTCTCTAATAAACACGGAAACACACAAACAGGGGAATAAACAGCATATACAAGACGAGGACCATTGGGGGGAAAACTATTTATCCTTGTGGGGACAAGAGGGGTCACTTTGTGGCATGCTTCTGATTAGCTGACTGCTTCACTTCGGTCACTGCGGTAAGACGGCATGTTTTTGTTTTTAGCCTTGTTTTTTATTATGTCTCCTCCACTTTTCCTCTCTTTTAGATGTCCCAAAATACTTGCCTTGTCGTTGTAAACTCGTAACAGTCTATTTCTCTCTGTGGCCCTGTGGCCTGGTTTAGCTTTAGGACCCAGATTTTCCAAGCGTTGACCCAATATGGTACCAAAATTGTGTATTATATAAAAGTAAACTACAATGTCTTTTAAATTAAATGAAAATGTATGAACATTAATCATTTTATTATATTAATCATTTTAATAATTTAAGAAAAATAAAATTATATTATCTTGGCAAAAAAAAGCTGCTACTGCACATTTTAAATAGGTTCTAATATGTACACTTTTGGTACTAATATGTAACTTTGAGGTGCTCTTATGCAGTCTTTAGTTACAAAGGTATACCTTTTGAAAGGGTAATTCCCCAATGACAGGTTGTTGGGTTTTTTTTTTTTTTTGAGTGTGTGGTCATCAAAGATGGGACTTCAGGCAATTCGGTTGTATTTGCATGTTTAGAATGTTTAGGGAGAGACATTGGAGATATTTTGCATATGTGTGACGTGTGATTCCTGGTGCATCTGCAGAACTGCTAGGAAACACCTCTGCTTTCTAATCTGATATTCGTCCTGCTTCGTGAGTATTTGTTTATATTACAGTTACTAGAAAAATGATAAATATCTTGGGTGTCATCTGTACATATCCATGTGGTGTTACCTAAAAACTGTTATCATATCTTTATATCTGATCACGTTTAGTCACACTGTTATATCTGATATGATGATGTCACAACCTGCTTCGTCTGATATCATGCCCTATATGAAATTACAGTTGATGTAAAATTATTAGGCATTTAGGCAATGTTATAATACTCACATAATATTATATAAACAAACACTTGTTTTATAATTAACGTCACTCTTCTTTTTTTAACAAATTATTTTTAGTGTTTGCATGAAGTCAGTTCCCCTTAGGTTTTGCTTGGAAGTTTGATTTATTACTATATGACTTTAAAATAAACACAGTGTTATTGCTTTACATAAAAAGTGTTCAAACCAAAGTAAAAACTTTAAGCCAGGTGTCCAAATACTTTCAGGGCATCTGATCATCTCCTGTCTGTAACCATCTGATCATGTTCTGCGTTATTATCGTTAAAAACATTTTTCTTAATTGAAATAAATCTGAAATAGTTGAATTATTAATATAAATATTAGATGAAAAACTTCCATTAATCACTGGAAACAAATTATTAAAAAAATAGAAACCTACACAGTACTATTATAAGAAAATTACTTGTATATGAAACAAAACAAAAAAAAAAATCAAAATAAAAGCTTCAAAATATTAATAAAAACTATATTGTTATATATAGATAATACTAAAATCAACACAGATTAATCTGTTGTGTGCCAGAGTCAGCGAGGAATAAGTGAGAGTTGACGTCACTACACTTTATTTTGTATATTGTGACTCATTCCTTGTTGTTCCCAGCTGCCACAGTCTGATGGGGTTTCCTTTTTTCCATTGCTCAACAACAGTGAGCGGGTGGTGCAACAACCATGATGCACCATTCAAATTTTTGTTTAGATATTTTTTGTTGCCGTATTTTGTAATGGTGACTGACTATGAGTCTCTTATGGAATATAATGCTTATATTAAATCATCCGGGTTTGGATTTAGGCAGTCCAAAACCTGCCAACGTGTTATTGAGTAAGTCTAAAGGGCACAGGCAGGAGTGGTTGTCTCTGAGTCATATTTTTTTGTGGGTCACATCCTGTGGATTCACTAGAGGCCTTCCTTAAGGCAAAGATAAAGAGAAAGAGATAGAAAGAAAAAAAAGAGTCTGTGACGAAAGCAATCTCACCCAAACCTCTGTTTCCTGTGCTGTACCCCTTTTCTTGCTCTCCTTTGTTCCTCTAATGTGGCCTCTCTTTTGGCCCAGGATGATCACTCATGCAAAAAATGTATGGTGACAGGTCAAAGAGCGACTTAGGCAAGCCTAACCCTCATTAATCTCTGTTTCACACAGCCAAAAGACATCCTGCTCAGTTAATAGCCTCATAAATGATTTTTTGTAGAACATTTGGAATCTGTGATGTCGATTCCGCTCTGGGTTGTGGAGATGACCATAAGGAAAGGATGTGCAAAACTGTTTGTTTGTTTAGTTATAATAATAAAAAAACTATACTATTGTCATAAAAATTGTGTTTTTCATGTGCATGTTTTCTTGCGAAAATTGATCTTTTGATAATTAAGTTGTGCCACTGTGGCAGAAATAACCACATTTTCCTGTGAAAAAAATGTCAAATGGCTGATAAGTGGCTATCAAGCTTAGTCGCAATATTATTTGGTCCTATTAGAAGTTTTATTGACTGATTGATTGAAAACATATGCTTATTTGTTTAAAAGAGTCTTTCATGTCTTTGGTTATATGTTTTTTTCAGGGCTATTTTATTTTCTGGAGAAATTGGTCTTTTAATTGTTAAGTTGTGGCACTGTGACTCAAATCACCACTTTCTTTTACGGTGGCTGAGAGCTAAATCCGCTGCAACTGAAGAAAATGCATGCAAATAGAAAAATAAATAGAAAAAAACAGCAAATTCTTGACAACATGTGCGCTGCAAATACTCACGATGCGACCAAATAGAGAAGCTCGCTCCAAGTAGCCCTAACCACAATTAAAATATTTCAAGAGGACCCCAACTTGGGACAAACATGGCTAGGACATGCTTGTGTTCAGTGTCTACAGTGTCAGTGGTGTTGATGCACTTTTCTGTATTTGTTCGGCCACCATTTGTCAATCCTGTCAAGCTAAATATAAATTATTATTATTTAATCATACAAATCTGTCATACACAAAAGTTGTTAAAAAGTGTCTTTGGTTGTATTTCTTCTGAACTACCCCTATACCCCTTCCAAATAAATAAATAGTTAGTTGCAGGATGTCTCTGAGTCGACTAGTTGACCATTGTGACCCATCCTTAGTTGAGAGAAGGGATGTTAACCTGCACACAGGAAGCTGAACGACTCAGTTGGTGACCATGTGTTTTTAGGAGGAGTGTCCAGAGCTGTTGAGAGACTTCTCAGGCATGTTCGTAGGAAGGAAAGAGGGATAGAGGGGCGGGACAGTGGGGAAAGGGAGGAGGGACGGGGTGAGTAGGAGGGGAAGTTTTTTGGTTGAAAGGGAGTAGCTCTCACAGCGTGACTGACTTCTGAGCAGAGACTTTGATTTGTTGTTTCTGGGATATGAGATTTAGGAAAGCGACAGCTTCAGTGGTGAATCTCTCGTGGTATAGTATTCTTGACTGCTTCATGTTTTGGAGTCTCGTTTTAAGACTGTTTTGTTTTTGATGTTTGTCGGTTTCCTGCCTGCATGCAAGAGCCTCTGTGGTCATAGAAAGCCTGCAAACGGCAGATCTCTACTAACAGTGTGTTTGAACACATCAGTCTGATGTCAAGAGGCTTGCAAACTCGCAAGCTTGTGAGGAAGTCCCTCGTTTGCCATTTGTTTGAGATGCTTATCAAGTTGAAATTCCACTGAAGAGCTTTTCGAGGGAGGCTTGGTGATTTTTATCTATTTATTCCGTTTGGGAGGATACATTGTGGCACCTTTTCTGATCGGTTGTGGCTTCACATAAAACTGTACTAACAGACCAACAGTAGCAATCACTGTCAATGACTTATTCTCAATAGTTATATGTTAGGGGAGTTTATCTGGATGAGTTACGTTTGTCTGTGTTTCTTTGGATGGAAGCGTTTTGCTTTTATGTTCAGAGCATCGCTCCCAATGTTACGTCAGGTAGGGAAGGCATGTTCAGACATCACTTCGGTATCGGTATGTGTCATTTTACCTGCTCTCTGCCCCGGCTTGTCTGTTTTAACACAGTAATTCATGTACTTATTAACTCAGATGTATACAAGTCGTATAGATCAACCAAGATGTGCATGTTACACCCTCACTATAAAAATGTACCTGTTGTGTTTCTGAATGACAGAAATAAACAATAATATCTTCATTAGATGAATGTTTACTCATGATACTGTACGTTTATGGAAAGATTAGCCATTGTTTTGATTTTTTTACTCTGCTTAAGTTAACATTGGTCTCCTGTTCTTCCAGCTGTAAGGTGAATGTCTGGATAATGTTGTCTGGTATTTGTTGATTTCTGGCTGATGTACTAAAGGAAGTCTCCATAAGGATGCTGGAATATTCCCAATCGCTTGACTGTCATGCATGGCATTTAAAAGGCAGTTTAATTTGTTTATGATGTGCTGCATTACACATACCCATGTCATACAAACACATTTATGTGTGTGAAGGAGGAAGTACAGTTTTTAAATATTTTTGTTATTTTTAACTCTACACATTGAGAAAATCTTTGCATTTTTCAAACAATAAATATTTATCTAAATGTATTCTAATGTGCATTTATTTTTAGCATTATTTATGTAAGGAAAAATCCACAGCTAGCTGTGCATTAAATTATTTTAATGCATGATGTGGAGGCAAAGAACCACCCGACGCAATTATTCCGTGGATTACCCCGCTTATACCATGGTCATTTTCCAGCATTGACATCTTAAAGTTGTCACTGATGTTTGCAGCGCCCTATTTGACCGTAAGGGTAAAAATTACAGTTATTTCCGTCAGTTATGTTCTTGTTAGAGCTAGCATTCTGCTCGCTTTGAATCAGACACAGAGATAGAGTAGTGTAATATTAATATTTTTTTAATTAATAATTAAGAGAGAGAGAGAGAGAGAGATAAGAGATGCATGTGTGATCAGAGCATCTCCCTCTATTAACAACTTAGCTACGAGTTTAATTACTTCAAAACCAGCAATTCTACCACCTCGCTGCAAAGAAATTTAATGTAGCGATTTAGTAGATATATAGTAGATTTATAAATAAAAGTCATGCTGTGTTTTCTTTTCTTTTTATGAATGTGTATAAATGTGGCCTGTGTTAAGATTCCAGTGTGAAGATCATGGTCCTGAACAAAAATATTGATAAAAAGACGTCACGCAGGACACTGTCAAACAAATGTAAGCAATTGCGCATTTATTTATTGCGTGATCTATTTCTACTTAGCTGAATTTATTCCAATCAATTTTAGTTTATTTATTACTCATTTAAGTTAGTTGCCAAGGGAACATTTCTAATTTAAGTTTTTATTTTAAATTTTTAAAAGTGTCATCTAATATTTAGATTTGATTTCAATTACCAAATTATTTTTTTAAGGTTGTTTTTTTAATAACAATAACCTTTAGTTCTGGTTCTGTCATTTGATTAATCACAATGAATGGTGTGGAATGGAAGTGTGTGATTTTTGCAGGGAACAAAAGTGTTTGTTTGGTGAAAATTTGTTCTAAAAGTCAGAGCATCTGAGTTTTCTCTCAGTCCAGGATAACTCCGAGAGGAATTTGGGAAACTGAAAACCTTCCTCATCCATCTGACTACATCTACAATATTTCTCGTGTAATATGGCTTAATCATGAGTTTTGTCTAAAATGAAAAACACACACACATACTAAACACAGTAGCAGTTGCACGATTCCCCTACACCAGCCACACAGACAAAGCCATTAACCTCAGTGGCCCTGTTCTTGTTACCGTTTCACAAATAAGCTTTAAAATTGACCACCTGAAACCTCTAACCTTGACATATGCTATATAGTCACATTGTTTTAATCAAAACCCATCAGTCCATTTTCTCTACTGTAGTACTGAGCAATGACAGAAATTTCACGATTCAGTTCAATTCGATTTGATATTTATTAATTGGGGTCAATCAGTTACGGCTGTCACAGTCGCGTCACGTCTGTCACTTCCGGGTTTCCCTGTGTCTCTGTTCCTGTTTCCTCCCTCTTTCCTTCCCACGCCTGTCTTGTTAGTTAATTACCCGATTAGTTTGCCAGCTGTCTGTAATCTCCTCATGTATTTAAACCCTCATGTTACCCCATGTCTTCGTCGGTTATCGTCAGTGTTTTATGGATATGCCTAGTGTCTGGATGTTGCTACGAGTTCCCCGTGTGATCCTAGAAAGTTCCGAGTTTTGCACCCCCGTGTGCCGTTTAGGTTGAGTATTTAAAGTGTTTTTGTTTCTCCGTTTTATTAAAAGCCTGAGTGTTTCTGCAGAGCTGTCTCCTCGTCTATCCGCATCACACACCAGCCTAAACCGTAACAACGGTATGGCAAATTTCCTCAATGAAAAAATCTCTCTCAACTAATGTTGTAAACATAAGCAACTTATTACTATAATAATATTATTACTATTTGAACTGATTTGTTTTTTAGCATTTTTTAAATATTTTTTTATTAAATAATTATGTTTCTACTTGTTTTTTTATATAAACATTTAGATGGGGGCTGTCATAAAAAACATGATGGATTTATTTAAAAATACAATAAATATTGAAGAACAAGTTAAGTAAAAATACAATGCATTTTCAATGTAGTTCGCAAAATGCTGTACTAGGTTTAAATTTCTAGCTGACTAATGAGTCTTCAATGGCTTTTCTGAGTTAAATGTGACGTTACTTTTACGTTTTATTGACGTCTTTTTTAAGGGGCTGAGCGATTACATGAGACATGATATGGATTTCTGTATCTTTCAACATACCTTTTTGTGTGCATTCAGGTTTCTTTTGTGCTGTAACTAGTAGTAAACCTGGAAGAGCTGATCTATTCATGTGGTGCTTCACGCCACATTAAAGAACACCAACATGGTATCGATTGTTTGGATTTTGCAAAAGACATTGACAGAACTTGCACACTATAAAGCTTTGTTCATTCATCAACTGAAATTATGAATCGATATCGGCTCTTTAAATGAGTATTGATTAAAAACGAGAAATACATATTTTTAACCCGGCCCTAGTCTCATGCGTCCTGTTATCTAGTAATGTACCATGAAGACCACACTGACCACAGCTACAACTGTTGCTGGGCAGCTTCTCAGTCATGCGTTTGAGTAAGCGTGTGTGTGTGTTTTGGGTGAGAATTGAAATACGGCAGGGAGACGCCAAAGAGCGCAGGAATGTTGTTGGGTGTAGGAATGTAACAGAGAGGGCGGACAGTGAAAGAAAACTGGACTGGTATCTGGACATTGGCTCAGTCTGGTGCCACGAGATGCCAGCAGTCTTAGTGGCGACGGGGGGGATTCCAGGGGGCTTTATCACCTGATCTTTCTCTAATTAGTATATAGATTCCATCTTTCTAATAGAGCCACATCAGTGGCCATAGAATGGTCAAAGTCTCGAGTCAAGATAATATTGAGGTGCTGTTTACTGAATAAATATCATTTTACAAGAATAATATGCAGTTAATCATTGTGCCCATTTCTGCGTACATGCAATGATTATTGTTTTATCTGTCTTTCAGGCAGTCCCTGTGAAACTGTCTCTGGATGCGTTGCTGCAAATGTCAAACGCCCAGGTGGAAGACACCATGAAAAGACTGGGCTCTAGCAGTGAGGAGTGTTCCCGCATTACCGCTGCCCTCTCCTGTCTCAAGAGCGTTACTGACACAGGTCTGACTCCTTCCGCTTTCCACTCTTCATGCGGCCCCTGCTCTAGGCTTTTAATTCTAGCTGTATTAAGTGTAAATTTGCTCCAAATTGATTGATTGTATTTGTGCTACTACTGTTCAAAAGTTTAAAGCCAGTAAGGGTTTTTTTGTTTGTTTTTTGAAAGAAAAAATCCAGTAAGGATGCATAAAATTGATTAAAAGAGACAAATGATTTCTTTAATGTTTCAAATGATGAAATCAAAGATTCCTGACAAAAACACAGTGGGTCACAGTGGGTCACAGAAACTGTTCCTTGAGCACAAAATCAGCTTAATAGAATGGTTTGTGAAAGATCATGTGACACTGAAGATTCATCTGAAAATTCAGCTTTGCCATCACAGGAATAAATGACTTATAAAATATATATATTAAAATAGATGATGATGAGATGTTTGTGATGCGATTGATATTTGACAAAATCACTTTTAGAGCATTCAAAGTATTCTGGACTATCGGCAATGGAAGATTGGAAGCAAAATATTTGTGTTGTTGACGTTAGCTAAAAAGCTATTAAAATAGTTATTTGTTTTTTTAATTGAAATAAAGCTGAAATAATATAGAAAATAAATATTACATGGAAATACTGGTTGTACTGAAAGCTGAGGTACTAAAATTGACTAAAAACTGAAATAATAATATAATTAAATTTAAATTAAAGATAAACAGAACCATTAACTAATAATCATAATAATAATAAATTACAAAATGCATAACACAATTACAAAAAATTTAACTAAAACAGAATCTCGAAATATAAAAAATAAAAGCTAATTCAGATTATTAATAAATATTAGAATTGTTTATAAATAATACTAAAATGCCACTATTATATAATCATTATAGTCAGGGTCTGGAGCCACTTCTCCTAGGACTGATTTGTCCTAAAGTTTTTCACTCTTTGTGTTTTAGGGGGAGGACTTCTTAGGAAAGAGGGCATCCCGTGGATAGCAGAACCCACTCAACGTGACCCACTCTCTGCTGACCCGCTGTCCTGTTCTATGCGTGCTCCTCAATCTCACGGTCCCAACTCAATCAACTGGCCCCCTCCTCCTGCTCGTTCCTGCGTCTCCGTTTCTGCCCTACCCTCAACGGACTTCCCTACAATTGTCCACACACGATGTGATGGGCTGACGGACCCATTCTCATCCTCCCCGCAGCTGAACCGCTGCACCTCCGGGCTGCTGTCCACTCCTCCAGCCACCCCACCAGCGAAAAGGTCCGGCAAGATGAAGCCCCTACGAACTCCGCCGCCGCCCTCCCGCAAGTTGTTAAACCTCTTTCCCAGCATCACCCTCACACGCAGCAAGAGCCAGAGCCAACTAGCTAACCGGATAGATGACCCAACACCCAACAAGTAAGTTCACTGAATAATAATTGTAATCATGGTATGAGGATCTGTTCTCAGAGTTTGCTTTGAGAGTGTTTATTTTGACAGCCGAATAAGTGGTAAAGTATTTTTAATTATGATCTCATTGTACAAGCATGAAGTAATGCACTGGGGTGATGGGAATGAAATATGCTCATCTGAAGGGTGTGACTGTTTAAAGATAAAATCTGAAGCATGAGCAGTGCCTTAAAACTATGAAAAGGGTAACAATAACGTGAAGTTACACATAAATAAATGAAGGTTTTATTTCATTTGTGTTTATCTTGATGCAAGTAAGATTTTCCAGACTCCATTATATGCATAGTCATGTTTAAAAAGAATATTCTGTCGTGGTTTAGTCACCCTCATGTTTTTCCAAACCTGTCTGGATTAGTTTTCCTCACTGCTGGTTGCCCTTTACCATTAACTTACAATGAATGGACACTTGAGCTTTCCAGCTTAAAAAATGATGCATCAAATATCATAAACGGATGATTTGTGCACCTTCGTTTTCTGACGCGATATGATTTGTGAGAGACTCAACAGATTTCGATTTACAATCTACTTTCAGTGGGCTTTTTTAACCACTGTGACCTAGTCATTGAATCACTGAGATCTGTCAAAACTGTCAATTAAGAACGACTTAAATTATGATTTGCATGAAGCTATCTCATGGATTTTAAAAAGCTTGCCTATATAGCCTAAAATAAAGTCATATGGATCACTTTTATGATACTTTTATGCTGTTTTATTGTACTTTTGACAGCTCCATTCCTCATTCCTCATATTTTTTACCATTTGTGTTCCACAGAAGGAAAAATCTTTCTTACATTGCAGCTATATCTCTTTAAAAAAGGATTTTCAGTAATATGTTGCACAACATTTGCTTCATGTAACATGTTGCCTAACTCAGCCAAAATTTGGAATGATTTTTTTTTTTGCCCTGCAGCATAAATGTAGAAATCCTTCTCAGACAAAATGTTCTACATATGCTTTTAGTTCATGCTTTTCATACGTGTACCATTGTCACCCTGCCCCGCGTGTGTTCGGGTCTGTGTGACTGGACTGCTGTGTCATCTGAGATCACTGATGACCGAGGTCCTGGCAGGTTTTAGAGTGGGGCGGAAAAATTGAAACATTCCCCCTCCTTCCGTGCCTTCACACAGCCCCAGTGTTTCCTGTTAGCACAAGGCCGAGGTCAGACCCCTTCTCAGACTCGCTGGCGTCCTACGCTTGATCATTCCCGCTCTTCTCCTCTCTATCTGAGCCAATAAATGTCTGAAGGCTTGGAGCTCCTCCTCAGAATCTGTGTGTGAACTGAAGTCCACCGCAATTCCCTGAATGTGAAGCTGCACGCCTGCATTTTTAAAATATTTGTGGTGCTCATTCTTCACATGGGTGTTCATTTAAAAATATTTTATATAGAAAGATTACTTGCTGGTACAGAGTGTGTCATTATGTAAACATTCTGAGAATTATAATTAGTATCTGGGAAGTTACATTGTAATAATTCAAACGAAATAACATAGCAGGCAATGAGAGTCTTAATGATTTTAAATTGTCACTAGTTCATTTTCAATGGTTGTGTAACATTTTCTTATTCAAATGTTACATCCATGCAGTGTCTCAGGAAAATATTTTTAAATAATTTTATTCATTTTTATTAAAGTGAAATATTTAATTACTATATATTATTAATTATTTTAATTATTAATCGTTTAACAATTACATAAAAAAAATTCACTGTTGTTTTTATGTAATTATTAAAAAATTATTAAAAAGTGCCTCTATTATGCTTTTTTGGATATTACCTTTCATGTAGTGTGTAATATAGCTATTTGTAAATGTAAAAGTCTGCAAAAAGCTTTAAAGATCAAAATGCACAACATGGAGTTAGAAGCGACTCTGAGCTGCCCAAAACGAGTCATCAGTCATTCCGAATCCATGTACTGTAGGTTTGTAACCAATTTGCATTATGCCAGACAATGGTCTTCAAAAAAAAGTTTAATTTGACCTGCCTTCGAACACTGTAGTTGTAGCTGAAGCCTGGAAAAGTTTGGGTTTGGTTGTCAACAAGATGACAAAAAAAAGATCAACTGCTGTGGAAGCCTCCAAAGCTGAAATTCAGCGTGTTAGTGTGCTAATATAGATTATATTTATTTATATAAAATTCTATAAATATCTGCAATAAGCGGTAGACCATTCAAAACAGACTGGGCTATCTGACCAATCAGAGCAGAGATGGCTCTCAGAATGGAAGGGTTTTAGAGAGACCGAATCCTTGATTGAACCGTTTCAGAGACTGTGAGAAATGAGGTGATGCTGCTGTGTATATAATGAGAAAACAGTTTTTTGACCTTGGCTGCATGTAAACCTGTTGCAAGAATAGCGGAGTCGCACTGCAGGATGTGTCAACTTCCCAGAAGTGCTTGATGTCAGCTAGCCAGATACCAAATGTAGTCTTGTGTCCTCTGCCCTGCAGGAGTGGGAAAAAAAGTAAGCCGCTTCTGAACGTGCAAGTAAACGGTGGAGGAAATGGCTGGGAAGACTCAACCTCACGGTCACCATTGCTTTCTGCTCGTTCCCCCTGCATCCTACCAAATACGCCCAGTCACCTGGGAGATCCTGTGGATATAAGAAGTACGTTTTCTTATTTACCCCTTGTAAAAGACTAGCTGTGGTCCAAAACTCAGTAGGCTGCCTAATGATCCATAGTTGCTTCTAAAATGCTTCCTTCCTTCTGAGATTTGTAGTGCATGTATGCTTATTTAAGACAACATTAGCTTAGCAACATCTTTTCTTTAACGTCTTATAGACAATGTTGCAACCCATGGAAGCTCTCCGCTAATCATGAGGAAGGATATCGGTTTGGATGTCACACACAGGTAATGAGCACTGAAACTTTTCCTTTTTTTCATTCTTAAACACTAGTTTCTTTCAACGGCACTGAAATTGGCTTTGTTATTGTGCCTCCTCAGGTTTTCCACCAAGTCCTGGTTGTCTCAGACATGCCAGGTGTGCAAGAAGAACATGATGTTTGGTGTTAAATGCAAACATTGCAAGTAAGTAAAATTAAAAAAAAAAATCAACAAGATATGACTTTCCACTATTTCCCTGCTAATGTTTGCTTCCATGTCTTTCAGGGTGAAGTGCCACAACAGATGTACCAAAGAGGCCCCTAAGTGCAGGATTTCATTTGCACAACGTAAGATTTTGTGCAAGTTGTAATATACTTTCAGACTGCTTTGTGCAGTAGATGATCTAAAGTTTCTGTCCTGTTCTTTCAGTTCCAAACAAGATCAGAAGAACAGAATCAGTACCTTCGGGTATCAACAACCAGGTGGAGCGACCAGCAGAGTCGCAGCAGTACGGAACATTACCGAAGGCAATAAACAAAAAGGTATGTAGCAAACCAGGAAGTTGAGAGTGGTGTTGCAAGTCTCTTAAAGTTGAAGTGTCTTTTTTTATATACTTTATTAAGAATTAATAATAATAATAATAATAAGTAAATATATTATATAATAACATAAAACAATAATTTTTTATAATGTATTTTTACATTTTTATAATGTTTTTTTTTCAGTTCAGATTGGTCATGCTAGTGACTACCCACAAGATTTTTATTAAACTTATTTTATAATTGTTTCTAGAGAATGTTTTCTAAGATTTGTGTCTTTCCCTTCAGGACCACCCTCCATCACTGAGTCATCTGGACTCCAGTAGTAACCCCTCCTCCACCACGTCCTCCACCCCCTCCTCACCTGCCCCCTTCAGTCAGAGCAACCCCCCAAGTGCCACCCCGCCACCCAACCCCTCCCCTAAAGGTCACGTTGACAGTCGCTTTCACTTCCCAGGTCAGTCTCATTTGCACAGATACCACAGAATCTTATTTTCCCTCCAATTTAACATTCGACACCACAAGAAAGTCTCTCTTTTTTTTCTTTTTTTTTGGAAGCACAGCAGACGCTTCTTCATTGTATGTCTGTCCTCCTGTGCTCAAAATTAACCTCTTGGATGAATACTAACCTACTAACATCTGCTCTCAATGTTCCGCAGTGCATTACTAAAGCATCGCTAAATTGTTTTATTTTACGGATCTCTTGCTGATGCATAACAAGCTAGTTGTTTAACTGCGTCTTTCTCTTTTCCTTGCGGACATCTGTATGTTTGTCCCATTCATTAGCTACCTGCTACTTTCAGCATAGACCGCAGTTTGTCTTCCCTGGTGAGTTTACAATCCTCCACACCACAAAACACACCACAAAATAAAGGGTTATTTTACCCTTCAGGTGTGATGTCTGAGTTTCCTGTTGAGTTATCACTGATTTTTTGAGACAACTCAACTGTGCTTACCTAATCTTGAAAACTTGACTTGTAGTGTGAACTCTGCAATATAAGATTATTGGCTGGTACACATTTTATGATTTTGGGCTGCCCCAGACGAAAGATGACCAATTTTTCGAGGATCAATGATCAAGGGCACATATTGGCAGCAAATATATCATGAGCATCCTTCTGAAACCTAAAAAGACAAATGGGACAGCCTACGGCAGGGGAGCCTGTCACGCATGTCAGTAATTGGCATGTGCGCCTGAAGATCTTAATTAGCTTGATCAGGGTTGGAGCTGAACTTTGCAGGAAGGTAGATCTCCAGGAACAGAATTGGCCAACCCTACTCTATGGTCTTTTGGCACATTCTCCACAAGATCGCAACTACACTTTTGGGACAGGGCCTGTGTTGCTTTTAGTGCTTAGACAGTTGTATGCTGCCTCCCAGTGGTTCTCTATGGGAATTGTTTACTATTTCTCGATTTTTTTTTTTTCTCTCTTTCAAAAAAAATAATTGTGTGTGTGTGTGTGTGTGTGTATATGTGTGTGTGTAATATAAATATAAATATATATATATTTATATATATATATATATATATATATATATATATATGTATGTGTGTATGTGCATATATATATATATATATATATATATATGTATGTGTGTATATATATATATATATATATATATATATATATATGTGTGTGTGTGTGTGTATATATATATATATATATATATTTTTTTTTTTTTATATATATGTGTATGTATGTATATATTTATTTATTTAAACATGGTTTCAAATAAATAAAATTTTATATATATATATATATATATATATATATATATATATATATTATTTTGTTTTTGGAAAGAGATCAATACTATTATTCAGGAAGGACACATGAAATGGATCAAAAGTAACAGTTTAGACATTTATACAATTACAAAAGATTTCTATTTCAAACAAATGTTCTTCTTTTGAACTATTCATCAAAGAATCCTGAAAAAAGAAAATACCCGTTTCCACATAAAAATAGCAAGTAGCACAACTGTTCAACTTTTTAACTTGAAGTGGAGTAAAATTGCTTGTGAAATTATGTTGAATGTGAACTTCTTGTGTAATCACACACTCAGGAAACCCTTTTTTCTCACAGACATATCCAGTTCCACTCATCCAGATGGCAGTTACAACACTAGGTAAGGCAGGACTTCTCGATTACTGTTTCTTCAGTATTTCTAAAAACTGTTTTGACCCCAAGCAAGTGAAATGCCGCCGTCATGGGTTTTGGTTCCACATGGGTTATTTTAATTACTGTCCAGGTTTCAGAACTGTAGCAGTGACTGCACACATTTTTGTTTATTGCCACATCATGAATTAATAATTTGTGCCAAGTTCACACTAAACCAATGTAGCATCACTGAAATTCCCATGCAAGTTCAAACTTAGTTTGCATGCTTCATTGAAGTTCATTCAGATGCTTTTTATTCACCTTCATGTTGATCCCAATCTGTTGGATAGCATTTCTTCCATAGAACATAAAAGTAGATTAACAGGTCTCCTGAAATCATTGTTACTTTTGTGTGAGAAAAGGACTAAAGTTAAGTGATTATACGCTGAAACACTGACTTTTTTAAAACTGAAACTAAAACTTTTTTTTTTAATTCTAATTAAAATAAAGCAGAAATACTGATAAAAATGAAGTACTAAAACTAAATTAAATAAACTAAAGTTGCATAGAAAGATCAAGTGAAAACGAATAAAAATTACAAAAGCACATAACAAAATTACAAAAAATTAAAACTGAAAATAAAACAATAAATGCTCATTCACAACATTAATGAATAGTATGATAATATATAAATAATACTGTATCAAATATAATTTAATTCAAATATTTCACATGAGGTTTTACTTTAGTGACAGCAGTTTTTCCTTTATTTGTGACCCACGTTAGAAAGACACAAGGGTTCCGAAAAACGTGAGTAAATAACAGAATTTATATTTTCAGGTGAACTATCCCTTGTAAATGATGGAGATCATACGTGTATTTACTGTGTATACTGCTGAATGTTTAAATGTTTTGAGTCCAGCACGAGTCTAGCGTGTCTTTCCTTCCCTTGCAGAGAAATGGACCAGTTGGACGGCAATGTCAAGCAGACATCAACAGAGCAAAGGGAAACTGTGGTGAGTGCCACAAGAGACCCCTTCCCTCCACAGAGATATTAGGAACTGAAACCATTTGTATGCACAACTTCCAGTTTATAGTGGTGGTCACATGCTTTTTTGCAGTCAGTGTACTCGTAGTGACCCTGGCCTCTAAAGAGACCATGCTTAAACCTTTTAGCCTACATCTGCATTTTGAATTGTGTAAGATCAAAACCTATTTTTCTCATTCAGGACGAGGAGCAGCAAGGGGATGACGGTCAGGATCAGGAGGGATCGGACGATGAAAGTGAAGGTGATGAAGTGGATGACCTGCCCAACAGTAGGGGTTACTGGAAGGACCACATATCCCGTCAGGCCAGCCAGACTAGTGTTGACCTGCGGGAGTGGGATGTGCCTTTTGAGCAGCTGGAGCTGGGAGAGCTGATCGGTAAAGGCCGCTGGGGGAAGGTGTGCAGGGGCCGCTGGCACGGTGAAGTGGCCGTTCGATTGCTGGAGATTGACGGCAATAATCAGGTGCACCTGAAGCTGTTCAAGAAGGAAGTGATGAACTACCGGCAAACTCGACACGAGAATGTTGTGCTGTTTATGGGGGCCTGCATGAACCCGCCCCATCTGGCTATTATCACCAGGTTAATCTCTTTCTGCTCTCTCAATGTTGTGTCGTTCATATTCACTACCATTCAAAAGTGTGTGTGTGTAGGGAGGTCGGGAAGAAATTAAGACACTCAACAAAGGTGCATTAAATTGATCGAAGTTATACTTGTATAATGTTACACTTTTTTAAATATTTGCAATAGCATATATTCATCAAATAAGCCTGAAGAAAATGGAGAAAATCAGCATATTAGAATGATCTCTGAAGAAAGGTGTGATACTGAAGACTGGCGTAATGATGCTGAAAGTTCAGTTTTGCCATCACAGGAATAATTGACATTTTAAGAAATATTAGTATAAAAACAAAATTCAAATTGTAGTAATATTTCATAATATTACTATTTTACTGTACTGTATTGTCTAAATGCAGTTCTAATGAGCATAAGAGAAATTTTTGAACGGTAGTGTTTTGAATGTTCAATACAGAAGATTATATAAGAGCGTATGCATGTTTGGATTTTTATTGATCTATTTATGTTGTCCTGCCGCAGCTTTTGTAAAGGACGGACGCTGTACTCTGTTGTAAGGGACTCTAAACTTGACATCAACAAAATACGACAAATTGCTCAGGAAATAGTAAAGGTATGAAGCATAACATAATTCTTGGTTTTATTTTAAATGATTCATCAATGCCTGTTATTATCCAAAGAAAGTGTCATGGTCTTACAACAAAATGAGTAAAATCAACAAAGCTATTAATTGATCATACTATATGCTTCTTTAACTCAGTTTTTTGTATTCCTTCAACAGGGAATGGGTTACCTTCATGCAAAGGGAATTGTGCACAAAGATTTAAAATCCAAAAATGTGTTTTATGATTCAAACAAAGTAGTCATCACAGATTTTGGCCTGTTTGGGATGTCTGGCGTGGTCCAAGAGGGCAGGTAGGGTGCATGTTGTTACTGCAGTATTATAAGAAATGAATAATCTTATTATGCATTATTCTTTGTTAAGATCTTCATTAACGTGTGTGTGCCCGTGTGTAGGCGGGAAAATGAACTGAAGCTGCCACGAGGGTGGATCTATTACCTGGCCCCCGAGATTGTGCAAAAGATGGAACCTGGAAACCAAGAAGATTGTTTGCCATTTTCAAAAGCTGCTGACGTTTATGCATTTGGGTAAAAACCACATCCTTGTTCCCACATCTGCATCTCATTGAATTGGTTTGGGTGTTAATGTTTCATTTTTTCTCACAACGACAATACTTTTTCTCATTGATCACATTTTCAAAACAAAATTTGCATGCTAGCCAAGGAGTTGATCAGTTGACTTTGAATGTGTCTGTCTTAGCACTATCTGGTTTGAACTCCAAGCCAAAGACTGGCCCATCGTCAACCAACCGACTGAAGTTTTGATCTATCAGCTGGGAAGTGGAGAAGGCCTCAGAACGTTACTGACCCAGAAGGGTACAAGCCTGGGCAAGGAGGTTACGGTGAGTCCAGCCCAGTATATTTCAAATTATTTAATTTCTATACACACACATACAGTTCATTTCCTTAATTGATTATATAATGCTTATAATTGATTATAATATGGTCATTGTTCTTACACTGTAGGAGATCCTGTCTGCCTGCTGGTCCTTTAAAGTCGAGGACAGACCTACATTCACTCAGCTGTCAGACTTACTAGAGAAGCTGCCGAAGCTCAATCGCAGGCTTTCGCACCCAGGACACTTCTGGAAGTCTGAGGAGTATGTATCCTAGACTGGACCGCTGGCATGCTGCGGATTCCCTTTTATTTTGGCGTGTAGTTTGGTGAGCATGGAAACTAACTGATTGATTGGAGCCGACCTGTGCATTGTTTAGTTTTTTTATTCTGAGCCTTCTTAGTTTTACACTATTGGATTTTTAGTGTAGCGAGTGTCAGAAGACTGTGCATGAAATCAATTGAATGAGGGCTGTGTTATATATTGGGTCAAACCTGATATCATATGGTGCGGGAAATCGTTTTTGAGAGTGTACGTGATAACAAGTGATAAACTAGTGTATGTTTGGGAGTGTTTTTCTGCTACCAAAGTTTTTGCCTGTTATATGAATGACGGGTCTGGTTTGCTAATATGTGTGAAGCTTGTGATTTTTATCGTTTATTATTCACCATATTGAAATTCTGAATCAGATACTGATCTGGTTCAGATGAAAGGTGCCCATTGATGAAACCTGTTACACTTTGAAGATGCTCATATTTTTAATATCTGGCCTGTGGTCAGTAATGAACCAATATATTTAAAATATATTGTTTAGACTGTGTTAAAAAGGGCACAATAAGATGAATATTTTTATTAGAGATAAAATGATGACAACAATTATAATTTTCTTAATATTATTATTCAGTAACACAAAGTGAAAACACAGAGTGAAAACCTTAAAGAATTTTATGGAGGAATTTTTTTTTTTTTTTTTAAGTAATGTTTCTGTATGTTGTTTCTGCCCTTTTTCTTATGGTCTCTCTCCATTCTCGGAATGGACCAAACTACTGTGATCACTGTCATCTGCTGTCCCGTGATGTTACAACCCTTTGTTCTCCCACCAACATGTTATTTAATTTTCTCTTCTATACGTTCCTTTCTTCTGTCCTCTGATTGGCTGAATGTTCAGCGCATGGCATCACCACTGTCTGCGTGAGCACTGCAGTCCAGGCCTCCGCTCTCGCTGTCCCTATGTGTACAAATACGACCATTTGTCCACAGCTGCCGATTTACATTAGCTTGGTTGCTGCATTCGAAGAAAGCAACCGATTCAGATGTCTGATTCTAAACTTTTCACCTTTGTGTTGCATTTCTTTTCCAGTACTTTTAGTCTCTTAAGCTTTTAAAACTGGGTCTGTTCTGATACTGCAAAGTCATTTCAACTAAACTTTGTAAGTAGAAATTTGCTGATAGGATTTCCATTTTTGTATTATGAGCTTGCAGACCTTTGCCAAGTTTCAAATTCCACTTGTGTGCTGTCACATGAATGTAACGTCATCTCCATTGCACTTCACTAGTAGTGAAGAAACTTATGCTTTTGCAAACCGTCTACTGTATTCTTACAAAAATGACTTCTATTTTCCGCATTTTTTGCTCAATTTAAATTTAAATGAGTAATATTTTACCGGATGCTAATCAGACCTTCTGAGCCCTACCAGGACCGTTAAAAAGACACAAAAATAAGGATATTAAAAATTATGATAGATATTTTTACGCAGCAGGATGATGTTCAGGAACTTTTAATGTCTAATACCTCTCATTTGAGTTTGTGTGTGCGTGCATGTATGTATCTGTGTGTTTGTGTCAGAGTGTGTGTGTGTGTGTGTTTGTATGTGAGTGTGTGCATGCAGAGTTTTGGGTGATTTATTTGTGGTGTAATGAACAATGAGAGGATGATTGTTAAAGACTGCAGTGACCGTTCCCACATCAATAGAGAATTATTGTTTTATTTATTGTACAGCTAAGATTCTTATATTATTTGTACAAAATTTTACACAATATTTTGAAAAGGTACTTTACTCCTGTTGTACAGCCCTTTATATACAGTATCTCAGACATAGATTGTACATTTCTAGATGAGACTGTGGTTTTAATGTTGTGTAATTATGAATTCATATTTTTGTAAAGCTTATAGCCACTAGTCTTTAAACAATGTGATTTTATCCTGGCAGAAATAATAAACAAAAATAAACTAATTGTTTTCCACTTCATGAGTGAGAATGAGACTGTTGCACAATACATTAACATTATATTATAAGTTGGAAGTCTATCACTGGGGGAATAACTCATCTACAATTATACATATTAAAGATATATACACTCACCAGCCACTTTATTATGTACAACTTTTTAGTAATGGGTTGGACTTCCTTGAACTCCCTTAATTCCTCATGGCAGAGATTCAACGGGGTGACATTCCTCAGACAATCTGGTCAACATTAACATGATAGCATCAAACCATGATGCTGCACGTTCCTGATGCAAATCTTTTGTTCCACCACATTCCAAAACTGCTCTATTAGATGGAGATTTGGCGACTGAAAGCCATTTGAGTGTAGTGAACTCATTGTCATGTTCATGAAACCATTTTGAGATTATTTGTTGTCCTGGAGACCCTGTGGTCATAAAGGGATGGACATGATCAGTAACAATACTCAGGCAGGCCGTGGCATTAAAACTATGCTTAGTTGCCACTAAGAGGCACAATGTGTGCCAAGAATACATCCCCCACACCATTACACCACCACTACAGCCTGTGTGAATTGTAGTCATAGTTTCCTGTTCTTTGCTGGCAACAGTGTGTTCTTCTGCTGCTGTAGCCCTTCAGCTTCAAGGTTCGGAGATGCTCTTCTGCATACCTCGATTGAGACAAGTGGTTATTTGAGTTACTGTTGCCTTTTTATCATCTCAAACTATCTGACCATTTTCCACAGATTTTCCAAAATCATTTTCCAACTATCTGAACCATTTTCACCCACCGAACTGCTGCTCACTGGGTATTTTCAGACCCTTCTCTGTAAACCCTAGAGTGGGTTTTCCCAGTAGGTCAGCAGTTTCTGAAATACTCAGACCAGCAACAATTCCTCATTCAAAGTCACTTAAATCACCTTTCCTCCCTATTCTCATGCTCAGTTTGAACTTCAGCAGATCATCTTGATCACGTCTACATGCCTAAATGTATTAAGTTGCTAAATGTATACAATCTGCAAAATGTTTATTTTATTTAGTAATGCCCGATTAAAATGTATCCTGTTAAAAAACAGTTTAACATACTTGCAGAACATTTTTTTATACATTTCTGTCTGTGGACTAGTCATATGACACTTTTCTGCCTACGGTTAAAGTCCAAAATTGTTTTTCTGTACAAAAAGGAAGTTGACCCACATATTTATAGCATCTCGTCTTTTTTTTCTGTAGTTTCAACATACCAGTATTATCTTGTGGCCCTGGTCGTTATTCCAGTAATGTAAACAAAAAAATGATAGAAGGGCCATTCCAACGAATGGGTGACATTTGCTTGTTGTAACTCTTCAAAATTAGACTTAATTTTTTTTAAATCTTTTTTTCAACACTGAATCAAAATGTCTATCAGTCAATCTCGCATCATTTTATTTCATTTTATACAAGGTTTTGAAGCAGACATTACCAAAACTCATGTGCTGTTTAAAAAGCATGTTTAAAATCATGTCAATTAATTCCTTTTTTTTTTCTCAAGAAAGCATTTATTTGAAAAGAAATGGTTTTATGTTCAAATAATTTATATTATTTTGACCAAAATAATCACTATACATTTAGGCAAGATGTATATTAATATAAATCACAAAACCATTTTTTTTTTAAAGAAGACCGAAGTCTCAAGTTCATAATTTTTTTAATTGTTTAATTTATGAAACAATTGTATACTTCATGGACTAAACAAAACTGATAAAATGAGTGGGTTAACTTTATTTTTTAAACCTAAAACTGAATAACAGGAACAGGAGGTTGGGGGTGGGGGTGGGGGTGGGGGTGGGGGTGGGGGTGGGGGCGGGGGGAGGGAGGGTGAGAGAGAAAGGAAGGAAAAGAGTGTTTCTGGCAACTGCATGGTGTTAGTCTATCAGGAGAAATAGGTTTCCATGGCTTGACAGTTTTTTGTAACCTGTTTTTTTGAGGATCTTAATGGTGTCTAGTTAAAAAAATATATTATTTTAATATTTCTCCTGTTAGAATAAATCATATGAATAAAGTATACAGAGCTCTGGCTCATAGCTTTCCCTGATTACACAATACTATGCGAGTCTCATATCCAACGCTGTGACAACCTCGCCTTTCCCTGACCCATATACATTTTAACACACAAGTGGGTTGTCCTTTCTTGAAAGATGGCAGCTGATAGGTGGTGTTCCAATAGAGATCCCGATTCCTGTTTTTTCCCTGCACACATAGGTTAACATAAAGAAAGGCGCCCTAAGGCTCAACACAAACAAACCAGATACCCATATATGATATGTTAAAAGCACACATACATTGTTTGTGGTTAACTCCCTCTATTCAATCAACAAGCCACCTAATACTTTATGCAGTTTGTGTTTTCATGCATGCATCATTCATGACTTACCTAAAGTTTATTTTTATAAATAACATATAAGAAATAATTTAGGTGTTAGGACAGTATGTTGAACCTTTTCACTATTAAAAAAACCAAAACATTTTAAGCACAGATGGTCTATTGAGACGTAGCTAACAATGAAAAGAAAAAGATTTCTGAAAGATTTTAATGATTGTATTTCATGATAAGGTTTAGGTTTAAATAGTGGAGACATGTAACAAATTCTTGGTTGACATCTTTGTGTGCCATATTTTTAATACATTTGTGCATGAATTGAGGGGAAGATTATGAGTGAATAATAACTTATGTTCCTCTCTGTAAAATAATACATATGGCTTCTAAACACTATTGACATTTTTAAAGGTCGTGACCACTAATCTGAACAGTATATTACAATAACAGCATATTTTGCACTTTTACGAAGCACATGAACCATGTTTAAATTGGTATGATGTTGCGAAATAAATAACGTTACAAACATGCTATTCCCCGTTACTACAGGGAATAGCATGAAATATATCCTAGTCTATAGCTAACGTGTCACTGTTGTGAAATATCTCTCTTTCTTCGTTCTAAAACACTTTGTGTGTGTGAATGAACGTTTACATGGATCAATTGTAGGAATACTAGTCATTCGGAACGGTGTCCTTGAACCACATACAGTATTAGCCTGCTGACAACAGGCATTAGCCAAGTTCCTGCTAATACAGAAACTGAAAGCTGACGTGTTTTACTGGAAACCAGGCATCTGTAGGTGTGACCTGTATCTTAAATCATTGCTGTTCAGCCTGTTGTTTCTTTAGGTTTGTCTGTCGGACACATTTCAGGTTGCAGGAAAGAAAGAGCTTGCAGGATGGCGTTTTATCAGCAACAACCCTATTATAACCCGGTAAGTGATCAATTGTTTTGTTATGGAAAATAAACATGCGTCTCTTTTTAACTTCCTTCTATTTTTTTTTAGTTGTTACACTATTTCAACTTACTTTGATTTTGCACGCACACAAACATTTGGGGTTGCTTAAAATTCTGAGATCGTTGCACACTTTTTATTAAGTAGACTATACTTTCTTCTATTCTCTTTCTTTTTAATGAATTGATGTAAATACGTAAAACCTTAAATATGTGGTTGCTGAATACACAATTGTATATCTTCACCGTTGTTTTCCAGAAACAAAGGCTCAGATCGTTATACTACAGTTACACACGTTACGCAATAACGGGGCATGTTGTCACGGGCGTCCGTGGACTTTTGCGTCCATTTTCTAAACCAGAAGAGACATGGAATATGCAGTTTCTTCTCTATTGATTCTAACAGTAATGAATAGAATAAGCATGCAAACTTTCAAAGCTGAACATTATATTCGGTATAAGTACTTAGTATAAGGTATAAGGTAAGTTCTTCCTCCAGTCATAGGCTACATAATTCTGGAAGACAAATGTTAAAGAGTGCTTCATCTGGAAAACATCTGCTGTGTACAAACATCTGAGAAAACTCTTTAAGATGTCATTTTTACATCCATTCTAAATCATAAACATCTTAAAGACATTTTATAAATGTCCATTAAACGTCTGACAGGAAACATCCTAGAGATGCATTGCAGATGAGCAAACACTCAACAACAACAAAAAGTCTTCCTGATGTAAACACGCATATGAAATAGAGATGGACGTGTGCTATCAGGGTCAGGAAATATTTAGTACTTAAGTTGGTCTATTTGCATGTGGTATTACTATTTGTTTCAACACAGAGAGTCCCATTCAGTGGCCCAATCCAAGGAGGCTTGCAGGACGGGAAGAGCATTATCATAAGTGGACGGGTTTTACCAGGGGCGAACAGGTGAGCAACAATGTTTAATTCTGGTTTGAAAGAGTTTTATTCCCATTTATTAGTTGCAACGGATGAAATGCATTTGGTTGACGCTTTTATCCAAAGCAACTTTCATTGCATTCAAGATACACATTGAAATTCTAATCAGACGCTCTAGGGTTTGTGCTACAGAAAAGCTATATAACTTGTATTAGATTTTTTTACATAGTTAAATAAAACTTCTGTGTCTGCCTTAAATCTTTATTGTTTTGTAGTGCAGTTGTTGGCCTGTGTCTTTTATGTTTAAATTTTAAAAGCAACCTCAAACATTTCAGAAGATGTGTGTAAATGATGAGAAGATTAGGACAAATATGCTGACAAAGAATGAGTGTCAAATTCACTTCCTGAAAGGCCACTGTCCTGCAGAGTTTAGATCTAGCTCTAGTTTAACACATCTGAACCTGCTAATGAAGGTCTTCATGATAACTAGAAACATCCAGGCAGGTGTTTTGGAGCAGGTTGGAGCTACAAGACAGTGGTTCAACACATGTGCTTTGAAGCCATGAAGCTATTTTAGAACTATCAGATGATAAAGTCTTTGCTAAAAAATTATAATCACACTTTCCACATTAAACCAGTTACCTCCCTGGTTTCTCTCATTCTTCGTTTTTATTCGATGTCCTACAGATTTCATGTGAACCTTCAGTGTGGTTCTCATGCCGGGGCTGATGTTGCTCTCCACTTTAACCCACGCTTTGAGAGCACTGGGTATGTGGTGAACAACACCTACCAGAATAGGAACTGGGGCTCAGAGGAACGAAAGTTTGAATCTCCGTTCCCTCAAGGCCAAACCTTCACCCTCCAGATCCTTGTTGCCCAGGACGCATACAAGGTATTTGATCATTCACTCTCAGATTTGAATAGCATTAGTCCTCATGTCATCTTTAATTTTTATCAGCAGAATGATATATTATTAATTATTGGAGAGACATTTCATTCCTCTATTCCATTATGACTTTTGATGGTTCGCTCTAGATATCTACTAATGGGAGACACTTCGTGGACTATAGACACCGCATTCCCTTTACTCTGGTGGACACGGTCTCGGTGGAGGGAATGGTGGAGCTAAATTCTGTTGCATTCCAAAATCCTGCGGTGAGAACAAAATACACACGATACCAAAGCAGAACTTCCCCATAACCAACTTCCCTTCCTGAGCCACTTTTGCATCTTTCTATCTGGCGTCATCCTGATTTGTAATGAGTGACCGCAACTGTAGCACATCATATTAACCGAAATAAATAAACTAAAGATATAGTGTAGGGTTAGTAAGATTTACTTTTGAAGAAATTAATACTTTTATTCAGCAAGGATGCATTAAATTGATTAAAAGTGACAGTAAAGTTATTCATAACGTTACAAAAATGTTACAAAAGATTATTCTATTTAAAATAAATGCTGATCTTTTGACCTTTGTAATCAAACTGATCATAACAATAAATGTTTGAGCATCAAAGAATGGTTTAGTAGAGTGAAATACAACGACGATGTGTGACATAGAAAGAACTATAATATAACTTTAAATAGACTCTAGGAAAGATAACTCTACACAAGGGAATATAACATTAACCCAAGACAAAGTACTGATGAAGACAGAAGGCTTAAATACACTGGCTGTGTCCGAAGTCGATCCCAATGCACTTAAAAAGAGCACTATTTGAGGTAAAAGCCATTTGTAGTGGTGTCTGAAACCATAGGGGGACATTATCGAGTGTATTCATTCAATCCCACAATGCACCGCAATTACGAGTGTACAATCAACGGTTAGAGAAAACCCATAATGCCTATGATGTCTCAGTTTGCGGCAAATTAATTCCTGCATCTCATGATGGCTTAACTTAACTTAATCATTCATCCATCCGTTTTCCAAACCGCTGGCCCAATGTGGCAACATCGTAATATAATACAAGTAAGAATTCCTTTTTAATTGATTATTAAAGAACAACAGAAGTAGAAGCCCTTGTGGCACATCTAGTGTCCGGCTAAAATGCTGTACTATGCAGTTGTATGCCAGGCCAGTAGTTGTCACTTTGTAAGGAAACAGCATGCGCATATAGACTGAACCCATAAATTTGCGTGTGCATGACTTTGCAGTTTCCAAAAATCTGTGACTACCTTGGATTCATTCACTCGGCCGATTCATTCAAAAATGCTGTAAATTAAATTCATAAACTAAACAATATATTATATCATATAAGCAATATTCAAATGCGAGTACGGCCAAAAATTTAAATGCTTTTTAATAATAATAATAATAAATATAGCTGCTAGCAGCCATCACGGGGCCAAGCGCAAGAAGGGCATTAAATGTCATGCCGACATGGCTGGCATCATCAGACCAACGGCAGTAAGAATCTAAAAGACATTTCAATATGACTTAAGTCTAAATGGCTGAAAAATCAACAATACGGTCTTTAGTAATTCGATTTAATGGTTTATCACATTCAACCAACAGGCAGCGCTGTAACCAAATTGTAGTGGTACATTGAGAGTGTGGTGACATTGACACATGCAAAGTTTGCTTTCAATTGGGTAAACCATTGCTGACAGAGCACTAATGTCATGTTTTTGTTAAACATAGCATCTTATAAGAAAAATCGAAATGGCAGACGCTCAAAATAGCCGATATGGGAATATTTGGTATCACAGGACTCGGCATGACCCACTGGATCTAAAGAGACCAGTTTCATGATTTTTCTCCAAAGGGTTCAGGAGTTATAATCAAAAATGTCAGTTTTTTAATATCTCCTGACCACTAGGGGGCAGAGCACCAAAACTCTGCAAGTAGCCTCAGACCATGATTGACATAACACACACCCATTTTGGTCAGAATACGCTAATGAGTTACGGAGATATAGCCTCGCTTTCAATTCTATGGCCATTGTGTCGAATTCTTTCGCGAGTTATTCGTAAACGGTTTGGCGAATCAACTTTCTTTATATAACTTCTTGTCATGATGGTCTGGAGATGATGTGGTTTAATTTTGGTGAAAATTGGACAAACGGTCTGGGAGGATTTCGAAAAAGTAGGTTATTAAAGAAAAACAACATGGTGGACAAGAAGTTTGGCCGACTATGACAAATTTGGTATCTGTGTTCTCGGTTTGACCCAAGGAACGTATAAAGATAATTTGTTTTACCATAGGTTAACGCATTCAAAAGTTATTAGCATATTTGTAAATTTGGTTATAACTATTGACCACAAGGTGGTGCTGCCTCGAAACTTTTTGAGTCGTATCAAGGTTAGGTGCCGAAGACACATATTGAGTTTCGTAACGATACGCCAATATCTTTGTTAAATATAACAATTTATGACAATATTCAAAATGGCCTACGCTCAAAATGGCCGATATGGGAAAATTTGGTATCGCACGACTCGGCATGATGCACTGAATCTAAAGAGACCAGTTTTATTATTTTTGGCCAAAGTGTTCAGAAGTTATAAGCAAATATTTAACTTTTTCATATCTCTTGACCACTAGGGGGCACAGCGCCAAAACTCTGCAGGTAGCCTCAAATCATGATTGACATAACACACACCTAGTTTGGTCAGAAAACGCTAATGCGTTGCGGAGATAAAGCCACAATTTCATTTTTGCGACCATTACGTCGGATTCTTTCGCGAGTTATTCGTAAACGGTTTGACATATCAACTTTCTTTGGATAACTTTTTGTCCACATTGTCTGGAGATGATGTGGTTCAATTTTCGTTGAAATCGGAAAAACGGCCTAGGAGGAGTTCGAAAAAGTAGGTTTTTCATAAAATTCAAAATGGCGGGAAAAATTTAATGACGGAAAATGACGTCATAGGATGCAATCGAATCGTCTTGAGCCAAGGAATCAGTGGACATAAGAATTTTGTTTCTAGGTCATACGGTTCAAAAGTTATTAGCATAAACGTTAGTTCAACTTTGGACAGTTGGTGGCGCTAGAGATATTGAGTTAGAGACTTCAATTTTGCTATGGTCAATGATTGGACTCTCCTTTATGAGTGTGCCAACTTTTTTTCATTTTCCCGCTTACGGTTCTATGGGCTGTCATAGACTCCCATGGCGGAAGAAGATGAAGAATAATAATAAGAACCGGAACAGAAACAATAGGTGCCTTCGCACCTTCGGTGCTTGGCCCCTAAATATAGCTGCAAGCAGCAATCACCGGGGTTCAAACTTAGCAAGACCATCAAGGCCCATTGGACAAAGAACGTGCATGACAAGTTTGAAGTCAATCGGACTAACAAGTGCACATGTACAGATGTTTTAGTGTTTTTTTTCATAATATAGCGCCACCAAGTGGTCAATCGTTGCAGATTTTTTAGTGTTACCACAAAATGAGCTCTTACATGAGTATTTCAAGTTTGGTGAGATTATCTCTTTGCAATCCAGAGTTATTAAGATTTTAGCGAAAGTGTGAATTTTATATCCATATATACATAAAAAAGATTTCTTATCCTGTGGTTCCCTATTGTGGACAAAAATAATATGACAGCCATCATCTTTCAGTTGGTGATGAGTTGTTCATTATGAGGAGATTTATCAAACAATATTAATATTGTGTAGTTGTGTTTAGCACCATATTTCATCCAAACACTCCCATCAAGTTTCGTTGCAATCGACCTTTGTTAAGTTGGTCTAATTGATGCTCAAACTTCTTTGGCCGATGCCGGCCATGTTTTTTGAGATATGCCAATATCTTCATAGACCATCATGGACCCTTGGATAAGGACAGTGCATGACAAGTTTCAAGTCAATCGAATAAACGAGTGTACCGTGACAGCCAATTTAGAAATTGTTCACATATTAAAACCCCTTCAGACCTGGTGTCCATTACAATGGACATGACATATCACGCCCCTTTTTTCTTTTTTTTTTTACTTTTTGAGCATTTTTTCTAATTTAAAGCATGCACCCCAAGAGATTGGACCCTTGTCATCCTCTAGATGGCAGTAAAGTTCTGGATGTGGACATTTTTAAAAACCCACAACATTTGAAGTGAAGCACGGGGGCGCTGTTTTTCACCTACAGAAGGAAGCTGCATTTTCTACAGTTATATTTTCAATCTTTGAAATGTTTGCCAAAATTTCACAGTTGGTATGTAAAATAGAGAGATTTAACTTACTAATAAAAGTAAAAAATCGATTGGAGACCTGCAAGTTTTTTCTCAGGATTTGTTGAAAAATGCATGTCCATTGTAATGGACACCAGGTCTCAGTGTCACCTAATCAATGCCCATTCAGATATGCATATTGAGATTTATTATAGATCCTCTTTGCATATCTATCTGTGCATTTTATAATTTTTCTTACTTTTTGGGATCTGTAGGACCTAATAAATACAATATCCACAAAAAAAATGTTTACAGGTATTGTACAGATGTCCTAATGTGGTATCATAATGTTATTTGCTGTTATGGCCAGTGGGGGGCATATGAAAAATAAAAAAATAAATAAAAAACAGTGGTGTAATGCTGTGAAATCCCCACCAGATGGGGTGGACACTCCATCTAAAAGTGGCCAACAGCTCTAAGATTGACAGAATGGGCTATTATTGTCTCAACAGCCAAATATGTAATGTTCTGAGATATGAGATATGAGATAAAAAATACAGTTATCACAGTAATACTACATTTGTGAAAAAATGTAATATGCAGAGTATACAATTCTGTGATCGGTGCAAGATGCACTACTGCTCTGTGCCACTTGGGAATACCTGGAAAGAAACACACAGCCTATGTGTGTGTGTAAAGTCACTGTTTGCAGTCTCCCAATGCATTTCCTATGAGAGGTGTATTTTGTTAAAAATGTGCAAATCTGTACAAAAAAAATTAAAGTTGAAATGTTATATTGTTCAGGTTCTTGACCTAGAAATGTAAAAAAAAAAAAAAAAAAATTATATCACATTTTTTAATTGTCTATAGGACTTTATAGCAATCTGATTTACAACGCTTTAGTTCTGATGTCCATTACAATGGACATCAAAAATTTCTATGAAGGAGTTATGAATTTTTTTTTTGACTCCTTAATTTATGCCTAATTTAATGGTATTTTATTTTATTTATTTTTTACCTGGGACCTATTTCAGGTCTGAAGGGGTTTTAAAAGAAAAAAAAATTCAGAAATTGGAATAAAAAGATTTCTTATCCTGTGGCTCCCTCTTGTGGACAAGTAATATTACAGCCATCATTTTTTTCAGTTTTAATTGGTTTTTATTCAGTATGGAAAGATCTATCAAATACTAAAATAGTGTTGATGTGTGAAACAAGATGTAAGCAAAGATTCTTCTAACTGAAATTGGAATAAAAAGATTTCCTAGCCTGACGGTGCCTCTTGTGGACAAAACTAGTATTACAGCTTTACTGAGATTTTTAAATATAGATAGTTTATAATTTATTGTGAGCCCTATGAGCATCAGAAATACATGAAACCAGACACACTTCTTCAAAATGACTTGTTCTTAACATGTTCACAGTTCTGTGACGTTTTTTGTTTGTGCACAAGATATATAGACATTTTAATCACAATTGGCCAAATCAGAAATATATGAAAAATTGTATCTGCTGAACGGTTTAACTGATCGAAATTCTTTGAATAACTTTTTGCCTTGAGTGCCCCTAGATGATGCGTGTGAATTTTCAAGCCAATCGTATCGACGGCCTATGACTAGTTCGAAAAATTTTAATTTTCTAAAATCTCCAATATTTCGCTAACAATTCGATTTACAACAGTGGTTCTTGAGGCAAAGTTGCTCAGTATGAGACGATCTAACAGATGATATCAATATTGTGAGGATGTGTGAAACACCACGTGATTAGAGATGCAAAAAAACTCGTTAGCGCCAACTAGTGGCTGATTTCTTTAAAAATTCTGACAGACCTCTAGGGCCATGAGTCAAACATGCTCATCGAGTTTCATTCCGATCAAGGTTCGTTAAGTTGGTCTAATTGATGCTCAAATTTCATTGGCCGATGACGGCCATGTTTTTTGAGATACGCCAATATCCTCATAGATCATCATGGGTCATTGGACAAAGACCATGCATGAGAAGTTTCAAGTCAATCGGACTAACGAGTGCACATGTACAAATGTTTTTGTGTTTTTTTCATAATATAGCGCCACCAAGTGGTCAATCGTTGCAGATTTTTTAGCGTGACCACAAAACTAGCTCATACATGAGTATTTCAAGTTTGGTGAGATTAACTCTTTGCGTTCCAGAATTATTATGATTTTAGCAAAAGAGGCTCCGCCCTACTCAGACGTTTGGACGTCCTGTTGCGAGCGTGAATCACTGATCAAAATTCTTTGAATAACTTTTGGTCATGAGAGTCTCTAGATGATGCGTGTGAAGTTTCACGTGATTTGGACAAACGGCCTATGAGGAGTTCGAAATTTTTTTTTTTCAGAAAATTCAAAATGGCGGAAAATTTTTCTAGACGGAAATGAAATCGGAGATATACGTTTTGTTCGTCTTGAGCCAAGGATTCCAGAGATATAAGACACTTGAGTGTAGGACAAACGGTCTAGGAGTTATTAGCAATTTAGCTATTTTTATCGCTGTAGCGCCACCTATTGGCCGATTTGCGTCATGTTTTGATACGTTCCCCCCAATTTGAGACCTACCATCTGGCCAGGTTTCAAGTCTCTCGACCTTACGGTTTGGTCTGCACGATCGGAAGTACGGCAGAAGAATAATAATAAAAATCCTAACAGATACAATAGGTATTCAACGTTACGCGTTTGAACCCCTAATAATATGTTATATTTATATAGCGCTTTTCCAGAACTCAAAGCGCTTTACATAGTAGGGGGGAATCTCCTCAACCACCACCAATGTGTAACATCCACCTGGATGATGCAACGGCAGCCATATTGAGCCAGAACGCTCACCACACACCAGCTTATTGGTGGAGAGGAGACAGAGTGATGAAGCCAATCAGAGAATGGGGGGAGTCCATGATGGACCAAGGCCAATGGGGAAATTTGACCAGGATGCCAAGGTTACACCCCTACTCTTGCGAAGGACATCCTGGGAGTTTTAATGACCACAGAGAGTCAGGACCTCGGTTTAACATCTCATCCGAAAGACGGTGCTTGTTGCAGGACAGTGTCCCCGTCACTATACTAGTTATTCCCAGGAGGTCTCCCATCCAGGTACTAACCAGGCTCAACCTTGCTTAGCTTCAGTGGGCAACCAGTCTTAGGCTACAGGGTGACAATGCTGCTGACATATTTAAGCCAGCTGTATATTTAAAAAGTGGTTTTGAATGTAATTGTAAGTGGTGAGAGAACCGTCCACAACAAAAGAATGGAAAATCGAGATAATCTTCAATTAATTCAAAATAATCACTCCAGATAATAATTGACAAATGTTTTTGTGAAACTCTTACTAATACAAGGAACAAACAAAGGGAACTAGATGATTACAGAGGAACATAATCTAACCTTATTAACCTTAGCAAACTAGAATGTTAATTAGTGACCAAAAGCACTAATATGAACAGATCTTACAGAAACAAAAACAGAACATACAAGTTACAGAATATCACAAATAATCAATGATTTTTTTCTTTGCAGCCCTATTTACCTCCACAACCAGCCTTTCCAGTGAGTAATATAACCCTGTATCTCAGACAATATCAGCTCACAGCATATTGTCACTACGTAGATAAAATTAAATAGCTTTGCATTGACTTTTGAACGCACTTTGTATATTATCTTTCCAGGGTTTTATACCAGCACAACCAGGATATCAGGTGGGTGGAAAATGTTGAAAGAACATCAAAGTCAGATAGGAAAGACATTATTTTAACAACTTCTGTTCCCTTCATTTACAGCCTCAGTATGCTATGCCTCCAGGATGTGGGGTAAGTGGTCATGAAATATGTCATGTGACAACTTTATGATGATCAGTAGTTCAAAGGTTCTGTCTGTCTATCTTTTATGATTTATTTGATGCTCTACAAAACCATGCAATGCTTTATTGGATTCTACAACCATTAAAAGGCCTGCGACATAATCTAAGTGAAAGGTTGAAAGAAAACTACAAATGGAAAACTACTAGAATGTTTTTTCCACACTTGGTGTGGCATGATGTTGATCGGTAAACCATGACTCCAGAAAGACATGCCAACCAATAGTTCACTTTTCATGTTAGCATTTAAAACATCATTTTCAAGTTTTATCTGGACTTTGCAGTACTCTTATTAGATTCTGATTAATAGCTTTTATTCTATATCATTATTAAAAGTCATTGTGATGTTCTGTAGTTCTGCTCAATGAAGTGTTGCTATTTTGATCAAGTCATGAGATATGAGGTCACATTTTTATCTTGTGTAAGGAAGTGAAACTAATAATAATTTTTTAATCGCCCTACAGTTTCCTGCGTACCCGGCCGCTCCAGCTGCTCCAGCTTATGTAAGATCAGATTTCACCAAAAAAACAAAAACAAATTTGCCATCAAATTGAGCAATTCTCAAAATTGTTTTGAATTTCACATCAAAAAGAAAATCTGTTTTAAGTGCAATACTTCATAAGTTTTGAACCTAAACATTTTTTTCATTTCTTAAATAGCTTTTTGTTTTGCAGGAGTCTACCAAGCTTATTTATTATATGTTTTTTTAATGATAGTTTTGTTTTTCTGCATGAATTAACATGTTAATGAACTTGTATGGCCACTCTACAGTTACCTTTCTGTCTTTCACTTGCACAACTCCCTTCTGTTTTTCTCCTTTAATTCCTTTTGCACTTTTAACTCTTTCCCCACCATTGACAGTATTTCCTGGCTTTCTGTGTTTTCACTGTTATACGGTAGAGATGACTATTATACATCTCCTGAAAGAGCAGAGTATCTTCAGATTGAGTTCTTTCTTTTGATATATATTGCATGTTCAGATGTTCATAAAACTAAATATTCTGGGAGCAATTACATTTTTGTGAAAATTATCAAAAACACTGGCAGGAAAAGAGATTATAACTTTAATGAATTCATTAATTATTTCATACTGGTTCTTTTGCTATAAGCTTTTGTAAGTTTGCATCAGTAGTAAGTTCTAGATATGAATAAACCAGTGTCATTTTAATGTTACATTTGGAGATATAAAGAGTTAATGTACTGTGCTATTTTACACCAATTTATAGGTAACTCTTTACTTTGACCCACATTTAGACTATCCCATACAAAACTGTCATCAACGGTGGACTTCACCCTGGAAAAAACATTGTCATACACGGCGTGATCAACCCTAATGCTAGCAGGTTAGACATCAGATGACACAGACCGTTATTTTAATTAAAGCAAGATATTATAAGTCCTCTGTTCTGCTTCAGAATAACATTTAACCTGCGCTACCGAAGTGGGATTGCACTTCACTACAATCCCCGTTTTGATGAGAAAGTGGTTGTGCGCAACACCAACCAGATGGAGAGTTGGGGTTCGGAGGAACGGTTTGGAGGCATGCCGTTTCAAAGAGGACAACCATTTCAGGTGTGCAAACTGACATCCTTGCATATGTTGTTATATCGTTGCTGTCCTGACTTGAAACAAAGTTTTGTATGTGTGTTGCAGGTCACCATCTCTTGCAACCCCAAACATTACAATGTGTTTGTCAACGGCAAACAAGCACACACTTACAAACATCGCTATGCAAACCTGAGGGACATTGATATTTTGGAGATTACCGGAGATCTGAAGCTGACTTTAGTGCAGGCCTAACAAGATATCTGTTGTGACATTTACACCAGAAGTCACTTTTAAGTCAAGAAAAAGCATTGCTAAATGGAGAATTGCCTTGAAATCGCCTAATGAAAATGGCTGACTGAAAACATGAACAGCACTGTGACTTTGCTATTTTGAAAGAATGTAAAACATATTTTTTTACTCTTTTGGGCTTCTGTACTATTTCTGTACTTTCTTTATTGCATGCTGCATGTTATGTATCTATATACAGTTGCTTGAAACTCTCATCACTCTCACTGCATGTTTAAACTAGTAAACTACTTGTACTTGTAGATAAACAGTAAATTGTATCAACATATGGAAATGAGTATGTATTCTATATCTGTCCAAAATACATAATCAGTGTTTTTATTGTTTCTTATTACTAAGCTCCATCAAGCAATGCAATAAAGTTTTTTTAAAGTAAAGTATTTTTTGTTAATTGTGATTTATTACTTAAACTATATTAACTTTCCTTTCTCTGTTGACATTATATCTACATTTAACTCAAGGTGGAAGATCCATCATGGGATCGCAGTGGCCCTTTATTACTGTAATCTTTTATTTTGGGGTAATTTTAAGAGTAGAAGTTTGTGACATGAGTAAAAACACATCTTACTGTGTTACAGGTCGCCATCTCCTGCAATAAAGAGCAATTCACTGTGTTTGTGAATGGCCAGCAAGCACACACTTGTGTGGAGGACATTGATGTCTATGAAGTTTATGGAGGCTTATAAAACAAGGATTCAGGTTTATTGGACGTGCATATTTAAAACTTCCCCTGAGATATCATATGCTTAAAAATATACAGTGCTGGGCAAATTATTTTCAAAATGTAGTTAATTTAAACCATTATATTATACATTTAACTACTTTTAGATTAATTTTGACCTAAGTTGTTTATCATTGATTTGAATAGATAATCTTGTACCATATTGATATCAAAATTCAAAGAGAAAAAAATCTTTATATACATTATTTGTTATCAACAACATTGAGTGCATTAAATATTACATTATGTCAGGATTTCCCAGACTGGTGTTTGTGAGTTTAATTAAATTGTTAATAAATATGATAAAAAGAAAACAATCAACATTTTAAACAAAATGTAAATTTTAAAATCACAATCAAAAAACACAAATTAATTTGTTAATTTGCATGTCACGTGACCTTTAACTGACATTGCAGAACCATGAACTTAATTTTATTATTTATTGACCCAACTTCGGTGTTTGCCCCTTCCTGATTTCTTATTTATTTCCATGTTTGTCAAACGTAAATTTCATATAATCAAAAAATTATTTAAATATTAGTCAGAGATAACTCAAATAAATACAAAATACAGTTTTTAATAATAATAAATAATTAATTACATTTATATAGCGCTTTATCAAAGACTCTCAAAGTCGCTTTTACACTGCCACTGATTTTGTCTTGCCTTAATAAGAAGAACCTTCATTTAAAAACTGCATTTTGTGTTTGCTTGTGTTATTTTTGACTAATATTTAAAAAAATGTGATGATCTGAAACATGTAAATGTGACAAACATGCAAAAAAAAAGGAATAAATCAGGAGGGGGGCAAACACTTTCACACCACTCTATATTAGGTCAAAGAGGTTCAGCTGAGAAGCCGTGGGAATTCTTGCATTGCATGTAAATATTAAGTGAAAGAAAATTCATACATTTTAATGTGCTTGAAAGAAAAATGCCTTCCAAAGACAGTAATACATGGTTAAAAGTACTGAGTTATAATTCAAATAATAATTAATGTGTTAAAATCCAGTGATCAAAAGCTGTTTGGGTCTTAGTTTGTCACATGAATAATATATGGTATGTGTGCAATTCCACAAACCTGGAAGACTTTCAGAACATATATAAAAAAGAAGTAGGAATAATCAAATAAGTTAGGACATAACATATAAGTGTGTAACCATGTAATCAATAAAAAAATTATTTAATTACAAGTACTTATTTTTTGGGATCTAATTACATAACACAGATTACATGGAACCAACGCTGAGTATACAATTTTGGTAAAAGATTTTTACAATTATTTTATTTACCTTTAAATTGCTAGATTTTATCTATAAATAATATAATTTTTTTTAACTTAAATTCATACACAACATGCATAATAATAACCCAGCTAAAAATATCTCACATTGGGTCAATTTGGGTGTTTCTGTCGACCTCTTGTGGAAATTTATTTTAATGAAAAATAAATAAATACATAATCACTACTGTACTTTATATATAAATATATATAAACATGATATTTCATGATTCTTGCCACTAGATGGACTTACTGCTCTATATGGAGCAAATGAGCTATTCCGCAGGGTCCTAAAGTCAGTTCATGAGTATATCTCTTAAGTATGGATTCAGATACACATGTAGACATTATAAAATAATTTTTATGAAGTTTTTGCAATTTTAGTTTTAATTTTGAGCATTTGTTAGGTTTTCTATGGATATTAGTGTTGTAGTCAAGACCCCCTAAACCGAGACCAAGTTGAGACTGTGTTGAGACCAAGACCAAATCCAGACCATCACATCTCAAAATTCTCTAAAATATCCAGATCTACTGTTTGAGGAATGTCTCATATTTAATCAATGAATACATTTAGAATAATAAGACTTTAATATATAAAACTGAAACGAACAAAACACGAAATGAGTGAGTGATTGAATAATTTATTCAACCGTTTTGGTCAAAGCCGCTGATTCATTTAGTAATGAAAAATACTGCCGAAATAGCAAAAACTTGTCTGAAATGTGAGACGTTTAATATTAACTTCTTGTTTATTAAAACTTCTTGTTTATTAACTTCTTGTTTATTGTTTGTATAAAATCAATATCACCTTTATTATCATGCTCCTATTCGTGAAACCTGAGTCTTCCTCTTGTAATATTGCTTATAACAGAAAAAACAAGATTTTTTTTTTACAAAGTAGTTTTTTGCAGTCATATCTCGAATTTTGTATAAATTTGGGGCATTTTACTTTTTTGAGACAATCCTGCAGTATTTTCGAACCCAGCACAACAGTAACAAAATCAACCACATTAGAAATATATCACATTAAGGATGTATTCCATTTTTTCCTAATGGGGTCAAAATGAGGAAGGATTACCTTTTTTTATTACAACCACTTTTTTTTTTTACTTTTTTTTTGGTGTATTCATGGCTCAAGAGCAACAAAAGTATTAAGTGGACCACTCTGATGAACATTTTATTTTATTTTGTTTACAAATTTAAATAAATTAGTTTCGGGTCAAAATTGACCCAAAGTAAGGATGAGAGTTTTTAAATCAAGGTAAAAGTATCATTCATACCAGAGGATCAGTGTGGGGTAAAATAATAATTATTGGGAAATTTAGTGATGTGACGTGTAGTGACGTGACGTACAGCCAGGTGTGGTGTCCCATATTCAGAATTTATGCTTTGCATTTCACCCATCCAAGTTCACACACACAGCAGTGAGTATAAAGACACACACACACACACACACACACACACACACATATACACTATGAACATTTACATTTATGCATTTTTTTCCATTTTATCTGACTTACATTGCATTTAAGGTACACACTGACATTCTTATCAGTTCTTGGAACACACATTTGGAGAAGTGGGCAGACATTGTTTTGCTGCAGTGCCCATGCAGGGAGAGAATAGGGGGTTTAGAATAGGGGCCTTGCTCAAAGGTACCTCAGGGGTGGGTAGTGAGGGTGGAAGAGAGCACTGTTCATTCCTGCAAAGGAAAGGTGGGGCGGAGTCTCAAGTAAGTGATTTTTACAGATGCAGATTTTGTTAATCTTCCAGAGAGATTTCACTGATATGTTTGGAATAACATGCTACTAAATATTCGTATTCCAGACATTTCCTTTAACCCTGAAATACAACAAAACATTGGAAGGTGTAACATCTCTTAAAAATCAAAATGGAAAATGTATATTAACATAAATTAATATATATTTATATTTTATGGACACTATGTTTTATTTATCTGACTCATAGTGTACTGTAGATATACTATACATGAATGAATAAAATACCTATATTTTATGCAGAGACACCTATATACATTTATTGTTGGATTAAAAGAAAAGAATGCTTTTCTGTCATGTTTTATCATTCATGTGCAATTGATTACACATGCAATTAAATAAAGAATTAAAACAACAACAACAACAACAAAACAAGTTCATGGCGTGATGTTTTTAAGAGCAAGTGAACAATATAATTCAGTTCACAAGTAAGTGAATAAGGGATTTCTAATCAGAAATGGAAAAGAGTTACAATTAAAAGTTATTTTCAGCCAATAGAAAGTCTTTGGGGTGCAAGGGACATTTAGTAAATAGACTTAGAAGGAGAAAATGCAGAAAATTTGATTAAAATCAACTTATTCCTTAAAATGAATTCATGATCAACTAATATATACTACATATCATAGTCTGATGGAGTCTTAAAAAAATAAATATATGTTCAGAAGTCAACTTAATGTTCAAAAAACATTTCAACATAGGCCCTCTGGCTATAATAACAGCAACTGATTTCTGTTGAGGTTGGTTTTCAGCATATTTATCTCAAGGTGGCAGTAGAGTCCGCTTAAATGTTTCATTAACGCCTTCATTAGAGTTTTTCTGAATGGCTTTGGCACATTTGTCGAAACAGTCTTAACATTCTCTAAACTGTGAGTGCAAATGTCACAACTGTTTACTGGAATTTCAAAGATTTATTGCATGTCTGCAAAATGTGGTTACTCACCCAAAGCATTTCATTCATGCTTCAGAACCTAGTTATCATGTCAGTAATCTGGCCAAGGCCACCAAAATATAAAGGATTTTTGTCATTGTGTGAGCCATACTGGTCAAAATGTTTAGTTGTTTTTTCACAATGACAGTCAACCATGGAAATTCAAGTAAAAAAATAAGTAAAAAAATTCTGATATTTGTTGGCAAGAGTCAATAGTACATAAAAAGTATATAATATTTGTTTATAAAATACATTTATTTTTGTACCAATGTATTACATGTAAAGTAAAATCTTGCTTGTCCAATTACTGTACATTTCATATTTCTTATGTTACCACAAATACACAAAGATACCAAATAATTACAAAACATCCATGGAAAATAAAGATTCTTGGTGGTCATCCTCTCGCTCTTGTGAACCAGGCCAAAGATTTCTATCAATGTCACATCTGATGTTTTCCATTACCTTACAATGGAATGGGGTGGAAAAAATCTCTTTGAATGGAAAAATCTCCTTGTCCATTTACGTTCCACCTCCATTCTCAAAATGTTTTACATCAGAGATTGTGCTTTGGGCATATATATATATATATATATATATATATATATATATATATTATATTTATAAAATCTATATATTCTCCAAAAGTTGATTGGTTGATTTAAATTGGATTGAAATAAGAGTTAATTTGCCATTTTAACAGACATTACAAACAATATCAATGCAAGATATTTATGGAATATACATGCGTGTTTACAAGTTTTTTATAATCGAATGGATCATTTTGACTGCGATGACTTACATGATGAAAAAATATTGAGAAGTTGTGAAGAGTTTAAGTGAGAATCAACTCATCAGTTTTGATCAACAAGCCATAAGCAATAGTTGTTGTGCAAACTGCAGAAAATTGTACTTACTTTTCGCAAATCAATAAGAAATTCCAATCTAATGTGAACAAGAAGCTATTTGTTCAGTGATCTGAAACCACATTTAAATGTTTTAAAATATCAGAACCTCTCCACAATGTTTGCTCATTGTAATTCTTAATAATGATTATGAAGAAGCTTTGGTTTATTAGGCTATGTCAAGGAAAACACACATGAATTTGCATAATTTATGATTTATTCAGAATAGCTTTTGCGTTCTGTTTGAATAAAGGACAAACCACAACAGTAGACCTACATTTACTGTATCATAGTATCATATGTCAAAGTATCATACATAATGGCACAGAACAATATTTTTATGTCCGATGTATTTGCATCTGAAAGTAATTCATTTACCAGAAATACCAAACTCTATTAGTTGATAAGCTACTGTAGAGACAAATAGATAGATAGATAGATAGATAGATAGATAGATAGATAGATAGATAGATAGATAGATAGATAGATAGATAGATAGATAGATAGATAGATAAATAGATAGGTAGATATCAAGTGAAACCACATACATTGTCCATGATCCCATGTGAAAGCACATACCCACACGTCCATTCATCTTGTAATGGTCAGTTCTTCAGTAGCATTTCTGCGCATGCGCAGCCACCCAGCCTAAAGCCAGGGAGAGAGAGAGAAAAAGAGAGAGAGGAGGATTCAAACTTCCGGTGGTGTGTCATGGCGGCGTGGTGGAGTATGCTTGAAGTGAAAAACTAAACCAAACCCCCCCTCCTCCCTCCACCTCCTCCTCTATTCTCCTCCTTAATTATTTTGCGGAGCGGTTTAGGGGGTATTTGGTGCACCCGGGGCAATTCGGGAGCAGGAATCGGGATCGCAAAAGTGATTGATAGGAGACATAGCGGCGCGCGCATCCGCCTGAGCATGGCGGCGCACAAGCCCGTGGAATGGGTCCAGGCCATCATTAACAGATTCGACGAACAGGTAAAGAAATCATTGCTGGGGGACATTTCAAGGCCAAAACGCGAGCATGGGAACGATGAAATGCTTTGTGCACATGCATGTATGCGCGTTGTTTGTGTTGAAGATGAGAGGTCGGTGGATTCGGGCTTGCACTGGACAAATACAATACGTGAATGTCTCGATTCAGGCCTGAGGTGTTGCATTTGGCGAGCAAAAGCCACATATTGGGCATTAGGGTCGTGATTGATTTGATGAATGTTCGGCTGAATATAAACAAAAGGATTGAGACTCTGTGCTTGTTGACAGAGGGAGAGAGACGAGCAGCTCACAGGAACACGTTTACATCACAGTCGAACTAACTTATCAATGTTTTGCTTTTGAAAGCTGTCTGAAACTTTAGGACGGTGTTAAATGCGGATAAACTCGTTTTATGAACCTGAAGTAGCGATGACAGCACAGGAGTTTTTGACAGGTTCTTCAATAGAAGTCATTTCTCATGCATTGAATACGATTGTCTGTTACATAGAGCCTTAAAGGTACACTCTTTTTTTTATTCATCAAAAAAAGTTTGTCACCTAAAGAAATGAATAACTTTTTCTTCATTTTTTTAATGATGCATGAGACTCACTTGAAGATGAAAACTCCAGACATATTATTTTATTCTACCATTGGGACAAATCATAGATGTAAATGAACTAATTGCACTTTTATTAGACATCCATATTAAATAGTTGGGCATTTATACACCTCTTTTACTGTGTTGATTTTGCATGCAAACAATCTTAAAAGTGCTTGAAGATAATGTGATAGAGAACATTTTCGTGTGTCCATTTCGTAACATATTTATAATGCACTTGTAATAATGTAAAATGAAAGGTTTTACTTTAAAGTGCATTAGAAATCATAGCTTTTATAAACTTTTGTCATGCTTTAAAGTACACTTATTTTGCTAAATGTACTCTGAATTTTACTGTAACTTTAGTGTCTTAATACATTTAAAGTAAATGCATTAAATTGTAGCGTCATAATTACAAATATATTTAAATGTATGACAGAAGTTTTAATAGAAATAACATACAATTTTAGTTTGTATTTTAAAGGCAATAGAAGTAATTATTCATAAGATGTACAAGTTCTACTTAAGTATTTCAATGAAGCTCTCTTAAGTTAAACTAACAGCGTAAATAATGTAATAGAAGGTTAAATGAACACATTTGCGTTTAATTACAAATAACATGTTGTTTTCCAAAAACATTACATTTAGTTTGCACTGAAGTATACTCATTTAAAGTATATTATTTTCGTAATAACGACTCTTTTTAAAAGCACACTGAAGTGTACTTTCCCCCCTCAAGGCTGTGCTTGTTATTCTCAAGTTTAGAGGCTTTTCACAGGGTTTGGCGTCTCACGCTGCAGATTAGGGGCTCATAAGAGTTTAATGAAAGTATAAAAAGGAGTTTAGGCTGTTTTGTCGGTAAGTCGGTTTAGTTCTTTTTAAATTAGAGGGCTTAAGGCTCTTGTTTAGTGGAAGTGTATTTGAATGACAGCTGCTCACCACAACTGCAATTACAAGCAGATTAGAAATTGCAGGATTCCTGAATGGAAGGAAACTACCGGATTACACAAAGATCGATTGTTTAGGCTGATCATCAGTGACGTGTGGCTTTTTTCTTGCTTGCAATAGACAAATTCTCCGTGGTGGTTATTGCCCTGTCAGCAGCTGTATGAATGCAAAGAGCACCTTGAAACAATGACCTCACAGATGCCATTGCATGGTCATGGAAAACTAATCTGTCCTCTCTCTGGGGAGAGCTCTGAGTCAGGAATGAGAGGTTGATGAGGCATTGTGTTCTACATAGATGCCAGTTTTGGAGATTTTTAAGAGCTTTAACCGGAATCAAGACACTCGTTTTAAATGTTATTTTTCCTGGAGGCTAATTGAATTTAAGACAGAATTTCAATGTGACGTTGGGTAGTTTCTTTTTTGTTACTAAAAGCATAAAGGGATAGTGAAAATTGACATCTTGATGACATTTACTCACCTTCGTGTGGTTTCAAACCTGTATTACATGAATGAAAGTCGATAAGGTCCAGTATTGTTTGGATTCCAAACATATCTTCAGAATGTGGAGAAGTCAGTCAGTCATACAGGTTTGGATGATATGAGGATGATAAATGAGGAGAATGTTTGTCATGTTTGGGTGAACTATCCTTTTAGTATGTTGTTTGTATTCTATCAATATCAAGGAAAAGTACTAAATGCTAAAAACATAGGTGCACATTTTCCTCCAGTTCTGAAAAGATTAGCAAAGAAGACCTTCCAACTTATTTGAAGGCTGAAAATTCATATTTGTCTTAAGTTGTGAAAGTTTCATTAAACTGTAATCTTAAATATTCAATTTATATGATCATGTTTTTAATTGTCATTGTGTTTTCCAGTTCGTATACCGTCTACTCTCCATAGCACAGATGAATATGTCCTGCTCTGCCAAAGTACAAATAAGGGAAGCGATTGGTCCCTGACTTTTCTGGAATTTTAAACCATTCCTTGGAAACAAAGTGCTCACTGTCCATCGGCATCCTGCATTAAAATGGATGTGAATAGGGCCAGGCTATGCATGCTGTGAGAGTGCATGTGTTTTATGCGAGTTTCAGACAGTGTGTGCGCCGGGTTCTTCTCCGGTCTTGAGACTTTCATTTCCAGCCACGCGCTTTTCTCTTAGGGCCACACAGTGGGCCGGAAAGAAGGAGGGAACCTCGGGGTTTCTCAGAGTTTTTCCTGACATGCCGTCACTCTGGCCATTGCAATTGACTGACTACTTAAACAGTGCAGCTTTGCACCACAAATGTAGGCAGATTAACAGCTATGATATGTTGGAATATCAATTTGAAAAGGGTTTAATTTTGCTTTGTCTTATTTTGGACTATATGGAATATACATGCGTGTTTACCAGTTTTTCATAATTTATGACTTATTAATGACTTGCATGATGAAAAATTTACATGTACATTTATGCATTTGGCAGACACTTTTATCCAAAGCAACTTACATTGCATTCAAGAAATGCATTGAATCAGTTCTTGCTTTCCCTGGGATCGAACCCATGACCTTGATGTTGTAAACCCCAATGCTCTACTGATTGAGCTACAGTAAAGCTGCGTTCTAGTCAAGTTGGCACCTTTTGTGTTCTCCTTGGGCTTATATCGAAAATTCACTGTGTATTCGCAGTGTTTTTGTTGATGAATTTAGTTGATTGCAGTTTGAGGTCAGTAAGACACTTTTTAATATTTTTTTTGGAAAAGGCTTATATGCTCACCCTTTCATGTGTCTGATCAAAAATGTAGTAAAACAGTAATATTATGATTAAAATTAAAAAGAGCTGTTCATTCACTGCATCATTCCTCCAGTCTTACATGATCCTTCAGAAATCATTCTAATATGATTATTTACTGATCAAGAAACATTTCTTCTTATTAAAATGTCAATGTTGAAAACTGTTGTGTTGCTTATTGTCAAAAATGATTCATTCTTTCGGGGGTTTTTTATGAATAGAATGTTTCTGTACCTATTATGTTTGATCAATTTAATTCTGAATAAAAGTATTAAATTAATAAAATCTTACTGACCCAATCTTTTGAACGGTATTGTATAGTTACTGTATCATAATATTGACACTTCATGTCTGCGTTGTTTGCCATCATGGTTTTGAATTGATTGAAATGATTGGAATCACTTTGAAAAGGAAGAGACAGTTACATCGCAACACACATGTACATTGCACGTCTGTCATAGGCTCTCGTGTTTCAGTGCGTTGTGGAAAGGGTGCCGGAGTTACACCGTGACTAGCCCTGTCAAGTTCACTCGTGCATTCACATCCTTTTGTGCAATTGTAATTTGTAATATATTTATTGTGTGTGTATATATATGTGTGTGTGTGTATATATTTATTTATTTATTTATATATATATATATATATATATATAAAAATTAGGATGGATTTGGTTGAATTAAGGATGCAATAAAGTGCTTCATTGTTATGGTGATCATCTTTAGCTTTAGCTCAAACAGCAATGAACAACATTAATACCGTCATTTACATAATATTATAATGAGAACACTATTATGATAAAACGTTGTGAATTTTTTGGGTTTAGTTAAAGCGTTTTACTGGAAGAGCCTCTACAACAGTTACACATTGTGATTAACATTTTACTTAGTTCAAGTTCACTTGTGCATTTGCGTCATTTAGTGCACAAGTGAACTTGAAATTAAGTTTATGCAGTATAAATATCTGATTAATCTTAATTGAGTTAATAACCTGCAGCTCTTCAAAGTTAAATCTTAAACTTCAGCAAGCGATCAAACAGCAATGCAAAACATAACATTATAACTATGTATTAAACCGTTGTGAATAGTTTGGGTTTAGTTGCCTTGTTTCAACGTGTTGTTACAGGAAGAGCGTCTACAACAGGAGTTACACATTCTATGTAACTTAGTTCAAGTTCTGTGTGTGATTTTTGTGCAAATATTAGTTGTTGTTGAGTTAATTAACCTTTTATCAAAACGCTCCAGTTTAATTGAGTTAATAAGCGCTTTTATTGTTCTCGTATTATTTTCATAACAACATTGCAACAACATGTGGAGGTGATTTCATTTTGTTTTTTCATATGCATCTTAAGTAATGCAGTCCAAGGACCTGTTTAATTTATTTAGGGAACTTTTCATGTTCCCAGTTCATGTTAGTTCACAGTTCATTAATATTAACAGGTACAACTTTGATTTCAATAACGTATTACAAAATGTTGAGACGAACATTAAGCTTAACAAATGTACAAACTAGTCTACTATATTGTATATGTTTGATTTATGTTGAACTGTTTGGTACATGGCTTTCAACTGTGAGCCTTTTGTTTTTGTAATCAGACTCTCACAGAACAGTGGAACCCGGTTATGTCGACGGCCTAGGGATTTGCAAAAAAGCGTCGAGATAACCGATGATCGAGATAACCAAAAGCCAATTTGGCGATTTGTTTGAAGCGATCAACGTACTGTAAAAATAAACATACACTGTATATGTTTGCTAACAACAAAAGGCATATGTGCACCAACTAACAGCAGAGATTTACCAGTATACAATAAAAACACCTTTGATTCTCGATACAAACTTTCTGGGTAGTCGTCATCCACTCTGACAGCTGTTACAATGTGCAACGCAAACTCTGTAATATCATTAGTTACAGGGATCCAGATAACCGATGTTAAGTGGTGAATTTGTCCCTCTTTTGTGCTCGAGATATTAGGGTTCGGCGACAAAAAATCAACTTGAGGGAATTTGGAAGTTCCACTTCAAAAACGTCAACATTATAGGGTTGGCGAGTTAATCGAGCTCGACATAAGTGGGTTCCACTGTATATCAATATTTGGATTTAGATTCATCTACCAGTTTATCGGTATTAGCCAAAATCAAAATGGATCAACAGATCAAAACATCAGAGCTTTTCTGTAAGACAAATAACTTCTGGCGCAGTCCAAGTTCTTTTGATTCAGAGAAGAGCCATAGTACTCAGAAACAATTCCCCATCAGGGAATGCTTAGAGGGGGGAGAGGCCTCCACCCCCTCACTCCACATACGTTTCATTAAAACGGCCAGGCCAGTGTGCTTTCAACGCTCCCACTGCACTTAAACTGCTTGTGTGTGTTGGAGAGAACAACAGCAGATGTGCTGGCCCGCAGGTGTGCGACGCAGGGCGGAAGTCTGGAGAGTTAGAGGCGCTTTGTTTTAACACCTAAAGTTTGAGAGTTTAAACCCAGGATGGGTGGGTTGGTGCTTTAAGGGGTTGGATGTTCTCTCAGGGGTGGGTGGGTCAATTTTAAGACCGTTTGAACTCAGTCTGTGCGTCCCACATGTTACAAGCTGTTCTCCACCCAGTGCTCTCAATAAAGCCATAACAGAACCTTTGAAAGTCTGGGCAACAGGAACCCAACATTCACACCTGTTAACCAGACCCATGCGTCCTCAATCATCTGAACTTCCTTTAAAAAGACTGTGAATACAATGCTTTTAAATGTTTTCAATGACTTAAATTTAATTATGCTATTTTTTTCTTAATTTACTTGGTTTATTGAAAGCTGAAAAATTTAGTTGTTGGTAGATTTTAAAAATGTGCTTTTTTTTCAAAAGTTTTTAGATCATTACATTTTTTTAAAATAAGAAATTAATGCAATTCTGAAATTAAAGAAATTCGGCAAGGACACATTCAGTTGATCAAAAGTTACTGTAAAATATTTATAATGTTAAAAACATTTCTATTTCAAATAATTGATTTTGAACTTCTTTTTTTTTTTTAAGGTGACCTGAAGAAATTATTCTGGTTTCTATAAGTATTTTGCAGCACTACAGTTGTTTTCAGCATTGATAATTAGAAATGTTTCTTGAGCAGCAAATCAGCATCAGCCGGCAGCAATGTCACCCTCTAGCCTACGACTGGTTGCTCACAAAAGCTAAGCGGGGATGTGTGTGGTCTTTTCCTGGATGGGAGACTGATTGCTGCTGGAAGTGGTGTTAGGAGGCCAGCAGGGGGTGCTCACCCTCTGGTCTATGTGAGTCCTACCGCCCCAGTATAGTGACGGGGACACTGTACTGAAATGAGCACCGTCATTCGGATGAGACGATAAACCGAGGTCCTGACTCTCTGTGGTCATTAAAAATCCCAGGATGTCTTTCGCAAGAGTAGGGGTGTAACCCCGGCATTCTGGCCAAGTATGTCCATCATGGCTTCCTAACCATCCCCTTTCTCTGATTGGCTGCATCATCACTCTGTCTCCTCTCCACCAATAAAGCTAGTTTGTGGTGTGCGTTCTGGCGCAATATGGCTGCCGTCGCATCATCCAGGTGGGTGCTGCACTCTAGTGGCGGTTGAGGAGATTCCCCCTTCCATGTAAAGCGACTTTGAGAGACTTTGATAAAGCGCTATATAAATGTAATGAATTATTAATTATTATTATATTAGAATGGTGACAGCTAATGAATGGATAAATTACATGTTAAAATGTATTAAAATATAAAAAAAATTTTTATTGTAGTAATATTTAATAATATTACTGCTTTTAATTAAGTCATTTAAAAAAAACACTTGTTGGCACCAATCATTTCAGTGCTGATGTATAAATAAGCATTTTTTTTATTGGCCTGCTTTCTGGTCAATCAGCATCATGCATTGAAAAACCTACCATGATAGTCTTTTGGTTTTAATCACTGTTTTTCTTTCTGTCTGTCTCTCGTTCACAGCTTCCTATTAAAACAGGACAGCAGAGCACCCACACCAAAGTGAGCACAGAGCACAACAAAGAATGTTTGATCAACATCTCCAAGTACAAATTTGCCCTCGTCATCAACGGCCTGACCAACATCCTCAAAAATGTGAACAACATGGTAATTCCACATCGATTACAGTCAATTTTCCCAGTTTGATAAATGTTTTATGAAGTTCCAGTCAGTCTGTTACAAGTGAATTGCCTTGGCATTGCAAAAATAAATCCAAGATGGCAGATTAAGCAAGACAAATGTTGAATATAATATATAATTATTGCATTCAAAAAATATATATTTTTTAACAATTTGATATATTTTCATAGGTTATTTTATGCTTAGAGTATCGCACTGTTATCTTAACAAGATGTTAACTTCAAACTCTACTGAAATCACTTTCTTCTGTACAAGTTGCTGTTTACATAAAGCTTTATAATTCAGTCACTTATAAGGTTCAATCTGGGTTAGGAAGCTACCAATATAAGCAGAGAGGTAGCTCTCTAGATTTTGGAGCAGTGCTAATACAATTTTATATATTACAATATATTTCAAATAATAGTTTTGTATGCTTTCATTCAAAGCGTATCTTTGGCGAAGCTGCCGAAAAGAACCTCTACCTCTCCCAGCTGATTATCCTGGACACACTGGAGAAGTGTCTGGCAGGGGTGAGTAGCTCATCCTATTCCAGAGTCAACTTTGTCTGACCTATCGCTTGTCTTGACTGTCCTATGGCTTGCCTTTTAACAGCATTGTCCCATGCTGTGGTTTCAACTTTATTGCTGAAGGCTACGCAAAATTGCTTTACAATAAAGAAGAAACGTATGTACAGCTGTGGCCAAAGGTTTTGAGCATGACACAAATACTAATGTTCACAGTCTGCTGCTTCAGTGTTTTTAGATCTTTTTGTCAGGTTTTACTGTGCTCTACTGGAGTGTCAGGTGGACAAACATTCATAAGTGTCAAGAGATTTTATTCACAGTTACATTAAGTTTATGCCAAGAGTCATTAGCAGTGTTGACCCTTTTTCAAGACCTCTGCAATTCGCACTGGTATGCTGTCAATCCTCCTGACTGATGGCAGCCCATTCTTGCATTATCAATGCTTGGAGTTTGTCAGAATATGTTGGTTTTTGTTTGTCCACCCACCTCTCGAGGATTGACCACAAGTTCTCAATGAGATTAAGGTATGGGGAGTTTCCTGGCCATGGACCCAACGTTATGATGTATTTGTTCCTTGAGCCACTTGGTTACCTCTTTTACTTTATGGCGAGGTGCTCCATCATGCCATAAAATGCATTATTCATCACCAAACTGTTCTTGGATGGGAGAAGTCTCTCTCGGATGATGCTTTTGCACCATACTTTATTCATGGCTGTGCTTTTAGTTAAAGTTGTGAGTGAGCCCACTCCGTTGACTAAGAAGCAACCCCACACATGAATGGTCTCAGGACGCTTTACTGTTGGCTTGACACAGGACTGATGATAGCACTCATCTTTTCTTCTCTGGACAAGCTTTTTTACGGATGCCCCAAAACGGCAAGCTCTGCACTGCTGGTGCCCCAATCCCTCAGCTGAATCAACTCTATGAGATACTCCTGGTGCTTGCTGGTCTTTCTTGGGCCGCTTTCACAACAACTGAACCTTTCTCTTTGAAGTTCTTGACAAGCTTACTAGCAGCAATATTCTTGCCTGTGAATCTCTTTTTGTGCAAAGCAACGAGGACTGCACATGTTTCCTTGCTGGTAACCATAGTTAACAAAGAAAGAACAATGATTTCAAGCACCAACCCCCTTTTAATAAAAGTCTGTTTTTTTAACTCAATCGGCATGAGTCAAGTACAAGTTAAGTATGTTTTTCTCATTCCACTGTAAACTGTGTATACATTGAAGTGAAATGGCATTTCTTCAGGCCTATGGTGTGACACGGAACAATACGCAAGACTACATAAGTGCAATTCACAACATTGTGAGACGAGTTCACAAGAACAATAAATACTCTGAAAATAGATGCTTAACTGACAAGAGTGATCTCCAGCCTTGTCCTCGTCAACACTCTCCCTTGTGTTAATAAGAGAATCACTGACATAATGTCAGCTGGTCCTTTTTGAGCAGGGCTGAAATACGGTGGACATTTTTTTTGGGGGGGATTAAGTTAATTTTCATGGCAAAGAGGGATGTTGCAATTAATTGCAATTCTTCTGATCACTCTTCATAACATTCTGGAGTATATAAAAATTGCCAACCATAAAAACTGAGGCAACAGACTTTGTCATTCTCAACTTTTGACTGCAGCTATATTTATTTTTACCAAAAATTATGCATGTATACATACACACAGCTTACTATGTGTTTACTATGGTAGGCTGTATAGCTCTATGAAACTGATATTGGAACTGCATAGCTGCATGATTATAGAAAATTAATCAACATTCTGGAATCTCAACTGTTTAATCTCAAGAAGTTTAACCAAGCACTTGTTTTTTAATTTTAAAAATACTTTCATTTCTCAACGCCACTTTAAATATATAAAAAGTGACAACATTTCTGTTACAAAATAGCTATATTCCAAATAATTGCAGTTCTCTTGAACTTTGTGTTCATCAAAGAATCCTGGAAAAATAAAATGCATCACTGTTCTCAACGTTTATAATAATAAGAAATCGGCATATTAGAATTATTTCTAGACTTCCCACAGAAATATGTGTTTAAATATGTTAAAATAGAAAACAGTTATTTTAAATAATTAAAATATTTCATAACATTGCTATTTTGATGTATTTTAGATCAAATAAATCCAAACTGTAGCATAATAGACTTTTTTTTTTCTTTTCTGTCTTACCGACCCCAAATATTTGAATAGTAGTGTAAAACGGCTGTAACATGTATTTTATATAATTTTATTGGGACACTATATTGTTTTGGTCTCAAAAGGCAGGAACTTTCCAGAAATGCTTTTTTTGATTGCTTTTGAACTTTTAGTCTTAGAAACGGAATTCTGGTAAAATAATTAAATCTTTAGCTTTTACTCCCAGACAGAGGGCTCTGAACCGGCCCTGTCAGGACGTTATTACATTTGCAGGTGTTTCCTCGTCTTGAGATCGTCTGGATTTTTCCTGTATAGATTATGAAATTTTGCTTAAACAGATGCTACACAGCTGTTCTCTGTCCTGTGCATTTGGTTTTGTTTTAGCAAAATTATTTTTGTCATTTCCCTTTGTCATTGAGATATTTGCAGGGACGTATACTTCCTGAAAATAGTTTACTGCTGTTCAGGTTTCAATTCTTTCACAAACATTTGAGAGCCTTCAAGACAACTCTCCTTTTTTTGTACACTAGTTTTGGCAATCAATGCCATTATTTTTTTACACATTTAGGGTGTTTAGATTGACCCAGTATGCATGCAGTGCATTGATCCACTAATGTGTTAGTTGGCTGCTTTGTTATTGGATTTCATTTGTTCTCTTCCCCCTTTCCTGCTTGCTACTGATCCTGAAGTGCTTTCAACTCTCTGTAGTTTTAGTCTGGTTTTCAGCTTGCTTAATACTCTAAATCATTCTCGCCATTTTGACAAGTGTTAGCCACTTATAGACAACCCCATTTCTATGCTTGTTTGTGTTTTAAAAAAACAGTAGACACCTCAGCAGTAAAATGTACACAAAGAATGAGCATTTAAAACCCAGTAGATGCACACAGTAAAAAAGATAATCTAAATGATAAATTATACTGTGTGTTTGTATGCATCAGCAACCCAAGGACTGCCTGAGGCTGGATGAGGCCATGTTGGTAAAACAGTTGCTGCCTGAAATCTGTCACTTCCTGCACTCGTACCGTGAGGGCCAGCAGCACGCCGCTCAGCTGCGCAGCTCTGCCTCTGCTGTGCTCTTCTCTCTCAGTTGCAACAACTTCAATGCTGTCTTCAGTCGTATCTCCACCAGGTACCTCTCTAACACACTGGGGGTTCCACAGGGCTTTGTTCTAGGACTGCTTTCAATGTGTGAATCGGCCCCAAAAATACCCCCATAATATCGAATAAAACTTGCGTATTGAACATATTATAAGCCTGTTAGAAGTTCTGTAAGTCTTTGGGATTTGTATGAATGCTGGGCTGATTTTTGCGTAGTTGTCTACAGATTGACCAGTTAAAGTTTTCACAAATTCTCGACATTAATGTATCAATGTCTTTGCATAGGTTGCAGGAGCTCACAGTTTGTGCAGAGGATACAGTGGATGTCCATGACATTGAGCTTATCCAGTACATCAATGTAGACTGCTCCAAGTTAAAGAGACTGCTACAAGGTAAAGCATGCTATACTTTATAGATTTTGTTTTGCCTCGGTATTCTGAATATGTGTTATTGATGACACATTTTCTGGGCCATTTAGGGCTGCACAGTTAAAATCATATTCTCAATACGACACCGTGCACATATTTAACCACAAATGCAGTGATCTAAATAAATGTGTGGTCTGGCATTGCTTGATTAACCTCTTGTTTATTCCCTTTAGAAACAGTACTTAAATTCAAATCTTTGAAAAAGCCAGCCCAGCTTTCAGTAATCAGCAGTTTAGAAAAGGTATGTGCATTGTAAACAGTTATATACATATACACAATTTTTATATATTTTTTTTACTTTAATAATTCTCAAAATATATGGAAGGCAATAATAGTAAATATATCTGAAATGTTTGTGTTAGGCCTTCTGGAACTGGGTTGAACACTATCCTGATGAGTTCACTATGCTCTATCAGAGACCCCAAACTGACATGGCCGGTGAGTGGCACAATAATTCATATCTAAACTGACTTCAATAGATTGTTTGAAGTCCATGTTTTGACAGAGGTTAAACTGTGCATTTCTGTGTATGCAGACTGTGCAGAAAGACTGTTTGACCTGGTGGACAGTTTTGCAGAGAGTGCAAAGAGAAAGGCTGCTGTGTGGCCGTTACAGATCATCCTCCTCATCCTCTGTCCAGAGATCACTCAGAGCATCACCAAAGAAGTAGGGGGGGAGGAGAAAGCTAACAAGGTCAGGGTTCACACATTGAATTACACCGACTGCTATATCTACTCAGTGCATGATCATTTAAGTCAACTCCTTTTATTACCAAAGCATTTTATATAGCAGTTGAGCAATGGTAAGCATATATTTTGTCGGTTCTGTGGTCTTTAACAGAAGTCATTTGTTGAAAGTCTACGGAAGGCTCTGGGACAACACAGCGGCAGCAAACAGTTGACTGAAAGTGCGGCCGTTGCATGTGTCAAACTTTGCAAAGCCTGCACCTACATCAACTGGGAGGACAATTCTGTAATCTTTCTCCTTGTTCAGTCCATCGTCATGGACCTTAAGGTAAGACAGACCGCTTTCACAGTGCACAGAGCATTTGGAGATTTGGAAGTTATGTTCATTTCTGTATTGCTTGTGTGTATCTTTTCTCTCAGGGTCTTCTTTTTAACCCCACTAAGCCATTTTCGAGGGGTGCAGGCTGCCAGAGTGCCGATGTGGATTTGATGATCGACTGCTTTGTGTCATGTTATCGCGTCAATCCTCGTAACAACCAACATTTTAAGGTAAGTTCACTTACTGAATCTTATAATGTCCATGTATTGCCATTTCAACAGTACAAACTTAAGTTGTTTATCTGGAAAATGTCAACGTCTATAGCTCTGTTTTCCTCCAAAGTTGTGAGTGTTGTGTTAACCTATGCACAAAAAAAATATTTGTGGGTAAAGAAGCATTTTCATCCAAGGTATTCAAGAGAACACAGCCGGTGCAAATGATCTAAAATAAAAATAGAAGTTGTTGCTATCAGGGAAGCCACTGTGACTCTTTATTCCTACAGCATCAATGTCTTGTATCAGAGCAGTAAATGCTGTCATGTTATCTTGCGCTCAGATGTCACATGCCAGCTTCTGGGAGGTCAATCGTGTGAGACGGTTCTGGGAGGTCATGATGCCAAATAATTTTGATGAAAGACTTTGTCTCGGGCAAAGAGTTTTTTGTTGCACATCGAGATTTATTTGTAAAATGTTTCAATCGTAGTTTGTGTGCATGTCTTATCGGCTAAAACGTTATCTGCTTAAAATGAGCGCATATTTTAGAATTTATGCTTATCTTGGTGTTTCCATTTTTTTTTTTTTATACGATATCCCAAAATGCGCATTAAAATAGATGGATGGAAACCACTATATTCAAGGTGCTTGGTTTTTTTTCAATGGTTAGATGTAAAATCAAATTTTATTATTTTCAGATTTTTTTTTTTTAAGAAATCAATTTCTTTACTAGGTATGTCTGGCCTCGACTTCTCCTCCTACCTTCCATTTCGTCCTGGTCAACTCCCTGCACAAAATTATCACTAATGTAAGTATGATCTCTTTATGGCCATTCACATGGACAGTAATTTGTGGTGCTCTTTAGTGATTTGTTTATAGGGATGTAACGATATTCAAACCGAACAGAAAAAACGCGATACACCACCCACGGTACGCGTCACAGTAATCACACGCGTCACTCACCCCGCCCTCTGTTGCCCCAGTCAAGCCTTGGCCCGTTGCTGACGTTGACCGCACTTTAACTTGGTAAAAGAAATTTAATTGACTATTATTATTAATTAGGAGTTTGATGTATTTGTCCTGCAAATTTTCAGTACTTTTTGTGTGTATAGCGTTGTAGCCTAACCTTGCAATAAGCTCTGCGTTTTGTTACTTTCTAAAAGAAACGGTGTCATCGTTCAAATTCTCTCCATTTTATCACGAAATTCAAACAGTAAATGCCGTTTTGACACTCTGGAATGTGGCTTGACAGGCTTGACACATCTGAAGGCATGTTTAAATGTACAGTACAACTCACCGAAATGCGTCAATAAAACAGCGTGTGAACAATGTCACGTAGCATTGCATTTAGGCAAGTCATTGTGGCCACAGCTTTGTTAGTTTGTTATTTAAAAATAGCTACATAGATATTTATGATACACTATGTGCTGCTGTAATTTTTAAAGAGACACTTTCTCTGCACAATGTTTTGGCAGCAAGAAAGCTGGCTTTTTAAAATAGTAAATCGTATCTTATCAATAATCCATGTCATTTGTGATCTGATTTTCTATGTCTATTTAAGCCCAAAGTATACCGGCTCACACAAGCGCTTGATATAGCTTATTGACAATGAGTGATAATGGCTTATTGAAACTTCCAGCAATAGAATTGCATTGAGAACAGCATCTTGAGTTTGTGTTGTCTCACAACAGAAGTGTGATTTTAATTTAGCTGTTTATTGCTTTTAGTCTCACCTGGACTGGTGGCCGAAGATTGACGCCATCTACTGCTACTCAGGAGAACTGCGCACCATGTTTGCAGACACAATGGGCCGAGTGATTCAGAGTCTCAGTGCCCATCCACCTCTGAGGATGACATCAGTAAGACAGTTCTATACACTGAGACACATTATCATCCATACAGTTCATTTTGTATAGAAAAGCATGTGTCTTTTTCTTGCAGAGTCTGACATTCAAAGAGAAAATGACGACTAGTTTGAAGTTCAAAGAGAAGTCTACAGACCTTGACTCGCGTTCTCTGCTGCTGGCGCTGGTCAAACTCATCCACGCTGACCCCAAACTAATGCTGCATGTGAGTATAGGGCATTAACTAATCATTTGGATTCTGTTCATATTGTTATGAGTCCCCTTTTGTATTAAAGGTAATTAACTTAGTTTTCTCTGCGTACTACAGTAAGATTGAAGAAAGCGTTTTAACATCAGAACAGATTAAACTTTGACCTGTTGCTCCTTTAATTCTCATAAGAAGCTCTAAACAAGCAGTGTTTATTTTATAATCTAAATGTTTTCTGATTGGTTTAAATCCAGGATTATCCAGATTAAGTTTTAAATGTGGATTTATCAGTCTTTATTATTTTAAGAGCTTTTTTTGTTTTTCACACTCTTAAACACTTAACACGATTTGGTGTGAGTTGTGATTGTGTGTGTCTACATGTAAATTTAGCTGGAGAGCTGTGGTTTAAAGATGATTCTGATCAAATTTTATTCCTCAAATTGCATTTTCACACTATCAGAACCCAGGGAAACCTGGTCAAGAGATTCAGAACAGCACAGCTGAGCTCATCATAGGTCTGGTCCAGCTAGTTCCTCTCACACACAGTACTGAGCATTCCCAGGAAGCCATGGAGGTAAGACTGTCAGTTTCTTTGTACCTCTTATTAGTACCTCTTTCCATCTTTCATGCGTAGTATCCCTCACTACTATGCAAAGCATTACAAATGGCGGTGGTTCATTTAAATAAAGCTGAAATAATGTAGAATAAAAATATTTGATTAAAACTTTGCCAATCTTTATTTGACTCTGGTAATCATATCCTTAGCAGACTGTTAGTGGACTTGTACGGCAACATGCCCAGTGCGTTTAAAAAAACAGAGGAAAAAAACAAAACCTTTACTTTTCCACTTCATAGGCAACCAAGCTTCAAGGCACAATATGTAAAACTATTTAAAATATTTAAAAAAAACACTAGAACAATGTTATATATTTAGTTGACTTGTGTATTTGCATTATCCAAAACATGTCCAACAATGTTTGAATCCAGAGATATCAGCAATTTTAACGAGTGTAAGAGCTTGACGTCATATCCAAGCTACCCTTGATTTCTGGTTTTACTTCCGAAGAAACCATGGAAACACAATTTTATTAGACAGGTGAGCAACTGATCATTGATCACACAAAACTACTCGTTATATAGCTCAATATGGTTTGAATCTCTTGTTTTCCCACAAGTAACATGTTTATACCCAAAAAGATGGATCAGAAACACTATTTTGTCAAGTGGTTTACATAGCATAATCAGAAATAGCTTTATTTGTAGTAACAGTATTAGTGTTGTCTCCACCAAAGCAATGTCCAGTTTTTATTAATTTGAAATTCTATTATCAATCTAGCTTAAAGCAAAGTGTAGAAAATGTACAGAGTAACGTTGTAACATAACTTTCAACACACTCAAGTGTATTTTTACTATGATTATTTTGAGCAAGTAAAACAGCGCTGCATTACCCCACATTTTAATTCTTCAAATAAAAAGAGCACTTGTGGCTGTTTCATTACAGTGAAATAACATCATGTGAATTTAACTGATCAAACATAATAAAGTTCAGGGAAGAAGGTGTCAGATGTTAAATGTAACTTTAACGTTCACCTCCATAAAGGAACAGTAACTTTAATAAAACTTTATTACATTAGCTTAACTATGAACATATTTTCTAAGTCCCATCGGATTGCTTTCCATCGGCTGGGGAGGGGAAGACGACACCTCCCATGATTCCACGCTCATTTGTGGCGTCATCAAGCGAAATTTACATACTGAGCCTTTAATAGAAGGAAAGAAATATATAAATAATGATGATAATTCATTAATAGAATTGATTTTCTTGTTCTTGTGTTCTCCCCCAGGCATTGTTGGTCCTACATCAGCCGGAAACCATTGAACTGTGGAATCCTGACGCACCCATTGAGACCTTCTGGGACATCAGGTGGACATGTTGTTAAAGTCGGTTAATGTTAAGTTGTCGAGTGTAAAGATTATCTTACCATGTTCTTTTTATTCCCCTCTCAGCTCTCAAGTCTTATTTCTGATCTGTAAGAAGCTGATTGGACACCAGATGATCAACAGTACAGAGATCCTGAAGTGGCTCAGGGAGATTCTCATATGCAGGAACAAGTTTCTCTTAAAGAACAAGGTAAAGAGTTCACCTAAATGAATAATAAATGATATCATGCTCTTTATTTTTAACACGTCGTTCTGTGCTCTTTAGTTCAGAATTATTACTCAAGTCTTTTTAAGATGTGATGTTTGAATGTTTCATAGAAAGTCATCTTTTGTAGAAGCAGACTTTTTGTGTAATTTATTTTAGTAATTTTTAAATCTCTGTATATTAACAGTAAATCTGCGTCAGTCATTTTTTTAATTACAATTTGAAATGGAAATGGAAATTAAAAAAAATTCATCCTGAAATCTGTGAAATGTATCCATCCAGCTAAAATAAGCTCATTGTGTGTTGTTTGCTGTTCCTGCAGGAGTGTGCCACACAGGGCAGTCTCATCCCCATCAGCAAACAGGCTCAGACCAAGCTGGAGGTGTGTCTCTACACCTTCCTGTGGAGCCCTGATGCAGAAGCTGTGCTGGTGGCCATGTCCTGCTTCCGGCATCTCTGTGAGGAGGCGGACATCCGCTGCAGTGTGGACGAGCTGCCTGTGCACACCGTCCTGCCCAACTACAACACCTTTATAGAGCTCGCCTCTGTCAGCAATATGATGGCTACAGGTTAGTGGATATCCGACTCTGTGACTCGAGTTCCACTAAAGTGAACATGGACTGCTCCTGTGATCTAAGATTTAGTTAAAAAAAAAAGGAAAAAAAACTCAATTATATCTATCAAATACTACACTGGAAGATCATTGTAAGATAAAGACTATTTATTTATTTAATGTTTTTGATAAATAGTTTGATAATCTTTTAACATGCTTTACTATTTTTTTTTAACATGGCCTTTTATGCTGATGTAGCTAAATGTGTAAATGGTCATGATTTATTTATTTTATGGTGTGAATACTTATGTTGTAATATTTATCTTGGCCGAAAAAATACCATTTGTCTGTATAGGGGTTCTTGGTCTCATTGCAAAATAAAACGGCCCTTAAATTGTTAATTTGTGCCTTCAGGACGCAATACACTTCAGAAGAGAGTGATGGCACTGTTAAGAAGGATAAAGCACCCGACAGCTGGAAACATAGAGGTGAGGATATCTTCGTTTCTGCCCATGCGTATTTCAGATGTATGTTGTTTTAGATATTGATTGCTAATCTTTTAGGCCCTTTGCAGCTCTTTTTCAACTTCTCTCATCTTTACTTGACTCAATTTGACCCAATATTAGGCATGGGAAGACACGCATGCAAAATGGGAGCAGGCTACTAAACAGATACTCAACCACCCCAAAAACAAAGTGGAAGATGGACAGGTAATTAAAACTAGACTAATCAGGCAGTTATACAGGTTGTTTCCCCCCCCATGCCAACTATTTTCCCTCTGTCCTTAGGAGTGGATCAACATGACCGGTTTCTTGTGTGCCCTTGGAGGGGTTTGCCTCCAGCAGCGCAGCACCCCTAGCATAGGCACCTACAGCCCTCCCATGGGCCCCCTGACCGAACGCAAGGGCTCTATGATCTCCATGGGCTCCTGTGAGGTGAACAGCGAGACGTCTCTTAACAGGTTTCTGGAGCGTCTGCTGGCTCTGATGGTCTGTACACATGAGAAGGTGGGCATGCAGATTCGCACCAACGTCAAAGACCTTGTGGGACTGGAGCTCAGTCCAGCTCTCTACCCCATGCTCTTCAACAAACTACGCAACAGCATTGGACGTTTTTTTGACACACAGGGTCCGGTAAGAGATTCTAGCTATCGCGTTCAACAATACAGTTAGATATTATGTTAGAACATACTCGGGATATAAAGATCAGGTTTACAAAGAAATTATAAATATTACACTCAAATAAAAAGCGTAAAAGGTTTTATCAATAAAATAAATGTACCGTATTTTCCCGCATATATCCCGCAGACGCAGATAATCCGTACCCTCATATAGCCCGCGGGTTTTGTGTAAAAAAATCGTGGGCATAACCCGCATCTTTGTATAACCCGCAACTATAGATTGATGAACATTTTTGTGTATGTCACATTGTGTACCATTACACGGTGCTACACAAATGCGGACATTTCAAAATAATCTTGTGTTCTTGTGAAGTGTAGATTCGAGTTCAAATAATTTCTTTCTCTTTAATAAAAAAAAAAAAAATGCCAAAACGAAAGTCTTGCACAGCCGAATTCAAGCTAACTGCCATTGCGTATGCTGAAGTGCATCGCAATAGAGCCACGGATTCGTAATTTTATCTCGAAATATTGATTTGGTCCCGATACCGTAAGTTGTTGTGAAGTCATTGTAGCAGCCATAATATCCAACCCTAGCAAAACAAACCTAGAACAATATGTAATTTATGTAGTTATGTTTTTCAAACAATATATTGAAATATTATTACCTGTAAAAATTTTGTGATATAGCCCGCATCCTTATATAACCCGCACCCCCCCCTGCGGTGCTTGTAAAATCTGGTATAACCCGCGAGATATATGCGGGAAAATATGGTAATCTTTATTATTGTATTAAGTATTTTCATGCAAAATGTATTATTTTGATACTTATACTGATATTTAAATGAATGCATCACTACAACAAAATCCCTAATTTTCATAAATTTCCACATTGTATAAATGTATGCTTCATTCATTTTTTTAATACAATAGACTGGCTATTTTAACAGTACATACAACAAAATTATTAAATTGAATAATTTACATGCCTTCTCTAAAAAGCGGTCATGCATAATTTTGGACACAAGGTGGCAGGAAATCTTTGTTGTCAAATCAAGACTATGCAGTCTTTTTGGAGACCATCCTTTCAGCACTCAGTCATCTATTTAATCTAGAATGTTCTGACATGCGTTAAACACTGGTCTCGCTTTGTTGCCAACTCTGTAATGATTACAATATTTAGAAAATGTTGTTATACATGTTGATCAATCACAACTTGTAATGATTACTTTGAGCTCATTGTTTTTGCCGGAATTGTGCTTGTTAACCAACTGCATGATTTGTATTATCTGTATATTTTGGCCATATGGACATTCGGACACGATAAACTCTGATAGCAGAGCACTCTAAACTGTAATGTAGAAATATACTCTTTAAAACAGTATGTGAAAATAAATGGAATAATTTTCTTCTCCAGGTTCCAATTACAGACATGAACACACTGTTTGTAGAGCAGACCATCGCCATCATGAAGAACTTGCTTGACAGTCACACTGAAGGAAGCTCAGAGCACCTCGGTCAAGCCAGCATTGAGACCATGATGCTCAACCTGGTTAGGTAAGACATTGCTATTCATTTTAATATTAGCTCTAGATTTGAATGGATATTTAGTTTTTTTCATGAAAAGAGCAGAAGAGTTTTCTTTATGTTCTTACACTTTTTTTTCCTTTTTTCTGTCATTCTCAGGTATGTGCGCATTTTAGGGAATGCTGTCCATGCCATTCAGATCAAAACCAAGCTGTGTCAGCTTGTGGAGGTGATGATGGAACGCAGGGACGATCTCTCCTTCTGCCAAGAGATGAAATTCAGGTAAAGTCACACTATACTGGTCAAAAATCTTGGATTGGGGAGGTTTTTTTATATGATCACCAAAGCTGCATTTATATCATCAAAAATATTGTAAGAACAGTAATTTTGTATAATGTTATTAAAATTTAAAATAACTGTTTTCTATGTTCAATTATCTAAAAATATAATTGATGGGAAGAGCTGAATTTTCAGCAGCCTTTTTTTTTTTAAATGCATCCTGAACCGTTTCCTTCCTAGTTTCTCCATCTCTGCTTCTCACACAAAAAGCACATTATTGTCATTAGTTTGTGAATCATGAAGTTATGGACTGTCTAACTTTGCTGCTTTTCTCAGAAATAAGATGGTGGAGTACCTCACGGACTGGGTGATGGGAACCTCCAATCAGGCAGCGGACGATGACATCAAATGTCTGACCCGGTATCGCATTTGCAGTTTCATAGCATTTATTAAACGTTTAGTGCCTTAGTCCATTGAATGTTTTTTTTTCCTCATGCTGTTTATTCAAACATGTCGTACAGGGATCTGGACCAGGCGAGTATGGAGGCAGTAGTTTCACTCTTGGCCGGGCTTCCTCTGCAGCCTGAGGAGGGCGATGGCGTTGAGCTCATGGAGGCCAAATCTCAACTCTTCCTTAAGTAGGAGCAATCATTTTTCTTTGTTAGCCAACTTTTTTTAGTGTTTAATATTGCTCTTTGTGCATGAGAAAAGTCTGCAAAGTTACAAAGCACAAAGTCCACTCTAAAATGACTAATTCTCTTTGTCAATAGTCACTGTTTCTCCTTGAAATGCCTAATTGTAGTCTTCAGTTTTTGGGAAACGTGCATGTCACAATATCCCTCATTTAAACATCTCCCGCCCAAGACATTGCGTCAATGCGTTGCGTTATTGGTGTTTTGAAACTCGCCGATATGGACCGTGGCGTTATATTTCCAAATATCGGTTGACCAATCACAACAACACTTCGACCAATCAGAACGTACTTTTTGGAAGGTGTGGCTTCATAGAGACATGAACTAAAAAGAGAGTTACAGTCAGACTGGGAAGAGAGGTGCTGCATTCAAGCAGGAAAATCTTTTCTAGTAGACCCCAAAAACAAAATCAAGACCTTGTAAATGGGTTTAATATGGCATATTTAAGGTCTGTTTTCGGGTAGTTATTTCTTCTTTCTCCGGTAGGTACTTCACACTGTTCATGAACCTGTTGAATGACTGCAGCGAGGTTGAGGAAGACGGCCAGCAGGTGGCAGGGCGGAAACGTGGCATGTCTAGACGACTGGCGTCTTTGCGGCACTGCACTGTGCTGGCCATGTCTAACCTGCTCAACGCCAATGTTGACAGCGGCCTCATGCACTCCATCGGTGAGAAAGCCTGACATTAACATTGAAACTTACTGCACTTGGCAAGTTGTTTTGATTGAAAAAAAAAAAACGTGATTCTGATATCTATGAACAGGTTTAGGGTACCATAAAGACCTCCAAACACGGGCTACTTTTATGGAGGTGCTCACTAAGATTCTTCAACAAGGGACAGAGTTCGACACGCTGGCAGAGACTGTGCTTGCAGACCGCTTTGAAAGACTTGTTGAGCTGGTCACTATGATGGGAGATCAGGGCGAACTACCCATAGCCATGGCACTGGCCAATGTGGTCCCTTGCTCTCAATGGGTGAGAGTATTTACATCTCTGTTTCATTTTTACAGTTTTGACAAGATAAGAACATGGAACAACAGTTGAAATGCACGCTTTTTTGAGTATCAATACTTACTGAAAAGCTAGGTTGAGATGCTTTGCAAAAATATACTAATATTTTTTCACACAATAATCCAATTTCTGTGTAGATTGCTTTTGTTGGAGGAATTAGGAAATAGTTTTGTATTTTTTCCATGCTATTATGAACAGGCCTTAAAGGGAAAGTTTACCCAAAAATGATAATTGTCATCATGTCATTTTAAAACTATTTGACTTGCTTTCTTCTGTGGACAATATTATTATTCCTTTTGGAGAGAAATAAATGTAACCATCCCTTTAACACCATTCTGCTTGCTAAGACTAATACATTGTGGCTTTTGCTGGTCATTAGAGAGCTGTTGGGCTCAATGTTCTGATGGTTTTCAGGATGAGCTGGCCAGGGTGTTGGTAACACTGTTCGACTCCCGCCATCTGCTGTATCAGCTGCTATGGAACATGTTCTCAAAAGAGGTGGAGCTGGCCGACTCTATGCAGACCCTCTTCAGAGGAAACAGCCTAGCCAGCAAGATTATGACCTTTTGCTTTAAGGTAATGTGAAACGATGAAAGGCATAGAATATTTTCAGTGTCTTTGGAGGAGTTATTCCCAGAAAGAAATATTGCGAAGAGACTCAAATATGTATATGCCCTTATATGGTGATTTCTGCTATCGTTCAAATGTATTGGTTCAGTTTTTTGTTTTCTTATCTCACCTTGACTACATTTGCTTGATTTTAAAATACAATAAATATTATGAAATATTAACTGCAATTTAAAATGACTGTTTTGTAAATGTAATTTATTATATATTCATTACTTAAGTCTTCAGTATCAGATAAATTATTATAAAATGCTGAAAAATGTACTTAAATAAGTTCCCGTTTGTTAACATTTAATGCATTAACAATGAGCAATATATTTGTTGGGTTTTTTATTAGTCTTTGTTTATGTTAGTTAACAAAAATCCGTCTGTTCATTGGTTTTTCATGTTAGTTCACAGTGCATTGACTAACAAATACAACATTTGATTTTTTTAATAATGTTTTAGTAAATTTTGAAATTAATTTGAACTAAGATGAATAAATGCTGTAGAAGTAGTTAACTAATGAAAGCCTATTGTAAAGGGTTTTCAAAACATGTCTTATTCTCAATGCCTAAGATAGTCGTGCTGCTTAATGTTTTTATGTAAACCATACTACATTTATTTTGATTCTGAGTCTTTGGATTGAAACTTCACCATCTATTTGAAATATAAATCTTTTGTAACATTATAAATGGCACTTTAAATGCATGTAATGCATCCTACATGAAAAGTATTAATTTCTTTAAAAACAATCACGTAATGTAGTTTCATTCATTAACATTAGTTAACTAATGTTAGTTAGTTAATGCACTTTGAACTAACATGAACAATCAATGAACAGCTGGATGTTTATTAACTAACATTATCAATGATTAGTAACAAGTGTATTGCTCATTGTTGGTTCATGTTACTTAATGTTAATTTTAACAAATGAGACCTTATTTTAAAATGTTACCCAAAAAAATTTATTGGCCCCAAACTTTTGAAAGGTGGTGGATAGGCACTTAAAATCTGCCACCCTGTTTGCAGGTTTACGGAGCTGCATATTTGCAGAAGCTTCTGGAACCGCTGTTGAGAGGAATCATCACCACTCCAGAGTGGCAGCAAATCAGTTTTGAAGTGGACCCTACCAGGCATGTTTACCTAGTTCAACTTCTATTGTTGACGCTGTTTACTCGAGTCATGCTTCCACTTCACTTTTGGTGAAGTTCCCAGTGATGTACATTTAAACACTCTAAAAAAAAGGTAATTTTTCCGAATTTGTAACATTTCTTTAGGCTCGAACAAGCAGAGAACCTGGAGGAGAACCAGAAGAATCTGCTACAGATCACAGACCGCTTCTTCCTGGCCATCATCAACTCTTCAAGCGAGTTTCCTCCGCAGCTGCGCAGTGTGTGCCACTGTCTGTATCAGGTACTCTCACTGCCTAATGGCAGTCTGCGTTTCTTTCCTTTTTTCCCTTTCTTTTTTTTTTTCTTTTCTCTTCTCTTTAAACAACTGTTACTGCACCCTCTGAATGACTGCATTGAGGCTGTCTTTCATGCTTGGGCGTCCACTGATCAGTCTTCCAGTCACTTCTAACAAGAGAATCTGCTCTTATCCTCTCTTGCGCCACTGCTCACCTTTGGCTGTCTGTGAACACGCATATATGGGACTGGGCTTTTTTGCTTTTTTCTCTCAGATATTTTACTACCATTCAAAAAAGTGGGGTTTATAAGATTTTTTGATGTATTTTAGAGAAATCTCTTATTTTTAACTAGGCTGGATTTATTCAATCAAAATACAGTTAAACAGGAATATTGTGAAATAATAATAATATTACAATTTAAAATAACTGTCAATATTGAGGTGCTTAATATTTTTGTGGAAAAAACGTTTTCACGATTCTTTATCTATAAAGTTGAACAGTATTTATTTGAAATGAAAATCTTTTGTAACCGTGTCAAAGTATTTATTGCCACTTCAATGTAATGACTCCTTGCAGAATAACTGTTCATTTCTTCATTAAAATCTTACTGACCAAAAAACGTTTGATCAGTAATTGTACATTATGGTATTTCCTGATAGGGTTGCCATGGTTATTAAATGCTCATTTGTCACTTTTGTAGTGAACCCAAAAACAATATGGAAGAATGTTTAAAATATGCCACCATTGGAATGAAATTCCCATAATTTAATCTCAAAATGAGTTTGTGGCATTCAAAGTGCAAGGAAATTCACTGTTAAAGTGTTACAACCTGTTCTTAAATACTGACTTTAAATGACATTTAACGTTGATTTGATTCTACAACCGGTATTTGAATTAAAGTTTTTAAAATTGTAAAAAATGCAGACATTACAGGTTGATTTTTTTTTTTTTTTAAGCAAACTTTTTAATTTCGCTTGCAGATGTTTTGTGAATGTTTAAATGTCAGGTACAAATCACAATTCTCCCAACTGCAATAAACCATATAAATTTTCACATATAGGTTTTGGATCAAATATATTTGGCATTGAAATTAATTTACTTTTAGAAAATTAGCACATACACATTTTTTATTTTGAGGACGTGTTCATGTAGCTGATAGTGTAACTTTTTACTAAAATGAAAGTACCAAGTTTTCATTCGAAAGTGACATCAGTCTCAGATAATCTGTCTTGTGGATGTTGATGCATAAACTTGTTTTTTTTTAAACGCATCAGAGAAAGCATTGAATGACAAAACAACTTTCTTAATTTTGCACTTTCCTTTCTTGTCGTTTCCTTTCATGGCCTTTCTTGTCTTGTTTGTAATCACGTGGATCGGGTTGTGATGTTTGGCTCTGTAAGTCCCCATTAAATCAAAACGATAGTTTTGTGGCTTGGAGGTTATCTCTATGCTAACGTTTCCGTTTAGTCGATGCATTTAAAACATAGTCTTTCCGTTCTGGGATAACATGAAAGTATTGAAGACTCCTCCTACCAAACGAGCTACATCCGTCAGTCTTGCTACACGCTTCCTTGTGTCTTCTGCACGGTCCACTTGCATCCTTATTGACACCTATTCTGGGCTTTGATTTTTCTGCTAATATCTTCACACTCTTTATGTATTCGTACTTTGTTTGCTTGGGCCGAGAGTTCCTGCGCACTTCCTTCTCCACTGTAGCAGCTTATGCTTTGTGTTCTGCTTGGGGAGCATTGCCCGGTGTTTCTTAATCACTGAAATGAACATGAATCAGGATGGCAGTGGTTGTGTTGTCTGCTCCTTCATTGTGTTTGTATGCACTGTGGCTGTGCTGAGTGCAGTTGTGTAGCTGCTGTGACCTCTCTGTGCTCATCTCTGCCCTGTAGGCTACTTGCCACTCCCTTCTGAATAAAGCCACTGTTAAAGAAAAAAAGGAAAACAAAAAATCCGTAAGTGTTTTAGCATTTAATTTTTTCTGTAGCTGCCATTTTATTCTTGGTTTAGGTTTTTTCATACATAATTGTTTTCTTTTATTATAATTTTTTTCATGGTTTTGAATTGTTGTTCGCCAAAACATGTTCAGAAACACCTGTGTAAACATGGTTTTCTTATGAAGACACGGTCATTTTCTCAACGTAACGTAGAGGGGAAAACAGATAATTGTACTGCTTTGGACCACCTTTTGTTCCTCTCTTTCTTTCTGTGATTTTCAACCGTTGTGGACTGGGTCAGTGATGGCAGGTGTGATCAGTTCAGCTTATCTATGTCTTGCGGAAAAGCAGAAGACTGTCTTTGTGTGGGTTTAAGGTGAAGAAAAAATATCCAGAAATATGCAGACCTGGAGCCTGTTACTGACTTGGTCTACCTTCTGAAATGCATCTAGGATTAAATTGGAAAACATTATGAATCTGTATTTGGGCTTCCGGAAGAGTCTTGTCTTTCTTGGAAAACTTTAAATGAAGGTGTTGAGGGATTTGCATGCATGAAATACGATCTGATGAACATGTTGGCGCTTCTCTGGCTTTTGTCATGTGCTCTTATGGGTCGTCTTCAAGTCAATGGTTGTGCATGTTTTCACTTTGAGAAACCATTGGTGCATATGCATGTATGATAATCTATGTAATGGTGAAAAATGTCTAATTAATCACACCTTTTTAATTTTCTCTCTGTTTGTGTTTTCTCATTTCCTTTCTCTTTGGCATTTGAGGGATCTTCACCACATGACCATGATGTTATAAAGCATGTTGCGTTTTGTCTTATTGCTTATTAATATGCTTTTACAGTAAAGTGCAATAAAACATACAAAAAAGAGAACATTTTTACATTATACGCGTTTACATTATATTTTGAAGTTGTCGGGTGTAAAATTGGGGCATGTAAACACATTAAATAAATTCAGTTTGTAGATTGTTTTTGAAAATGATACAAAAAGTATGTTCCCTTGTTGATTCACTTATTCACAAGACGGTTCTTGTAATCGATAGACTTGGCGATAGAAAATATTATAATCTGAGACCCTTTATTGCTTATTTTAAGTCTAATTAGTTGTAATAATTTAGTCATCTACTAAGAATTTGTATAATAGGTGTGGTGCAACTGCAGACACACATTACCACGAGTATTAAATGTAGGGTGTGTATGCGGTCACGCGTTGTTCTGCAAACATTTAGTACATGTAATGTTTTTTTGTACTGTGTACGTACATGCACAAGTTTGACATCTGATTATTTTGTGTTCTATACAAACACTGAAGTGTCAAGTCTCTCATCACTGTTGTCTGTCTTACTGTTTTACAGGACATAAAACATATTTATCAATTATTTTCCCTTCTGTCATTCACTCATTTTTGTTCTTCATAATATCCTTTCTTGAATTGTCAACTTATTCAAATGATTAGTTTTCTTTTTTCGTTTTTAAATGATCATGATGTATTACATTGTCAATATTCTGGCACTCAAGTGTTTTTTTCTCTTGCTTTCCTCCCGTTTGTGCAGGTGGTCAGCCAGCGGTTTCCTCAGAACAGTATTGGTGCTGTAGGAAGTGCTATGTTCTTGCGCTTCATTAACCCAGCTATCGTATCACCGTATGAGGCGGGCATCCTAGACAAGAAACCCCCTCCTCGCATCGAGCGTGGACTCAAACTCATGTCTAAGGTAAATGCGAGTAAAATTATGACAGGTTCATTCAGATCTTGAATCTTCATCATGTGATGACTAGTTGGCAAGATTAAAAGTTGATTTATACCACACAACACTGGTCCCCACTTTATATAAATTTCAGCCACAGTATTTTTTTCTTTTTCCTCCAGATTCTCCAGAGCATTGCTAATCATGTCCTCTTTACAAAAGAAGAGCATATGCGGCCCTTTAATGATTTTGTGAAAAGCAATTTTGATGCAGCCAGAAGGTTTGTTTGTTTCTCATATATTGTTAACTACCTGTTGTTTTTTTCCCTCTCTATTGTGGAGTTGCTTAATGGTTTAGAAAATGCCATCTGAACATTATACTTTAGATTATCATTGTTAAATGTACTACAGTAATCCCTCGCCACTTTGTGGTTCAAATTTCACGGCTTCAGTGCATCGTGGATGAAAATCATCGTCAAAAATATTCATAGAAAAATAAAATACCGTCATATCGACAGCCGTATTGCAGAAAGCAGCGTTGCTTCATCGTTATGCGAGAGAAACGGTTTCCCAGGAATCCAGACAAAGAGAGAAACTCTCTCAGAGGCTTTGTACACGCCCACACGGGCACTCAGATAAGACACGTGATTGGTTCCCGGTGCGAGATCGACCAATGAGAGCACGAGTGGAGTGGGAGCCTCTTCGCCTCAGAAGCAAATGTTCACGATCCAGCGCCGATATCTGACGATGAGGCACTTCCAGAACTGATTTAAAGGCCTCATTATACCAGTGCAGTAACACCATCATCACATTCATTGAACCACACAGGTCTGTCATCGTCGTCATTACTGGAGACAAGTCTCAAGATACTACTGTCACTGATGAGTGTAGAGCACCATAATACGTATCGTATGAGAAAGAGAGTAAATGTATAATATTAAGGTTTTATAATTAAATTGATTTAATTAAAATATATTTAAAGTATAAATACATTTTAAACATTCTGGTACCTACACACACACATACGGAAATTCCTAGGGGGGCCAATCCTACTTCATGGATTTTCACCTATCGCAGGGGTTCCGGTCCACATTAACCGCGATAAATGAGGGATTACTGTATTTTCAAAGAGCTATTGATTGGACTGTATTTGTGCTAGATGTAAATTAAATACTTTAACCTGGAAGAGGAAAAGCTGTTCATTGTAACTGTGCATATTTGCTAAAAATTTGCCTTTGGGTTATGCACGCATACATGTTGCCTCAAGATGCATACTAAAGCCGTAAAACTTTTGCGAAACAATGTTTTAAACCCATTTGCTTCAAAATGCCAAATGTTTGTTTTGGCAGGTTCTTCTTGGATATTGCATCTGATTCTCCACCAAGTGATTCAGTGAACCATAGTCTGTCTTTTATCAGTGACGGCAACGTGCTCGCCCTTCACCGTCTGTTATGGAACAACCAGGAAAGAATTGGCCAATACCTTTCCAGCAACAGGTAAGATGGCTTCTAGATAAACAAAGAAGGGCAAGTCAGTTATAAGATACACAAGCACTGTATTTGCACTGGGTTAGTAACTAGATCTAGATACATTTTGTCCTGTTTGCACTGTAAATGCGAGAGAGTATTGAATATGGAAGAATATATATATTGAATGTCTAAATACAGATACAAATGTAATCAAACTTTTAAACCATAGGGACCACAAGGCAGTGGGTCGTAGACCATTTGACAAGATGGCCACCCTCCTGGCATACCTGGGTCCCCCTGAACATAAGCCAGTAGCTGACACTCACTGGTCCAGCCTCAACCTCACCAGCTCAAAGTTTGAGGAGTTTATGACAAGGTGACGGTTACTCTTCTCTTAAGTTTTTCCCAGAAATAGCCAGAGTGAATATGGTCAATAAAACAGAGTCCGGTTAACCGTATGTTTTTGCTGTTATTATTCTGACATTTTCTTTCTGTAAATTGTAGTATCTATTTATAGTTGTATATTTCCATGTATCTAACTATATTGTTTATTATAAATAAAATAAGGATTTTTAAAAGGCTGTAGATCTGATTTATAATTTTACTTCTCAAAATATCGGAAATCGCAAATGCTGCTAAATGTCAGTCAAGTTTAAGGCAGGGTTTTTCAAACTTTTTGTGTGTGTGTACCACTATTTGTAATCAAAAAATTTTGCGGACCACCTCATAACACGCATAATAAAATGTCTACACACAGTCTTACCTGAATTAATCCATACCTCTAAATAGGCTTACTAGCACTACTATAACTTAATTAATAACAATTTAATGCAAATGTTATATCAATATAGGCCTACATATTCTTTAAAAAAAAATTATGGGAATTTCCTGGTAAAATTAAGGTAAAATATTATTTTATTTTGCCTTTCCACGGACCACCTGCAGTACCCTCACGGACCACAGTTTGGGAATGTTTTACTAGGATTCAGTTTTTAACTTAAATTAAAATGTTCTTAATCTTAACTTTTAAGTAGTTTGATATTGTTAGTCAAAGCACATATTTGTATTTTTTCATACAAATAGTTGTAAAGCACATTTCCCACACGCCTGTAATTTAGTTTCACATTTACTTTTAGGGTTGGTTTTGTAATGTTGATTAAGTATGCCACTTTTACACATCACTTTTTTTGTGGAGTGAGGCGGACTGAAATACATATTTATAGTGTATAGGCTTTATTTATCTTTATATATACATTATTTTTTGTAATAATAAAATGGGACTTGTACAGTGATTTGATCCAGTGAATCTTAGATTCCTGTGCTTTTTAAAAATAAAATATGTTGAAAGTGTGCTACCGGTATATCAATACGTAGTTATCTAAAAACATTTAAGGCAGTCCCAATTTCTAATCTGAAGAAAAAAATTTAAAATCTTATCTTTCAGACATCAAGTCCATGAGAAGGAGGAATTTAAAGCTTTAAAGACCCTCAACATCTTTTATCAAGCTGGCACATCTAAGACTGGAAATCCTGTTTTTTATTACATTGCCCGCAGGTAAGAGCTTTATATTTGATTCATACTCTTTTAGTGTAATATCTGGCCTGTTGCTAATTGTGTTGTAACTTTTGAGTTGGCCATTCTGTTTAGCTCCTCCTGTATCCTGTTTGTCATGTTTGTTCACTTTCTCCAAGTAATTTATGCATATTTGAACAATCAAACAGTACGACAGAATCGCAACTATTTGTTTATTGACGTGTCACTTTGTAGTCATTATATACATTTTGACACTTGCATATCTCTTAATAATTATGTATAACCCAATCCTTAATCATTCTACATGTGTAAGGTCATTTAAAAATGGCAACAATGCCAACAAAAATATTGAATCTTTATTCATTTTATTTCTTATTACAATATGTTTCTAGATTTTTATAGTGTGCAAGTATTTATCAGAGCAGTAAATATCTCCAAAACAGGTTTTTGCTGTTTTACAATCAAAGGTAGTTTTTCAACTCCTGGTGCTGATGATCAGGTCAGGTGGAAGAGTTGAAGAACCACAGTGCAGGTGACGGTGTAGATTAGAAGTCCAGGCAGTCCCATGCCTATAGGTGAAAGAAATGCTGCAACATAAATGCTGATTTTTGTGCCTGTGTTTGTGGCACCGGTTGTTGTGCCGTTGGTTGAGCCTCCGGTGCCCGTGCCGTTTCCTGGTACTCCGCTGCCCGTGCCGTTGGTTGAGCCTCCGGTGCCCGTGCCGTTTCCCGGTACTCCGCTGCCCGTGCCGTTTGCCGGTACTCCGCTGCCCGTGCCGTTGGCCGGTACTCCGCTGCCCGTGCCGTTGGCCGGTACTCCGCTGCCCGTGCCGTTGGCCGGTACTCCGCTGCCCGTGCCGTTGGCCGGTACTCCGCTGCCCGTGCCGTTGGCCGGTACTCCGCTGCCCGTGCCGTTGGCCGGTACTCCGCTGCCCGTGCCGTTGGCCGGTACTCCGCTGCCCGTGCCGTTGGCCGGTACTCCGCTGCCCGTGCCGTTGGCCGGTACTCCGCTGCCCGTGCCGTTGGCCGGTACTCCGCTGCCCGTGCCGTTGGCCGGTACTCCGCTGCCCGTGCCGTTGGCCGGTACTCCGCTGCCCGTGCCGTTGGCCGGTACTCCGCTGCCCGTGCCGTTGGCCGGTACTCCGCTGCCCGTGCCGTTGGCCGGTACTCCGCTGCCCGTGCCGTTGGCCGGTACTCCGCTGCCCGTGCCGTTGGTTGGTACTCCGCTGTCCGTGCCGTTGGTTGAGTCGGCGATCATGGTGTTGGCAACAACATTGATAAGATCATAGCTTGTAATAACAGCCACTAATAGTAGTAGAATTTGAGTTTTGGAAGGCATATTCCACTTTCTCACTATTAAAGTCAGGGGAAACAACAAAATAATGTTCCTTTTTTAATTTTAAATGTTTTATTCTGTGTATAGCTATCGATGACAAAAACGTTATTTTTGCCAATATTCATTGGCCATAGCCAGTATTACTGAGTTATATTTTTTATATAAAATTCATATTTACCTTTTGCTATGGTTGATTGTTCTTTGTCTCCCAGGTCTCTAGAAAGATGTTAGTGTGAATGCTAGTGACATGATGCCCTTTTATTTGAGTATTTAAATCAAGAGGCGGAGGTGTGTTGTTATTGGAGTGATAGTGAATGCAGGATTTTTTTTTTTTTTTTGGTCGAACTCATCTACTTAAAGGGATAGTTCACCCAAAATGGAAAATTTCTTATCATTCCACACCTGTTTAGATTTCTTTCTTCTGTAGAAAACAAAAGATAATATTTTGAATAATATTTTTGTCCAAACAACATTGGACCCCATTGATTTAAATTTTATAGATATTTTACTTTCATAATATGTTCCGTTTTGATCAGAGAAATGGTTATAGAGGTTATGTTTGAACTATACCTTTAAGTGATGCAATATACAGGCACTGATGTCACACTTATATCTGACGCTGTTGAACTTTCATAGTAGGATACAAGGAAATTAAGTTGTCAGATGAATTTTCTAGATTTTGAAATCGGCAGAAGCTTTTACAACCTAAATTATTTTATTGCCACTGACTTTGTTTAAATTTAATAGGATTTCATGAAATTGTAGTTTTTCAAATCAGTTTCATGTTTCACCAAGCCATATGAAGCCCATTTATTTTCTAGATTTTCAGGGAAAGGTCTATTCCTTCTGTCATGTGACTAAAAGACTTCTAGCTTTACATCATCGATGTATCAGGTAGTCATAGGTTGGTCACCAATCCAGACTATTTATGTAAAGGTTTGTATTATAAGCAAGAGTTTGCATATCAGATGATTGATCAGTCTCGCTCAATTTTTAAATGCCAAAATACAGCATTGTTCTTTTTGTTCATTGGTTCTGTTAAAATACAAAACTATGACTTAGTTTTTTATTCTCTTAAACTATATTGTTACAATTTATCCATTAACTATAGAAATAAATAGAGGATAATACCATGACACATCAGTTTATGAAGATATTTATAGTGAATTATAGAGCTAATATAGAATTATTTACGTTAATTTATGGTAGCGGGCTCCTGGGCATGAATCACATAAAGCCAGACCACAATCATCGGTGTGGGAACCTGTAATTCGAAAAAGGACGACTAAGGCGGTGCTTTGTTTGCTCTGTAAAACCTGTAAGTGAGCTGGAAGTGTTAGAGAGAGTTCTGAGAGTCGCTGTCACCTCTTTACCTGCTGTGTTAAAGCTCTCGGCTTTATAATGATCATGTTAGCTGATCTATAATGTACAACGGGTGCCGCCATGTTAGTTTGCGCCACAGTTCGGAGAATCTGATCTGTCTGATTTACAACACAATTTCATAAACAACATAAATTCAATTGTAAATCATCTGTCTGATTTACAACGTGAGTTCATTCACTTCTCCTGAAATACATGACAGTAAGTGGACAGTAAAGTGGACTTTATAGTTACCTATGCAATATGTATCTGATATGAATAAAACACCTTGTCAGTTTATAATTGAACAGATTGCTATTTCTGCTTTTATAGACATCAGAGTGTATTTTTCAAACTATACCTTTTTTTGCTAGTACTTATGAGTATTTAAATGTCTGAAACCTAAAATAAACCTTGTCTGAAAACACTGAATAGTTGTGATATATGACAAGCTCTGAGCGTCTGATCTCGGTCTTTCTCGAGATTAGCGCCAGTCAACGCGTGACAACACGTTTGAATTTAGCTGTTAATCACGTGATCGTATGTGTCAAAGGGTTAATGGTACGTGATGCTCTAAAATGGTGCTTGTGTTTTAAGTCTGGCACTTTTTTAAGTTGAACCTTTTTTTTTTTTTTTTTAAATGATTCAATAAAAGTATAAATTGCAAATGGTAGAAGTTGAATTGGAAAGATGATTAATCAGAAAAAAACACATTAGATAAACTGGGAAAATTGTTAGATTAGTTAAGTAATCGGAAAAATAATAGACAGATTTATCATGAAAATAAATAAATAATCATTAGATGGAGCTCTAGTGAACAAGCCAAAAAGACAGTGTCATGTAAACCCCTCTAAGACATAAAAATAGGTAAGGAAGAACGCTTACTCAGCTGTGTAGTCCCCTCTTTCTTGGACTGGCTCTTATTTAAACAAACTGCTGAGGAAACATTTAAACATGCGTCACCAAATACATCGAGAAAATTGACTTGCTTGGCTGTATTTTTGTAGAGTGCTATCCAGCAGCAGCTTTGTGTGTTAACACCAACATCTGTGTGGACTGCTAGCATTCATTTGATCAGTCTACCACCCTGTGCAAGAGTGTAAAATGTCTGGCCTAGTTTGATGGTTCCCATACAGCACAGAAAAGCACAATGGGAACTGGGGGAAACCTATGTGTGTATATAAAAGCTCCATTTAGTTTAAACCACTGTTGACGTGGACTGTCTGTATTCCAATGTTTACACACTTGTCATTTTCCTGTCCTGCTGCATGGCCTGTTGACTTTATGTAATGGCAGTAAAACAGTATGGGTTTTCTGATTTTATTTTTATTTCAGCAGCTAAAGGCAGCACGTCTGTACTCATAGAACACATCAGCTTTATACATTGCACAGTGTTTTAGTTTGATACATAATGTAAACAATGAAATGCACAAATCTTTGTCAATGTTCAAGCATAACACTGGAAAGAGCAATCTATCTTCCACATCAAGAAACTGCTACTTGTATATGTGTCTAGATGTTGGTATGTGTTAGCCAGTACTACAATACTCAGTCACGTCATGTAGAAGGATGTAAGTTTATTGCAAGCAGGCATAGATTGCAGACGTTGAAGACTGCTTAAGAGTACCAGAACAATGTTAAAATTTTAATCTAAAAAGTAATTCTCTTGTTTTGCATTTTTTTTGTAGATTTTCTTTCCAGACACAAGTCAACAGGTAAAGTTCAAGAGATTTATGTAGAATCACAAAGCGGTTAGAATGACAACTGTACATAAAAGGCTCAAAATGATGGTTTCAAAGCTGCATATGTGGATTTGAAGGCTTGTACTGCAAGATCTGCCTGGAAGGACCTTCTTGGTGCTACGTGTTCGAATTGTTGTGCTTGACTGTGTGGACGGGCTATGTGGAGTGGAAGTGAGAAATCCCCCGCCCATGATCAGTACCTGCACACCCGGCCCAGAGGTATTAACAGGGCTTGGGTTGTGAGCTATGTTTAACTGGGCTGACTTGGACAGGGAACCAGAAGTAACTGTCTGCATTGGAGCTCGGTGGACCGGGTGTCGAGCGTCGGCACCCAGTGGTGCCTCTGTGAATGCGGCTGAGTGCCAGGTTCTCCTAGTGGCCAGGTGTACCTCTCCACATCTGGGCCTGGTATAGCAGGGGCAGCCCAAAACTTTTGCAGGCGTTTGTTGCATCCAAGTCAGCAAATGGTTTATATTTTCCTCGTCCTCACAAGCCCAAGGATTGTCTCCAAGTGTGAGGAGCTGCAGTCCATCCAGTCGATTGAAGATACCTGCGCTTAATGAGGTGAAACGATTAGCATGCAGGTAGAATCTTGACAGTCTGGGAAGGCGATCCAGTGAACCAGGTAGGATTTGTAGCAAGTAGTTGTGAGAAAGGTCTACAATCTCCAAATTGTAGGGCATGTTTGTCGGGACAGTCCAGAATTTGTTGTGACTAAGATTGAGTGCTTGGAGATTTGACAATGTATTGTTAATCAAGACAACGCGTTCCAGCAAGTTGTGTGATAAGTCTAGATTCTGAAGGTTCCAGTGGTAGGCTGTATCATTCTTTTCCAATTGGCGGATGTAGTTTCCAGAGGCACGTATGTCCCAAAGAGCTCTCGGCAGACCTACAGGAAGTCGGTGCAGGTAGTTATAGGAGATGTCCAAAGTTCTTAAATGGTCAAAATGGTTAAGGAGCCCATCTAGATCTTGGAGCCGGTTTTGAGACAAGTTGAGGAAATGAATATTGTGCTGCAGACTGTCAGGAAGTGTATCCAACCCTTGGGCAGAGCAGTCCACCACTCTATGGCCTCTGCTACAGGTGCACATTGGTGGACAAATGGCCAGCACACGCACCCCGAACAGGAGGATGAGCAAAAAGTTAGCCACCATGGAGGCAAGAGTGATGTAGCCTGCCCTGTAAAAGATAGAAACTTGACCATTTTATTTGTTTAAAGACCAAATCAACGTATAATTTCTTTGTCCCTCTGTCTTCAACATGTTTTTACAATTGTATAGCAGGTTTGTAGAGGAGTATAGCAATCATGTGAACTATGGAAGCCATATTGCAAGACATAACCATTCTTATTTTGGAAAATAAGCAACACTTTTCAAAGAATCAAACCTTAATGTGTCACTTTCCTTGTATAATCACTCCAACACTTCTGATTCACCTGTTATAACACATCAGCAAAGTACAAACGTCATGACACAAGGATAACTTCTCTTTTGCATTCTCTGTCCATTACACTGTTAACAACAGAGCTGCTCAGTTCTTCTCGGTGGGTCTGTGCTAATAGGTTGAGCCCCTGCCAGGAGCTGCTCTGCCATGCTGCAGCAGTGAGAGCTTAGCATTTAGCCTTGGTAGCAGTGCCTGCATCCTGAATCCAACCCCACCGCCTCATTTCTGGGGCATTTTGGAGCATTGTTGCACAGTGCCTCTCTATGTCTTGTCATGCCATGTCCAAGAATGTTGCATGTTTTCAGGTGACACGTCAGTATGTAAAAATTGTGGCGATATTAAAGCCCAAATCATTTACATTCCATTGGTAACTTCATTAGAGCAAGTTGATTGTTTGCCACAGTCTAAAGACTTGAATAGCTAGAAATTGTTAGGGGGTAAATGGATCTTGTACTCTTTTAGAGATCTTTTAGAGGTGTCCCTGTTTTTTGAATAACAATGATCTACTGCAGTCTCGATCTGACCGAGCATCACTCTGCATTTTGCAATTGATCATGTATGTTAAACTTAATTGCATGAGCTAAACACTCCTTATTGCTTGCCTTTCTTGTCATATCACTTACCTGATTCTTTCCATTACTTTTTGTACATGTCGTTGTCCGTTCTGACCTCCGTTCTGTTTCCCCTTTTCTAGAGCAGTAGAAGGCGATTTAGATTGCTTGATATTTTATTTCTCCAGTCTTAAATCACAGCAGGATGCACGTTCCGTTTTCACCGACTCTCACTCCTGTCCGTTTTTGCTCACTCCCCCTCTTCAACCCACCCCCTTCCTTTTGCTCTCATTGGCAGTCGAGAGTTACTTTGGTTTGAAGCCTCTCTTAGCCATTTCCCTGCCTTTCCGCTCTTCCAGGCATAGTCATGCAGTGTGTTTGAAACCTTGCATAGCCTCCGCTGTTGCTGGCTGCCTGCTTACAGCACTTGATTCAGGGCTAGCTGTCAGAGGAGGTAGAGAGAAAGGAGGGACCGAGGGAGGGAGATTGAAGAATCATCGGATGCTGAGGAGGGGGAGGTGGTGAAATGCAGTACAGAGTCGCCCCATACTGCTGCTGATGAGGTGGGGGGATGGAGGAGGGGGGTGCTGACTTCAGTGTTTTATAATCCAGATCTGCACACGCCATCAAATCATCTCCCTGATTTTCTTTCTCTCTCACACACACGCTCATGGCATGGTCTTTGTATGTACCATGTTGAGATCCCATTACTCTCACAGCTGCTTTGATAAATGAACCCCCGCTCCATTTTAACATTACAGTACAGTGCTGAATTATTCTATGACGCAGCTAAATGCAGAAGACAAGCCGACATGGTTTAATGTCCCTCTATGGTCTTGTCCTCATTTAGGTGACATCTGTTTTTTTTAAGTACTCTATATTGAATTACATTTTTTTAACTACTGAGGATTAGGTCCATGAGTTTACTCTCAGTATATATACCTTTAGGTAATATATATGAAGCTATGATTAAATGTTTGCTCTGTTAGAGCTTGTTAATGTCCCCCCTTTAGTTTAGTTCAGTTAGTTTAGACTTGAGTTTGTATGAAATCTTTACTATGAAACAGAGGTTTACATAATTTGATTGACAGGATATATTAATGTTTTGATTACTCTATTTGACTTGCAGATCCATGGATGGATTGATAGATAGGGCGATGATCTGTTGTCTGTCACGGTCCACGTGTCTTCCATCCATTTCCCCTAGTGTTCTGAATGTGCATGTGCAACTTTTAAGAGCACCAATGAGATGAATGTAGCTGTGAACACCTGCATAGCAGCAGAGTGAGGTTTTGAGCTATTGAACAAGACAACCTGCAGCAGTAAATAATACCTATAAGAACTGGATGTTGTAAAGAAATAAAATGATTATAACCCTCATAAAAGGTGAGAGTTACACTAATATTGATGTACAAATTTAATAGGATAATAATCATTATTCAATAATCATCATATATTTGTTATTGTTGTTTACATGTTTCTTGCCTCAAGTCAGTAGTTTAAAATGATTGGCTCAAGTCTGGCTGATTCCCACAGGATGGAGAGAGTTTGCTTGAAAATCGAAAATAGTCTTGTGGTCGGTTTCCAAATTTGACTTGCTGTGACATTTCCTTTCTCACTTCTGCTGCAGGCGATGTACAGGCCCTGCATTCATCACTCTGCTGAAGACACGCAATATGCTGCTACTTCTAACTTCCTACCTTGCTCAATAGTGGTACTTCAGTCAGAGTTTGTTAGCATTGGAAGCCAAGAACCGGTTGTGGAATGATTTTTCCCGGTGTTCAGTTAAAGATTCTTGAATTGCTTCATTTGTCTCTTAGTGCAGACATAACATAATTTTAATACAGTGATGCAGCATTTAGACAGCCTCTTTCCAGTGGAGTTTGTGAATTTTTTATTTGATAAATGTCCAGAGTGTCCGTTGTATCCCTGATCTTAATCCTTATGTTTTATTTGTGTGATTTTATTTTTTATTTTTTTTAAAGGAACTTCTTGTAGGCAAACAATGTTTAGTACAAACACTAATTAGATAAATAGTTTTAACCTTTAATTATATTCTCTAATGCTAGTTATTTATATGATTAGTTTACAATAGATTAGATTAACCAGCCAATAATGTTAAAATTCTTTCTGGTTATAATAAAGTTGTGGATTTAAATATTTGAGATGGTGATATTTATGGTTTTTCTTTTTCTGCATCTGAAAGGACTTACAACTGTATTGTTGCAACACATTATTTTGAGTGAGTGGTTAGAATGAGCTTCTTTTGGGTCTATTGTAATGTTCTTCTGACAGTTTCTCACGGTTTAAAGCTCAGACGTGCCGTTAGCAATGCAGGCTACATTCCCCCTCTAGTTTACGCCGTGTAACAGTGCATGTAGTCTCAAGGTTTGAACATGCTGGTGTTTTTATCCAAGCTAACCATGCATTATCATTTTACCTGAGGACTTGTACAGCCATGAAATACCAAAACATGCTCATTTTAACCTTTTTAATTAGACTTTTTTTTTTTTTATTGGTTAGAACATTGTATGGCGATTTAAAATACTGGCGATTTAAAAAAATACAAAAGCGACAAAAAATACTTTTAAAAACCTGATGAAATCAGAATTGGAGTTTATCTTCAAAGCTGCTGTATGCTTTGACTATGGTTTACTTTAATCTTTAGCAGATATACAAATGTACAAGCTTTGTCTTCAAGTAAAAAGTTATGTTTGGAGATTTTTGTGATATAACTGAAGCGTAATGGATAATGAAATGACACACTCTTCAGCATGTCTTTAACTCAATACATCAATGCAGGAAAGAAAACAGCACCTGTTGAACACAATACGTTGTAAATCCCTTTTATGAAATGGTCTTTGCATATTTTTACTTTAAAAAAGCAGATATGAGTATGTTGGTTTATAGCCGCGGAAGCAGAGACGATTTTCTGTTACATGAGATTAGGGCTGTGGTGGAGCAGGTGAAACAATCCCCAAGTCTTATATTTGCAAAGGAGCTGCTTCTTCTGAAAGGGAATCAAGGTCTATAGACACTAAAGGTGGAGGTTTAGTTATAGTGTCTGTGGCAGAAGATGGAGATTGAGTGAGATCATCAGTCTGCTTTGATACATTGCTCTCCATCACATGTTCTTTTGCTCTTTCTGATGCCGATGTATTGGTGTCCAAACAATCCATAGATTCTTGACCCTTCTGGATCTCCTTGTCCTCCCCCTCAGTTGAGTCCTTCGTAACTGTTGGCTTCCTGTCGGGGGATTGGACCTCATTTGGATTTTCTCTGCCAAATGTGCTTCCTTGCAAGATGTCCCCCATGAAAACTTCATCACCTGTGTTCTTCGCGAACGTCAGGTGTTTGGAGAGCCGTTCGGGGAGGTATCTGTAAATGGACACCTTGTTGAAGCCTTGTCTGTTAATATCCTCGATCTCATCCATATTTGGCAAGTTTGGTTGAATGTCGCCATCCAGAAACGGAGAGGGTCCGGCCCATTCAGGATTTTCAAGCCTCTTTTTCTGCATTTTGCGCTTCTTTAACAAGATTACAATGATTGCTATGAACATCAAGACAAATGTGGTGCCGATCACAGCTGCCACAGCAGGACCTGGGTTCGCTTTCTGTTTATCGTTTGGAGGGTAAATTCGATTCGCAGTGGTTGTTTTAGTGGTTGTCGACATCTTTGTTGGTTTAATTGTGGATGAAGTCTTAAGCTCAGGACTTTGAGTGCTTGTCCACCTGTCTGTGGTGACATTTCTCTCTGTGGTTTTCACATCATTGGTGCTAACCGTCTTGTTGAAATCTTTTGCTGTTACTGCGGAAGTGTGCGGATGAGTTGTGTTTGGTCGGTCTGTAGTCTCCATTGTGGGCTGGATTGTGTCAAGGTCTCCAGTTGTGATGTTGTTGTTGCCCTCCATGACTGTTTTATTTTCTTGCGCACTATAGTGTACAGTGAAATCAGAGGTAGAAGGTATTTCTGGAGTGGCTTTCAGTGTCTCCATAGGTCCTCTACTTGTCTTTCCTTCTGGAGAAACATCTGCACTTGTGATATTGGGTAGTTTAGTCAAGACATTCAATTCTGCAGCATCCTCTATTTGTAAAAGAGATGTATGCGGTTTGTGGGGACTTTCTGTCGGTTTTTGTATTTCCTTTTGTGGCGTTGTGAATTCTTCCTCTATTATTTGTCTTTCAGGTTGCGCTGGCGTAGTACTCAAGTTGTATTCGCCATTACACATGTTCCTGCTTTTACTCTGATTTGATGTCTCATTTTCTCCATTGGGTGTTCTCGGCCAGATACCTCGCTGCTTTGAGTCACTCGTTAGGTTCTGCGCACTTCTTGAAAGTGAAACCACGTTGTCTGTACCAGAATCAGTAGTGTAGTTTATCTTCCCTGATTCATTGTCTGTTGTGTTTAATACCTCAATATTCACATGGCTGGTTGTTAAATGGCTGTTTAGGCTCCATGGTAGAAAGAAGAGAAAGCAAAGTGTGCAAAGAGTAGTCCTCATGGTGTCCTTGGAGAACCTTTCCAAAGAGAGACATTTTTGCATATAAGACTCAACAGACCATTTCATCTCTTACATTTCTTATAGGCCACCACCAATGTGCTCAGATTCAAACTCTTTAAATCTTTTTAATATAGCTTTTAAAACAGACAACATCTGATGTTGTGTATACAAAGGTCACAAACAAATTGTAAGTGAGTACTTCAACCACAGACTGTAAACGAAAACAGTAGTTTTTATTTTATAAGTCAACACTGGAGAACTAGTTTTCTACTTCATATTTTGTAGTATCATGTTAACTCAAAATGTTAAAAACATATAAACTTAAAGGTTTTGTTGTTCAATGTCAAGTTATTTAATCACTGGCTTATGCTAGATAAAACAGCAGAATAATTCCTTACCCTGGTATCCTGTGAAGCTTTAGTTAGAGTTAGATTACTGAAATGACTACTCCCTGACTGAAGAACAGTCTTATGAAAACGGAACCACTTGACAGGAAACGAAGCTGTGAAATGGCTGCATTTGTTTTTGCTAATCGCAGGGTTTTTCTTTTTCTGAGAAAAGAATCTGTAGTAACGAATTCTGAAAAACTGAAGCACGTTTTTACAACTAAACTTTCACCTGTTAGGGTATTACTTTTTTTTGAGTATGTATGCTTCATTTTCTAAAAGGAACGACTATTAATTATCTTCACAAATCTCATAAGAGCAAGAACTTTTTTGTAGAGCAGAAGTTGCCTAAAGGGAAATGATCTGATGCCTCTTTTTTTTTTTTTTGTATTTGTATTGTAATCTTAGAAAGTTCCTTTTACTGAACACAACATTGGCAACTACCTTAGAAGTATCATTGTTGCAATGAGTTTTGATCAGAGAACAAGCAGCATTCTTTTTCTTCAGGAAAAATATTGTAAATAAGAAACTGAACAAGAAAATGTTATCATTAGCATTGAATTTTATTACTTTTTTTGAGATGTCAGAGTTATGAGAGTAAAAACAACTAAGGAATGCTCATTATTACAAGAACTGTAAGGTTTAATGGCATTGCTTTGCTTAATTTAAAGATGAAGTTTGATTTCGACCGTCTCTGCTTTATAAGCAGAGTCATCTGTGAGTAAGCTGTTCATAGTTTGATTGATTCAAACTGTTTAACCAATGGCAGATACATGTTTCAAAAGGTCACTTTACTGCATTTGAGTGACTGCAATGGCTTAGAACTTGACCTGTTCAGCTATTTGGGTTTTATCTACAGTGAATATGCTTTCTGAGTAGATGATGTTGCAGGTCATATAAAAAAGGTCAAAGTATGACAAAGCTGAGGTTAAATGGCAATTTCATAATATATACATTAGACAGAAATTTAATTTACTTATTGTCATCTACACTAAACAGATCTCCAGAGCTGATTGAGAAAGCTGCTTTGACCTCATCTGTGTAAAGGTCATAGTTTTCCATTTACTATTTGACCCATCAAAATCATCTAATATTACAAGAAATGTACCAGATAAGGTTATTTTAGGTTATTTAAGTCCACTTGAAACTGTACACTTTTGTTAGCTTAACTTTTTTTTATTCCAGTAACTGAACTGTTGAAGCCATTTATTTAAAAAAAGAGAAATAAAATGTCTATTTTGCCTGACATTCAGCTCAGGGTACAAAAAGATCTCTTATGCTTTACACCATCAAAGGCATGTTTTCCAAACTAATGGGATCTATGCAGGAATCCCTAGAGGTTGAGCTTTGCATGGCTGTCGGGATGCTCTCTGCGTCGGCGGCTGCGTTAGAAGTGTTGATGTACTGGCTTGGTCCTGCTGCGCCATCTTGGACCTCTTCCTCCTCACCGTCGGTCTTTACGTCCTCCAATAGAACGCTGGTTTCACATGGGCCCACAATTCCTCCCTCAATTCTCTCGGTACCCCAATAGCCTGTTCCACTCACCAGGTCTGCATTGCTTCGGGATGGACGAGGGGCCCTGTGATGACGTTTCAGCCTGGAGACGGTGCATGCTAACACTATGGTGGAGGTTAGAAGGATCAGTATGACGCCACCTGCCGTGGCAGTCGCTATAAATGCTAGCTGGGCATCAATAAAGCAGCTGATCTCGGAGGCACCAGTTGCAGGCAAACTAGACGTCGCAATTGAAATGTTGAGGACTTCTTGATCTTGGATAGTAGTGTTGTACATGGGATGTTCTGTGGTCTGCATTGTCACTGTATGTAGAGATCTATGTAACAAACAGGTACCATTATTCAATAGGACATTTTTTTTTTATGTTCTGTAATAGTTCACCCAAAAATGAAAATAGTCATTTACTCAAACTCATACAGATGTTTAGAACAACTCTAGTGTGTTTCTTCTGGTAAAAAAAAAAGATATTTGAAAGAATGTCAGTTATTAAACATTTGACCAATGAGCCATTGACGCCCATAGTAGGGGGAACAAACTATAGAAATCAATGGGTGATTTCAAATGTCGGGTTACATTCTTTAAAATATATTATTTTGTATTCAACAGAAGATAAAAAATCATACAGGTTTGGGAAAAACTTGAGGCTGAGTAAATGACAATTTTCACCTTTTGAATCATGAATAAGCTTCCTGCAACAAACAATTTGTCCAAACTGAACATGAAACCTTGGCCAATGGAAAAAGCATCGTAAAGTTCAAAAGTTTGGTAAATTAAGAACCAAAATTAAGAAATTAATTTATTCAACAAGAATCCATTAAAATGTAAATAAAAACAACACATACATGCATAAATCTCCAAACTCTCAGTAATAGTTTTAGAAGTAATTGAAGTACTTACTATTAGTGGATATAGAACCTTTTGTATGTACTTATCCGGAGCGCTGGAAGATGAAGAACAGCGATCTGAAGTAATGAGACTTGAGATATTGCAGTGCAGAACACAATCACTTCCTGTCCCCACGCTTGATGTTATTTAGGTGCTTTTCTGATGAGATGCTCTTGACCTGTGGTTGTAACAATAGAAAACTGGGTTATATTTGCATTACAGGTTTCCATTCTGTGTAAGCTGTCAGATGCTTGCCATTTAAAGGAATTGGAACAGACTGCTCATGCTTAAAGTGCTTTAATTTTTGAAGTAAAAGTTAAATTATTTCCAAAATGCACTTCTCAAAGATGTGCAGCGCATCGGCTTTTAAAACCAAAAAGACATTAAAATTCAAACATGTACTAAATTCTAAGTATTCTAAGTCTATCATTCTTGTTTCTCTTAGGTTCAAAACTGGACAAATCAATGGTGATCTTCTGATTTACCACGTCCTACTGACCCTCAAACCGTACTATGCGAAACACTACGAGATCGTAGTAGACCTCACCCATGTAGGCCCCAGTAACCGCTTCAAGACGGACTTCTTATCCAAGTGGTTTGTGGTCTTTCCAAACTTTGCCTATGAGAATGTGGCTGCCGTATACATCTACAACTGCAACACCTGGGTTCGAGAGTACACCAAATACCACGAGCGACTACTGACAGGTCTCAAGGGGAGTAAGAAGCTACTCTTCATAGATTCGCCTGCACGTCTGGCCGAACACATCGAACCCGAGCAGCAGAAGCTGCCCGCTGCTACCCTGGCTTTGGAAGAGGACCTCAAAGTGTTCCACAACGCTCTGAAACTGGCACACAAGGACACAAAGGTGTCGATCAAGGTACAAATCTGTAAAACTCAACCCAGATGTTATTGGGAGTTGGTTTGGGTACCAATATTTGATACAGTATTCAGTTTCAATGTTCCTTAACTCTACTGCTGGACATTTTAGTAGGGATGCATGAGTATTAAAGCTGAAAATGGTTTTCATGCAACGGCTGATAACTGATAAGTGACCGATATTGAAATTCTCTAGAGTTTTGCTAAATAAATTCAAATAAACATGTAAATGCGAATAAAATATTATTTAAAAATGTAGCCATCACATTATTGCAATGGGCAATAAAACAAAATTTGGTCAAGATTTACCTACTATTAAATCAATTTAAGATTAAATGAGCATTAGCTAACAGCAAAGCTTATCTAATTATAAAAACGGCAGAAATGAGCATGCACAATAAAATATTCGATATTAACTGATACTGATAAAATCTCTAATATTGACTGGTAACTGAAATGGTACTGATGTAAAGTTGCCCATTCTACCCAGGTGGGATCAACAGCTGTACAAGTGACCTCGGCTGAACGCACACGTGTCCTAGGACAGCCCGTTTTCCTGAACGACATATACTACGCTTCAGAAATTGAGGAGATATGCCTGGTGGATGAGAACCAGTTCACTCTAACTATCGCTAACCAGGGCACTCCTCTTACGTTCATGCACCAGGAGTGCGAAGCCATTGTTCAGTCCATCATCCACATCCGGACACGTTGGGAGCTTTCCCAACCAGACTCAATTCCTCAACACACCAAGATCAGGCCTAAAGATGTTCCTGGCACCCTGCTCAACATCGCCCTCCTCAACCTGGGAAGCTCTGACCCCAGTTTGAGGTGAGATACATTGACCTAGAGTTTTCAGCCATGCTCAGGCTGTTTTCAGCCTAACAACTTGAGTTTTGGGGGAATAGTTCAATGCATCAAGCTGTTGTTGTTGTGACAATGAGCCTTTTATTTGCAGGCTTCTCTCTTTGTTGTGGTGAACTGATTAGAAATGCTAATACTGCTGCTTTGTGTCTTCGGTTCAACTGGGGCCGCTCTTGAACTTGCCGCCCCATAGTTAGAATCTTAAACCTGTCATGGAAAAAACAAAATGTCACAATGCCTTCAAATATGTCAACTGACACGCTGTTAAAGTAAATGAGTGCTTTTGAAATTGACTCTCTGTTTACTCCTTCAATAGGTCAGCTGCATACAATCTACTTTGTGCCTTAACCTGCACCTTCAACCTAAAGATTGAGGGACAACTCCTAGAAACGTCTGGCTTGTGCATCCCAGCCAACAACACCCTTTTTATTGTGTCCATTAGCAAAACGCTAGCAGCTAACGAACCCCACCTCACTCTGGAGTTCTTGGAAGAGTGCATCTCTGGTTTCAGCAAGTCAAGTCAGTGTCACAAGCAAAAAAACATCCATCACTACAAACACACATGCATATACATGTATATAAACAGCTGTTTTCGACAATGAGAAATTATTTTTGATCACCAAATCATCATATTAGATGGACTGGAGCAACGATGCTGAAAATTCAGCTTTGATATCTCAAGAAATATTTTCAAATAAATACAGTGGAGTTCACTTATCTCGACTCACGGTTAACTCGCCAATCCTATTATGTCGACGTTTTTGAAGTGGAACCGCCAAACTCCCTATTTGTCTTAGCATTTTCTTTTCGGTAATGCCGAACACTAGTATCTCGAGCACAAAAGAGGGACAAATTCGCCACTTCACATGGTTATCTCGTGACTGAGCGTACCTAGTTCACTGCGCATGCGCTGAATTTGCGTTGCACGTGGATCGCGGTGCATATGGTCGCTCTGTCAGTGACTCTTCTCTCACAGTGCCACACAGCACTCTCTGAAGTGAAAGCACATATCGTTCTTACGCTTCTCAACGAGCAGCGAGTGTTGCCGTGTGTCCCACCCCCATCCCAAAGCCTCATCCGCTTCTGTGTGCGCACATAAGGCTCGCCTTCTCTGATTTGATTAGTTTTCTCAAATATTTTGACATTGGTCAGTAACGAGCGGTTACCGACCAATGAATATGAGGCTTAGATGAACACACACAAACACATCCCTGTTTCTGTTCTGACGCACACAGTGTTGCCAACTTAGCACCTTTGTCGCTATATTTAGCGAGTATTCAGACCACTCTAGTGACAAATTTTCAAAAAAGCAACTAGCGGCAAATCTAACGACTTTATCTGGAGTTATTGGAGACTTTTTGGAGACTCTCTGAAGTGAAAGCACATATCGTTCTTACTCTTCTCAAAATCCCCTTATCCCCATCCCAAAGTACTCACAGGCAGCCCCGGTCCCCGCGCAGCAGCCCCTCCCAGATGCAGGCAGAGCAGGAGATGTTCACTCCTCCACGTGCAAATGAATCGCGCATGTGCAGGAAGCCGCCGCTGGCTGATTACGCCATGGCAGTTCGGGATGTAAAGTTTACTTAGTCTAAAAAATAATTAAATCACTGCACAAATATAAATCGCTGCATTTGTTTGACTCACACAGCCTCAGTCACGTACTCTCGTCCACTGTGTGTGTGCGCCTCTCTGTGACAAAAGCTAACTAGCTGGCTTGCTTATGTCTCAGTCAAAATTGTACACCCAAAAATACAAGGAGTGGGATGAATTCCTTGAATTCCAAGGCTGATTAAAGCCGTTTATTGGTGATAATACACAGGCATACTTGTTAGACAGACAGAACACAAGAAAGTATGCAATCTAGTACAGCATGATGACCTCACGAATGTGTTATGACTGTTTACGCTGTGAGCGAAATTGTGTTTGCAATGTTGGAGAATATAATTAAAGGTTTGTATGGAGAATCGAAGGTGTTTTTTTATTGTATACTGGTAAATCTCTGCTGTTAGTTGGTGCACATATGCCTTTATGCCTTTTGTTGTTAGCAAACATATACAGTGTATGTGCATGCCGATCGCTTCATCTAATAAATCACCACATTGGCTGTTGGTTATCTCGATCATCGGTTTTCTCAACGCTTTTTTGCAACCCCCGAGGCCGTCGACATAACCGGATTCCACTGTATTTTACAGTGTAAAATACACAATACTGCTATATATATTTGATCAAATAAATGCTGCTTTGGTGAACATGATTTTTTTTTTTAAACAAATCTTACTGATCACAGATTTTGAATGATGGTGATACAAAGTAATGTTTGTTTGTTTTTTACTAATTTTATAAGCACAATTTTTGTCATTTGTCATTTTGTGGGTCTTTAGGTATTGAGCTGAAGCACCTGTGTCTGGAATATATGACTCCTTGGCTCCGTAATTTGGTGCGGTTTTGTAAACACAATGACGATGCCAAACGACAACGCGTCACCGCTATCCTGGACAAGCTTATCACGATGACCATCAATGAGAAGCAGATGTACCCCTCCATACAGGCAAAGATATGGGGCAGTTTGGGTCAGGTAGGACCTTCAAACTCTCGTAAAACATTTCATTAATTGAATTTGATTTTGGAAGCTTATCCAAAAGGCTTCAAATACTCTCACCTGATATCTGTGCCAGCAGGCATTACGATGATGCATGACTTCAAACTGTAACACCCCTGTATATTTCTACAGTAATTCCTCAAAACTCTGTTGGTCAGCAATTACAGATTGCACCATTTTGCATGTATAGATCACAGACCTGCTGGATGTGGTGTTGGATAGCTTCATAAAGACCAGTGCTACTGGGGGTTTGGGATCAATCAAGGCTGAAGTGATGGCTGACACAGCTGTAGCCCTGGCTTCAGGAAACGTCAAGCTGGTGTCCAGCAAGGTAAACGCTTAACTCCTCAGCAACCATATTATATTGTAAATCCCTATGAATTTGTTTTTAGTATGTTGTTTCATTTGATGTTGTTGCTAAGATAAGCTAGTAACTTTACACTCAGATACTAAAATATTAAAAACTGCATTGCTGACTTGCAATAAATGATTTAAAACATAGAAAATGCAATGGAACCAAAATGTGAGGCGTTTAGTTTTTTATACTGTAGTAACAGAATATGCAGTAATTTTGTAATAACAGATATTACATTGAGAAACTATTGAAGAAACGTATTAAAAATTGCAATTATATGCAGTATATGATTTAAGGATATGATTAGTCTTTTTATATATATATGTGTGTGTGTATAAGACTAATCATATCCTTAAAAAATAATTAGTCATATATATGACTAATCATATCAAGTCATATACATACACATCTTATCAAAGCATATATGTTTTTTTTATTTTCCTATTGAAATCCAGGGTGATTCAAAAGACCCTTAAACGGCTTCAGTTATACTGTATGCATTCTTGTATTTGTATACAATATTTTTCAGTCAATGTTTAATGTCAAATATTAATATATAGTTATATTTAAATATTCCTTTTTAAATAAATAGTCCTATATCGTACAATATTTAATTATTATTCAAACCAGTTATTTCTATTTAACATTAAAAAAAAAAATGTTGTAAGCAAATTAGACTTACCGCTTAAAGTGTTTCTGGCTTTTGTGTTCCTGAATCATTCCTCTTGTGATCTTATCCAGGCTGACTAGCTCTTCTACCCAACATCTATTATACTAAGTGTTTGTGCACAAATGCCCAATTTGTACGTGTACGCACAGACAGACAATAGTTAGCCAGCGGGGCAGTCGCTCCTATTATATTGGCAACTGTTAGTCATTACGCTCAATGGACGTCATTGTTAGACACTTGGGCAGAAGAAGAAACGCATTTGGGACTTCGATAACTCAAGTGTCTTTCTTTGTTTCTTGATTTACTCAGTAACCTTAATATTTTCTGCTATTTCAACTAGTTGGACATATTTGGCTGTTTTCCCAAATGGACAACTATGCTGAAAACCCAAATCTTGTTTGGTTAGCATGTGCCAGCCACTGCTGATGTCAGCGAGAAGCACAAGGACAATCTTTGTCCAGTTGTTGCGTCTGCTTTTCTAAGACTCATCGCAGTGGGACCAATTATAATCTTATTGAGAGAGCAAATGATGTTTAGGTGCATGTCACAGAGTGAAAATAAATGTACATGGTCTGTATTTAGTTTGGTATTAGATTACTTTCTGATTTGAAGTTTGTCTGAAATGATAAATTGTCGTTTTGCAAACATTGAGCTCTTAAATGGTGATTAATTAAAGATTAATTAAAAAATTTTTTTTATATATATATATATATATAGTTTCTTAGCACTGAAATAAGTCTAGCTTTAATTTGCAATTTAACAAAAAATTGCATTATTAATTAATCACTCAGGTGATTGGCCGAATGTGCAAGATCATCGATAAGACGTGCCTGTCTCCCACGCCCACCCTTGAGCAGCACCTGATGTGGGACGACATCGCTATACTGGCCCGTTACATGCTTATGCTCTCCTTCAACAACTCTCTGGACGTGGCCGCTCATCTGCCGTACCTGTTCCACGTCGTCACCCTGCTGGTGGCCACCGGCCCACTGTCCCTCCGAGCGTCCACGCATGGCCTCGTTATTAACATCATCCACTCGCTCTGCACCTGCTCACAGCTTAACTTCAGTGGTGAGCAATAAGTCATAGAAAATTAGGATTTTAAGGGTTGTTACCGCCATATTAAAAATAAATATGAATTTTCAAAATTAATTTAACTAATTTAAAAAAAACGAACTCATGCGTGAAGACTGCTTATGTCAAGTATGAAAATCACAATTTTTTTAATGTATAAACAAAATAATGGTTATAAATGAATAAACTTATCATATACATAACATATTAACACATTAAGTTCAATAACTCGTTGTTATTATTTAATGTTTGATATTCCACCAATCAAATTCATTAATTTGTATTTCTTTAATAAATTAGACCTGACATTACATTAATGAATTACACTTAAGAAAAAATTAAATGGTAATTTGTGTGTGCATGTATGTATATTAAAAATAACAAATTAATAGCGCAATGTTCTCTAATCACACTAACATTTGTAATATATTTTTAAATAGTAATATAGTTTTTTTTTTTATATTTGTTTAATGGGAGGTTTAAACTTACTATGAATGAAGTCTGTACTGATATCTCTTTGAATTTTTTTCTCTCCTCGGTTTCAGAACTAGTTGTTTGAAATTGAATAATGACCAAAAAAAATGTATTGTAAATTGTGTACATAAGAAAATAAAAAGTTTACGTTTTTAAAAGAAAAAATAATTTGGTTAAAAAAATTATTCTAATAAATTGTCTGATTTGTTGCTGTTCTGGTGTTTGCTTCTTCAGAGGAGACTAAACAGGTTCTGCGTTTGAGTCTGACCGAGTTCTCCCTGCCCAAGTTCTACCTGCTGTTCGGCATCAGTAAGGTGAAATCTGCTGCGGTTATAGCCTTCCGCTCCAGCTACAGAGACCGATCTTTCTCCCCCGGCTCCTACGAGAGAGAGACCTTTGCTCTGTCGTCCCTGGAAACAGTTACAGAAGCTCTTTTGGAGATCATGGAGGTCAGTTACCAATTATAGAAGTCAACTGACTTAACCACTTTTTGTTTCGTTTAACTGTCAGATATTCACCACTGTTTTGATCGCAACAGCATAACATAATGATAGTATATTGTAAATATTTGGCATCTTTTTACTAAGTACTATGAATGAAGGCCAGCGTCAGGTAGTATTGCTACTGATGTCTATTAAATGGATTCTTGTCTCAATTTCTGGGAATCAAACAAAGTTGAAATCCATGCGTTCTACCGACTCGGGGTTAAGAGATCTGTGAAAATCACAATATTGTCAAGAGTTTTATAACTACTTTATTGTCTTGGAGTCTTTTATGTACGTGCTTTTTAAACAATTGTTTTTCCCAAGGCCTGTATGAGGGACATTCCCGGATGCAAATGGCTTGATCAGTGGACTGAATTGGCACAAAAGTATGTTGAAAACATTGTTGTATGTGGAAACAGTATGTTTTTTTTTTAAGCAATTGCAACTGAACGTCATAGCGCCATCACATTAAGTTAGCAAAATGTGTTATTTCGACTTAGAATTTACTTTTTCTTTTCTTGTATAGGTTTGCATTCCAGTACAACCCATCTCTTCAGCCGCGGGCGCTGGTGGTGTTCGGATGCATCAGTAAACGGGTGACTCACGGGCAGCTCAAACAGATCATTCGTATTCTCAGTAAAGCCAGTCCTCTGCTCAGTATTGATCGGGTAAGCTCTCCTTCTCTCTCTCAAACTCGCCAGTTTTAGATATGGTTTTAATTTGCTTGCTTTTGGTTGTTTTGTAAAATAACAATGTTAATATATGTTGACTTTAAAGTGATATCATTGAATACACAGCTGTGCACCATTTAAAACTGAATAAGTATACAGAATTTATATTAATAGAAGTACAATTAAAATGTACTGAAATTCAAATGTTTTCATATAAATGTAGCCTTGATGAGCATAAGAGACTTCTTTCAAAAATCTGACTGACCCTAAACTTTTTAATGATGGTGTTTTTATTAATAAGTCAATAAATTAAGATTTATATTTAAGGATTGAATTGATTGTTCGTGCTGTCACAACACATCAAACTGGTTGGACTAATTATTTAAAATTAGAATTATAAAATGTATTCACTCAAGAGCAGAGCTTGATTTTCTTTCTTTTGTTTTTTGATTAATATGACAGATAGCAGAAGGAATATTAGGCTGCTGTCACTTTAAGAGTTTATGCACTGATCCAATATACTGTTATACAACAGTATATTGTAAAACTGACTGTTTAACTGGGTACTAGTCAAGGCATTTTGACAATTTTGTATATATTTGACCTTTTGAGATCAGTAACCCACTCATTTTAGTACTTGAGCTGTGACTTGTATTCACCACTTATATTGATCAGTGGTCCGCACGCCTTTGCTGTGAGTGCAAATCCTGTGGGAATGACTACAATTATGTGCAATACAAGCACTATTTAATCAGAGCAAATGAGATGAGTGAGTGAGGGAAGGCGGATGTGTGTCACTTCGCCGTTGGAGAGAAGAGCGTGAGAGCACGAAGAAAACAAACAGACAGACTTGGAATCTGAAAGAAGTGAGACGGATTCCGGTCCCTGGCCAGTCGATCAGTGCATCTCTGCTGTTTACCATAACTGATGTGTGCGTTAATGAATGTTTCTATCTGAACAATCTGTTCATAATATAAAGTGATCATATCATATATATGAGACAAGCAGTTTAGTTTCAATTGTCTGAAGAGACATATATATTTTTACAATCTCTTTATGAACTTTTTGAATCGTCAAAGTAGTAGCTGCATAGCTGTCAATGGAGAGTACAGAAAGCTCTCACATTTCATTTCAAAGATCTACATTTGTGTTTCAAAGATGAACGAAAGTCTTACGCATTTGGAATGACATGAGGTTTCGTAAATAATGACGACAGACTTGTTATTTTTAAACGAACTAACCCTTTTCTCTTATCCTGTTAAGTGCATTCAAATTGTGGGCATCTTTAATAGCTCTTTTGTAGTATTTTGACTATTTAGCTTGGAAATTTTGAATGTATTGTGTTGATTTGCAGTGTGATTCAACTCTGTGCAGAAATGCAGTAGTGCGCTAGTCTAACTGCTGTAGTGTCATTCGCTAGTGTCACGCTTCACCGATTAATGCTGTTCCTGCACAGGGGCTGGAGAGCTGCTTAAAGGGGCCTGATAATTACAACAGTCAGGTTCTCATTGAGGCCACCGTCATCGCTCTCACCAAGCTACAGCCTCTCCTTGATCAGGTGCTGGATTCGATTATTAAAACATCAGCAGTTGTTACATCAGTGTATAATTGTCTATCTGATCTAACACGACTCTAACAATGTTATAATTTACTTCTCTCAATGTGTACATGTGAAGCCCGTTTGAAAATATTTTTGCAATTGCATTTGGTGATGCAGAAATGACACACTTTATTCATTAATAGCTGTGTGTGCGCTTGTATACCGATCTGCAGGATTCTCCCATGCATAAAGCTCTGTTCTGGGTTGCTGTGGCTGTACTTCAGTTGGATGAAGTGAATCTGTACTCCGCCGGTACCGCCCTACTGGAACAGAACCTGCACACACTGGACAGCCTCCGGGTGTTTAATGATAAGGTGCCTGACTGAAATCCAAGACAACCACAGACTTAAAACATGTTGATATTCTTAGTAGTATTGTTTTTCACATAAATGGATGAAGATATTCCAAGTGGTGCTCACTGTAGAGCCAAATGACATCCGGCTTAGTCCTGCTCCACCTCTGTGGATCTAAGGGGTGGAGCTTAACCTAAGTAGGATTAGGGTGAGGGTAGATCTCCAAGCTCCACCCATTGTATCCAGAGAGGAGGGGCTCCAAGCTCTAACCGTTGGCTCTGTAAGCCTTAGAAAATATAGGTAACCAGGCCATTCACTGCAGTTTTCATCCGATTTTGAGCCGTTTTCTGATTTGTATGAAAAAAGTTTCTCGAGTCGGGCCTAATTTCAGCTTTATCATGCGTAATTTTTCATGTATTGTTCAGAGGGAAACCTCTCCTGATCGGAAGATGTGATGAATTTCTGACAGGTTGTGAGGGAAGAGCAGAGCTACGAACCGATTGCCTTAAACATATTGTTTTTCCTTCACTTTGCCTGCGCAAAAACTGAAATTTTATCTTTAATGCCGCAAGAATGAAAATAAAAAGAGGGCGATCTATTAGTTCTACAGCTATCAAACTAACTGCAATTTAGCAAGATGTGGGTAATATGATTTCCTACCTATGCATTTATTTAATATTTGCTTAATTTTATCATCATAGAAGATGTGAATAGATCAATTGGTGATAAAGAAAAATGCCATCGCAATATTGGACGTTTTTCTTTTTTGACCATGAAGGCGAGTCAGTGGATATGATCACAAAAGCAATATACAAACTTTGTGTGTGCGTTATACTGGTTTCATAAAAGTCTCCAGTCAGTCTCCAGTCTTCCACTACAGAAAGTGAAAGTAAAACTGATCGCATTTGAATAATTGAATGCATTAATTGACACCACTGAAACCTGGTTATCGCACATACTTCACACATATAGTGCGAGCAGTCAAGTCACAGCTTCACAATCAGACCATATTGTGTGAACGCATAAACCGTGTGATTTGGCTTTACATCACATGCAATTTACTCGCACAGTGGCAGTTGATATTTAACAAAAACACTGGAGAAATCGTACAGAATATGCCCAGCTGTAGAATGCATTGCTGTGAAATAACCTGTTATCTTCGTAATGTTTTCACCTCTTTATAGAGTCCTGAGGAGGTCTTCATGGAGATCCGGAAGCCACTGGAATGGCACTGTAAACAAATGGATCATTTTGTTGGACTCAACTTTGCCTCCAACTTTAACTTTGCATTAGTGGGGCACTTACTCAAAGGTAATGATTATAAAGATCACCTGTCTTTCTTTTTTTTGCAATGCAGAAGCTATTTTCTGTGAATGTGCAAGATTTCGGATTCATTAGCTTCTGTACGTAAAAAAAAAACCTAAAAGAATAGCAATGTACAGTTAATGATGCAATTATTTGTGCTAAAAACTAGTGTTTACTATACTATATTACATATGATAAATGCATATATTTTGCAAAATCAAGCAGGAAAAACAGGCCTTTTTTCTACTGATAAAATAACTGGATCTGCACATAATAAGGATAATATTCAGATAAGATTCAGCAGTCATATTTTATTTATTACTATTAATATTATTATGGCATAATCTGACTTAACTAACTCAAAAGGAATCTGTTCCAGTGGGTTAATACTACTACTAATAATAAGTCACATTCTAGATGCACGTTTTTTATTTTATTTGATTAACTATTGTGTTAATGAACTAACGCAGTACTTCGACATTTGATGTTAGTCAGTAAAATGTCTTCCTTCTCTCTGGTTCCTCATCTTTGTCTTTTCTTCTTGTAGGATACAGACATCCTTCTTCCACCACAGTGGCGAGGACGGTCCGTATCCTTCATACGCTCCTGGGGCTGGTGGGAAAACACCGCAGCTGTGACAAGTTCGAAGTGAACACGCAGAGTGTGGCCTATCTCGCAGGTAAGTTAAAACCGACTGTATTTTGAATTTATATTCTGATGAAAACATCTAAACATTGATATTTGTGTTTCAGCTTTGCTCACAGTATCTGAGGAGGTGAGGAGCCGCTGCAGTCTAAAGCATAGGAAGTCATTGCTGCTTTCAGAAGTTACCATGGAGAACTTTCCAATGGATACGTACACCGTGTTTGAAACAGAACCTGAATGCAGGTGAGAACTTTTCGGTTTATCTAACAGTTTTGAATTTTCTCGTTTTCTTTCTACTGTACACTTGCTTTTCCAGCCACACTGTTTTGAGTTTGTTTTGTTGGTTCTCACACTCTATAGTGTCAGGCTACTGCGTGAAAATCAGCCCTGGGCTTCTCCAAAAGTGTCAGAGCGCAGCCTTGCACCTCCATATTCTGCCATGGGGCAGACCAGCCTTCGCCCACGCAAATCCATGAGCGTGGACATGGGCCAGCCGTCGCAGGCCAATGCAAAGAAATTACTTGGTACGAGCGCTCTGTGGCTTCATTTTTTCCAAACATGTTGCAGCTTTACTTCAGCTTCACACTTGTGTGGTTTTGTTACTTCTAGGCACTAGAAAGAGCTTTGATCACCTAATATCAGACTCAAAAGCCCCAAAGAGACCAGATATAGAGTCAGGCATCACCACACCTCCAAAAATGAGACGTGTTTCTGAAAATGACTATGAGATCGGTGAGTTTTTCTGCACTTATGAATCAGATGTGTGATGGCCATTGCTGATCTGTGTGTAATAAATAAGGCATGAGAAATGAGAGCAGTGGAATTGCTAACAGCTCTTTTTCGCTCCAGAAACCCAGCGAATAGCCAACTCCCATTTACGCAAAGTGTCTGTGTCCGAGTCCAACGTCCTTCTGGATGAGAACGTTCTCACAGACCCGAAGATCCAAACACTGCTCCTCACTGTACTGGTGTGTGTGCGCCATACTACTTTCCTTTAGACTTGATCTAGTGCTTTAAAACCTTCTCCATGTGGAATTGTTTGAAATTGTTTTTTGCAGTTTATCACAAGAAAGTTAAAGAAGATTAATTGTCTTTTTTCAAGCTGTGTTACTTTTTTCTTCATGTACCTCATTTAATGTTGTATATCAAAGTTGTTGTTTTTTTTTATTGCAGGCCACACTGGTGAAATATACTACGGATGAGTTTCATCAGCGGATCCTCTACGAGTATTTGGCTGAGGCCAGTGTGGTCTTCCCAAAGGTCTTTCCTGTAGTGTGAGTGTCTGCCATATTATATACCAACTCGTTGCTCAGTCAATTAGTTGCCATGAGTCTAAATGAAGTTGAATTATCTAAATGTTTACCTTGATGCTCTTCAGAGAACAGAATGTGATTTGAATCTTAATAATGTGTTAGTAAATTCTGAAATTAACATGAACTAAAATGAATAATTGCTGGAGAAGTATTGTTCATTCTTAGTCCATGTTAACTAATGTAGTTAACTAATGTTTTTATTCATTATATTTTAAAATGCATTTAATTCCTATGATGGCGAAACTGGTTTTTCAGCTGCCCATTAATTCAGTTTTTTCAGTCGTCCTCTGATGAATATTTAGTTCAAATGAAATTAAAGACCTTTTATAATTATAGTGTGTGTGTGTATGTATGTATGTATGTATATATATATATATATATATATATATATATACACACTATAATTATAAAAGGTCTTTAATTTCATTTGAACTAAATATTCATCAGAGGACGACTGAAAAAACTGAATTAATGGGCAGCTGAAAAACCATAAATTAAAAACCATAAAAATATAAATTTTATATATATATATATATATATATATATATATAGTAAATTTATATTTTTATAATTTACATGTCACTTTTGATTAATTTAAAGTATCCTTGCTGAATAAAAGTATTAATTTACTTACTGACTTTTAAATGTTAGTGTATGTTCATGAGTAATTGCAGTGTTTATCCATACACTAGATATGGAAACAATGCCACAGTTTTTCTTAATACCTGACATTAACTGAAATATTAATACAAGGAAAACGTTATTACTGTAAACTAAGTAACAGTGCCACATTGTGATTCATAGTTGTCACTATAATCACAGTAATGCAATTACTCAGTTTAACACAATTTTAAATAATCATCCACTAGCTTGTTGTATTGAGTACCATGAGAACATAATTGAATAATGTGGTTTTTGTTTTGTACAACACCTACCTAGTAACAAATTTTTTAGCTTTTCCTCTGTTTTTTTACCGGTGTCATTTTTATCACAGCCACAACCTACTGGACTCCAAGTTAAGCACTGTCTTGTCCATGTGCCAGGACCCCAACCTCCTGAACCCCGTCCACGGCATCATTCAGAATGTGGTCTATCATGAGGAGTCTCCTCCTCAATACCAGCCATCCTGCTTGCAGAGTAAAGCCTCTTGACAATCTCTCCTGTCATTTATTAACATTCACATTTCTTAATTATCTAAAAAAGTAGGGCTTCTTATGCTGTTAGTTATTGCATTCATTAATTTTGCATATAATTTGTTTTTTTTAAAAGGGAGAGTTAATCGATTGACAACCCTTGTTTAGAGGGGTTTTTTCACATAAACATCTTGTTTACTGTTACTTGACCTTCAAACGTCTGACCAGTCTCCCCCCCCTTTTGACTCTCTTGCTCTGTCACCTCTCTCTGCCTCACAGGCTTCGGTTTCAACGGCCTTTGGAGGTTTGCCGGACCCTTCTCTAAGGTATGATTAACTGCTCCCATAAACTCTGTTCATTTTCCAGCAGAGTGCAGTGAAGAAATTGTGCGCTGCGGTCTCTCTGCAGCTTCCTAGATTTATTGACCAAAACGGCTTTCCCAAACATCTCCCTCGCTCATCCGGTGTCTCTGGCCTGTTACTCTCCCACAGTTCTGCTGTGTGGTTTAAGAAGGCATAAATGACAGCAATGTATTTATGCATCCCTCGCTGAAGGAAGCGTTTTCTCATTTTCATGGCTCAGCAATAATGATTTGTTTCCTCTAGCCTCTTGTCCTGCCAATATTTTCACTGTAACATTACTATATTTAAATTATTACAGTTCAAATACTGATATGTTAATTAGACATTTAAAAAAATATTAACATTTGTTTCCTTAATGTTTTCTACTAGCTTTGTCAGCCAGTGTTTTATTTTTTTTACTTGCCATGCTAATAGTTTTTACTGTAATGTGTTATAGTATTTAGATTATTTGTATTTATAGAAGTTTAGCCTTTTTATTAGTTAATTATTTTAATTGACACTAAAATATATCAGCTGGAAAAGTTTTTCATTATTTTTATAGCCTTGTCAGACCACTAATTATGAGTTTTTCTACTTTTTCCTGCCAATATTTTAACTGACTTCACCACAAAACTTAAAATATATTGTAAATTATTGCATTTAATTTTTATTCATTTTTATGCACTATAATCTATTTTACTATGTATAAAAAAAAATACTTATAATTCCATGAAAGCTATAAATTCATAAGGCACTTTTCCGTAAATAATGTAATGAAAAACTGCTCAGTCTGAAGTTGGAACCTGATCGTTGGACTATATGAACTTCTGTCAACTGGTCCAAAAATATCCCACACTGGCCCTGAGTTCCTTATTGTTGAACCCTGACCTTAACATTTCTTAAATGTTGTTGACAGTCAATAAGGGGTTGAATCATTACTGGCTGTTTTGACCACAGGAATCCTAAAGATGTAGGTCGTTTCAGTCTTTGCTGTTTGCTACTATTGCTATTACTCAAGTTTAATGTGAAGTATACGATTAATCAAACTTATGATCAGTGAAGAAATGGGTGATCAAATCCGATAACTCTAAATGATTATTAATCACTCCTGCTTTACCCTCTCCATCAGCAAACCCAAATTCCAGACTATGCCGAGCTCGTGGTTAAATTCCTAGATGCTTTGATTGACACCTACCTTCCCGGCATTGAGGAAGAAGGAGGGGAGGAGTCACTGCGCACGCCAACCTCTCCGTATCCGCCCACTGTCCAAAGTCAACTTAGCATCACCGCCAACCTCAACCTGTCCAACTCCATGACGTCCCTCGCCACCTCTCAGCACTCACCAGGTCAGTGCTCACGTCCTGCATCGAACGCACATCTCATTTGCGAAAACAAACACATGTAGACGCAAATTAGTCAGTAGTCTCTTACCTTCACACGTCACTCTTTCCGTGCTACTCACACTTGCTCACGTAAGCGTGATTGGCGAGTAACGATAAAGCTAACACGTGTAATTTCATTCCAACATTCCCTAGCTTTAAAAAATAACACCGTGACAGCTGTAGCCACGCTGCTGTTTGGAATAGCAGTTGTCAGCGTTTTTCTGTCTGCTTTCATATCTAAAAGCGCCGCCAGTTTACAGTTCATCTGGTTTCGCAAGATGTGCAGGGCTTTGACCGTGGTTGTGTGTGCATTTGACACCTTTGCTTTGCGTTTGTATCTTCATTAACCTCACTGCATTCTGTCTCCTTTTCATTGGGAATGTGCTGTCGGTTCAGAGGGCCCTATAGTTTATAGACGGTCCCCAACTCTCTCCCATCCACGAACCACAGAGGAGGTGCCACCGAAAACAGCTGGTACAAACCTAAACTATAGAGCTGTGTTGGGCAATTAATGTCCAGTTCTATAGTTTGCGAACTGTGGTAACTTATTTAAGTGCCTATTTCTTGTTTTTACTTTTTTTTTCAGTGGTGGCAGTGTGATACTTTTCAGTTTAAATTGGCCAGTTAAAGAGTGCATATTCATAATGGAGAGGTATTTCTATATGCATATATATGTAACAAGTCCAGCAAGCACTTAAGTGAATGTCTAAATCACATTCCTTCTCACTAATCTCTCCTTTTGATATCAGTTTAATCTGCATTTTGAGCTAATTTCAACTGCTGCTTAGCTTCACTGCTCAGCAGAACCTTAAGAGTAAAATGCAGTCAGATATACTGTAAGCTGCCATTTTTTTATTTTGATTTCCTGTTTCTTCCATTCATCTGTCCTTCCTGTCCTCTTTTGAGTTGTGAATGTGTCACTCATGTCTTTTTTTTCTTTTCTACTCTCTCTGTGTGAAGCCTGTCTGCCTTGCTCTAAGTCGGCTGTATTCCCACCTCACCTCGTCCTCCCAGGTACTCATCCACCTCCGTTGTGTGAAGAAAGCAGTTGCCATTCGTAGAGTGTTTGCATTGTAAATCAGTCGTAGACGCTACTGTCAGATCAAAGCAAGAGGGGCTACTTTAACAGGAACTGTGAAGAGAGATCACAAGGGCCCGGTATTAACCAAACACTTAAATAGACAGCCGAGAACATTTGCAGTTTTAAAAGCATCGTTAAAGGCTTTTCACACTTGAAACTGTTAGGCCAGTGCCATTGTTAACCCTTAGTTAATGCCTGTTTACTCACCTCTCCTCATTTTTATAATTAATATAGGTTTAAAAATAAAAAAATATTTCTTATTTTATGTCATATCTATATACAGCCTTTGGGATGTGCTGGAGAGACTAGATCTTGAGCAAAAATGGATGGAAATAATTTTTCCAATTTATCCATCCATCACAAGAGGTGCATCATTTTTGGTCATGTTGTCCTCTAGTCTCCTCCTGCGCGTCCCAAAAACTTTCACTTTTTAAACCACGTGTGAAAATGATTCTTCATGCTCCCTTCCAACCATTCTTTTTGAGCCTGATGAATCTTGGTGTTGTTATCCTGAAATATGGCAATAATGTGTCTTCTTTACGGGGTTGTTTAAGAAATGAAAAGCTACACACTCCATCATAAGGTTAGAAGAACTGTCGCCAAACATGTAACCTGCTAGAAACAATAACAATCACTACATTAATGATCCAATCCATCAATTAAGCATTCGCCTATATAAATCCAAACAGCAACTTCTTTTAAAAATGTTTAAATGAACTGTAAGGTCATGAATGAAGGTCATGATGACTGTCTGTTAAATTACCAAATGGTTTCTTTTTTATAAACCTTTAGCACCACAATTCAGATTCAGCAGAGAAAGCCACCTTAACCCAAAGTTAAAGGCTTTTAACAGTCTAAAAAAAGGTGAAATGTAAAAAATCCCCCCAAAAATCAGTTTTAAATGGTGTGAAAAGCCTTTTCTAGGGTTTTTATTTTAGTTGGAGGATTTAAACCTATGGGAATAGGAAAGCTCGTATAGGACTTCTAATAACTAATAATTTACATAAGAACAATAGGCACATTTTAAAAGTCAATATGTCTCACACACTTTCTCCTCAGTGTGATAATGTTGTGCACTGAGACACCTACTGATCAGTGTGTGTACTTGCGGTCAGACTCCATGTCAAAGCATGTCTATAGAAAATATATTATTTTTTACATTTGATCAATTTAAATTAAGATTAAAACATTATTGTGAAGATCACCAATTTAAGATTTGAACTACGAAATAGACCACCTAGTACAAACCAGGTTGTGATTCAGTGATGTTACGTAACACCTCTCTCCTGCAGGCATCGACAAGGAGAACGTTGAGATTTCTCCCACCTCGACTCTCTCCACCAGTGGGCGAACGCGACACGGGTCAGCCAGCCAGGTACAGAAGCAGCGTAGTGCAGGCAGCTTCAAACGGCCAAGCATCAAAAAGATCGTCTGAGAAAGTTTCTACCGACTCCAACGGCCATCGTTCTTCTCCATGAATCCTTTTTGCTTTTCATCGTCCAGTTCAACAAGGTTCTTTCATTGAAGAACCGCTTGAGTGTTTTTTTTGTTTGTTTTTTTAACCAGTTGAAGCCACTTACTTGCCTAAATGAACTAGTTCGGCGGATGCACTGAACTCTCCGTGTTGCACTCAACGTCAAAAACGTCTTGGGGCTGACCACACTGAAATGCTAAACGTCCACTCGTTTTGCACAAACTTAAATGAAAAACTGATCTGATTAACCACTACAGCAAACAGTTGACCAACCTCGTGGAGACTCGCAGGCTCATCATCTTGGCTTGTCATCCGGCCTTTTTCCATTTAGTCCTGGACCCTCCGTGGGATGGACGCGCGGCCTGTCCTGTCCTGATATCCACAGGCTTGAAATCTGGATCACGATCCGGGTGTATACACAGAAAGATTATACGTGTACTATACTATTGACGATAATAACGATCACATGTTTTGGGTTCTTATTTTATCCATTGTGTGCCTTTGTCAGGGTTTTCAGCTGTGTATAGTTTGTAAAATAGGCAAGACCTTGCTAAGGAAGGGAAAACAGGTACTAATTATGAAAACGTGTTGCGGCTTTAACATTTACCATTTTTGTCATGCGTTGCTACGGTGTAAACAGTACCAGGTGACCATGATATGAGAATATAATATTGCAGCATCTAAATATTTATTCTGTAAATGTAGATAATCCTTTCAGATGAAGGTTTGCGTTGCGATCGTTAAATCACCGGTAATCGAAAACGATTCTAGAAAGCAGTATGCACAAAAATGCACAAATCAAACAACAAATTGGCATTAATATTCGTTGTCTCACTGTGGTGCAATATGTTCTTTTTTTTGTTTTTGTTTTTTTTTTCTTCATTGAACACTATGTGTACAAATTGCACATGATTAAAGTGTATCCGTGCACACTTTTCCCATCTCACTAACGGCTCACATACGGCACAGAAATCCCAATCCCACCACATGCTGACATAGTAACATTGCACCAAAGACTAGTTTGCAATATTGTTAGGGGAAACTGTTGTGAACTCCATTTTGTATATTTTTATGTCTGTCTGTCTTGTCTGTTGTATGCCTTAAATAATAATTTCTTCCATACAATTCTCACTAATTTTGTAACAATGTTTTTGGCATTTAATTTAATCGTTTTCTCATTTTTTTTTTTTATTCACCTAACCAGTGAACTGCAAAGTTAAACACTTGTGCCATTTAAGTTTGAATAAAGAGGACTTTAGCAGGGCTTCACACTTTATTTAACGTACAATGGCCGTCAAAATAGAAGTGGCTGATTTTTGTGTGCAATATTTGTTTTCTGCATTATTTTTCCATCTTTTCGTTGATCTGCAAATCTACAAGGAGGAAATGGTAGTGTAACTAATAACGAAGTACATTTGTTTGCTCTTTGAAATGCTTATTAAAGGGAAACTTGTATTACTAAAGAAAGGGTACCTGCCAAATGTTCAAGGACGGAATATTTATGCATAATTTGAATTTGATGTTTTTGAAATACATGAGTACCAGATGTTTCACACTTAAAACTGGGACCAAATCAATGTCATTTTTCCATTGTTATTTGTAGATTTATTTTTACTTTTTTGTTTGTTTGTTTGTTTTACTACCGTAATCGCCTGCAGATCCAAAAATGTACATTCATCCTAACTTGTGGTTATTTTAGGACAGATTTCAGATCAGTGTTTTGTGATCAAAAATGAAACTTGAACTGTTTATTCCTGCTTTACATGTCGTAATGGTGAATTTCGCATCAATCCTTGTCAAATTTAAACTCTTTTTCTTTAATGCAAATTGAAAATATGAAGGAATATGAATGAGTGATTGAAGTGTAAGGTTTGCCTTTTTTGCATCCATTACTCTGAATAACAAGAATATAACTCCTTTCTCTTGAATCTTAGATAATGCATTGCTACTACCAATCTAAAACTGACATAATCTGATATTTCTCTACTTTAAGACGATATTGAAGGCACAGTCTTGACTGCCACAACAGTGGTTAGACACATGACATGCCCCTAAGCCTTTTAAATTGCATATGTAATTAAACTGTCTAATGTACTCATCATAACCGGACTTAAAAAGTGGTTTATTTTATATAATTCAAGATGTGTTTGTCTGATGCATTGCCAGATTTTTAATTGCATTGGTCATCTGTAAACAATGTATCCGTCACCTGTAAATATGTTTGTGTAAAATCGAAAGGTATATAAATACAAGTGTAAATATATGTGATATTGTATTACTTGCTTTTTTGTAAAGCGGTTAGTTGCTGTACATGTATAACATGGCAATTTAATTATACCAGTGTTCGTAATAAAAGTTTCCCTCGACCCTGTTACTGTGCTGTTCAAAATGTCAAATTTTTATTATTTTAAATGACAAATGTATACCAACACGGGATGTTGGGGGCTTGAAACTGGAAGAATTTAAATTTGAACAGGTTTGTATTTAAAAATGTATCCAAAACTTGACTATAACCTCACTTCTAGGGCAATGTAAAGAATTTAAATGTAGAAAATACTCTGGTTTAAACTCCACTCCATCTAAAGTCGTTATTGCACTTCTACAGTCTCTTATTTCTAACAGTAAAGGATCTAACAGTTTTTGTTATGTTTCCATTCATCCTAAATTTATGGGAAAATAGACTTGTTGATGTGCTATTGTATTGTCTTGCATTTAACAGCTTTGTTAATCTAAAGAATAGATATGAATATAAAAACCATAAAGACGATTTGTTGACTCAAAAACATTTGAGAGGACCCAAATGTTTGACTTTGGAGTCTGTTAATTATCAATTGTGAAATAATCTGATAATATATAGATAATTTACAGACGCATTAGGGAAATTTACAAATAATGGATCGATTTTAACCTTTTTTTTCATTTGACTTTTAGTATATTTTAAAGTATACTTATTTTAGGTATTGTGCACGATCAGCATGTCATTTAAGTTTGTCTCAGTTTTTATCGCCTTTCTGCTTTTTTGGAGGCAAATCTCCAATACTTTGAATTGTTTCAAGACGTTATCACATGCAGGGGCAAAGTTCAGCCGCTAACGGTGTAACATCACACAAGCGCTGCTCTTTTTACTGTAAGTTTGACTGAAAACATACTTTGAGTTATATTTCAACTGAAAACATATTTTGAGTTATATTTTCTAAAATCTATTTAGCGTCTCTCTGTCACGTTCACGTCTTATTCCCTCAATTATAATATCCAAACGACAACGTCCCGAGCAGCCTCGCGAAGCCCGAGACCACTGTAATCTCGCGACACTTCCATCCATTAACAATGAGAGCGGACTTCTCGCGAGATTTGATCAGCTGATGCGTCTCTGTTTTTAGAGTGTGCGTTCGGACGGTCAACACGTGGGGAGGAGAGACGAGACACACACATACACGCGCACACACACCCGAAGCGGGGGGACACGTTGGGATTGTGCTGGGCCTTGAATACGTAACATTAATATTATACGCTGGCGGTGCGAAGGACGCATAAACACAGTGAGTATAAATCGCGTGTTCCTTCATGTGTTGATCGTTGAAGATCGCAGCGCAAAGAAGAGCCCATTTTAGCCTCTTCTTGATCTGATGCTGTGATGTACTTGACATACAACCCGAATAAACCATCTGACGTTCAGTCGTCTCATCTTGACGAATGATTTGCTCCTGAACTGGTCGGACAGTGTGTGTGTTTGACTTTGCGCCAGTGCTATTCGCCATTCAAAGCGCCGAAAACGCTTTAGCCACAGCGGCTAACCGTCGCCAAATCTGAGCTCAACCATAATGGATGGGCATTAAGCTCTACACATCAATTAATGTCGTCTAATTAAGCAATTATTTGGCGTCATTTCTAACTAGTAGACCAGGTACCACGTCTCAGCCTGTCGTCTTCAACTCAGCCGTGGTTTCACCTGTGTTTCAAGTTCATAAATTGACCAGGTTAGATCCTCCACAAACTCCATCCTGACCATTTTAGGCTGAGGTTGACACTCTGGGAGCTGATTTGTTGCTATTCCCTCCCGCTAGACAGCTTGTAGGTCTTCCTATATGGAGTTGTAAGCCGTATGTGTGTGAGGTGAGACTCGCTGTTGTAGTTTCGGTGTGGTGGTTCTGCAGAATGACAAGGAAAACCCTTTCTCCCGCTTTGTTCGGTCGACTTTGCGCGTTAAAGTCAATGTACCGAACGGTTTCTGTGAGCTCATGGATAATTCAGGGCCTCTCTGAAGCAGGACTCGGTGGAGGGTTACCGCGGTGAAGTGCTTTTTAAAGTGAAGCGGTCAGTGCTTTACATTGAGCGTCTGCATGTGGTTGTGATTGTTCGGCCTACCGCGCGCACTGTAGGTCAACATCACCTCGCGAGCTGCTTATGCGCGCGCTCCTTTATTTAACCATCTTGCTTATGTGTTGCCTTCATTACTGTCATGGACCGTGAAAGCTCGTGCATGTATTTTCCTAATCTCGCCCTTTAGTCCTTACAGCTGCAACCAACCGTTAGCTTGACTGCTAACGCACGCAGCGCAGTTGCATCTGGCTTAACGTGTAAATCTGTCGTGCACGTTCACGCACAATTACGTGTTATGTTATTGAGTTTGGCTGCGTTGGCAGTGCGGTAAAAGGTGAGCGGCGCTTTGTCGGCTGTGTGCGGCGCGTCACTGTTACGGCACGCGCCGGAGGGTTCAGAGGTTCGCGTTTGTATTCTGAACGCAGCAGCACCAGTAAGCCGCTTACTTGCGACCAATGGGTTCGAGTGTAACGTGTTGCGCGAGTGAATCGCTGCGGTGGCCTCTCCGTTATCTCTACACCTCCCCAAGGTCGAACAGCCGCCTCTCGGCTCGCGCCCGATGGTCCGCTCGCGCACGCGCTCAGGCCGCGGCGTGACAGCGAGCGTGTTTAACCTCGTGCTGAAGGTGAACACCGTTGCACCGGACACGCTTTCTGTGCAGAAACTACTGCATGTTACTCTCTTCGTTTAACGTGGCTGGTTGAAACGTGCTCTCGAGACTGATAGCACTAACAGAAAGTGTAGTATTAATATTATGAGTATTGCATGACCAGACCAGCCCTCTTTAGCTATTGCTATTACAGTTGGATTCAGCAGAGAATAGTTAAGGCTTTGGAGTGTGGGTCATGCTTATGTGTGTTACTTATAATGTCTGAAATATAGACATTCCTTGGTGAATTGGAAGCTTTTTATGTGGCATTTTAAGTAGGGTGCCTTGCACCTTTAGTTTTCAATTTCAGAAGGTCAAGTAAAATACTATACAAGCAATTTTTCGTTTAAGCAGTTCACTGATTTTGCAATCTTGTCATTTTAAAATTTCTGATGTCAATGTAGGGTGACTTAAGTTTTAAACTTTTACAGCATTATTAAACAAGTTGAATATGGTGTATGAAATGGGTTGAGATGATACAGAATAGGTAGGTGACAGCGTTGACTTTTAGCTCAGTTAATGCTGCTGCTCTGTAGGGGCTGTTAAGTTTGGGGCCAAATTATAGTTTATTTTATAAACTTTTTCTTTTTCTTCCAATGCTGAACAAAGGCTTCAAATGATATTTCACTGGGACTGTCACAATTTGGATATGGCAGCATGCTGGACATTGTTTCCGCTAATATGATACAAGGACATTTTTATCAAGAAAAAATTATCGCTACTTAAACAGGCTCAAATCAATCACCTCCTCCCCTCCTTTAAATTCCTCTTAATCCTTTATTTTATTCCTGTAAAGGAAAAATATCTTTGCATTCCCCCACCCCCATGTTCAATATATGGCTTTGTACTGAAATATATTTTGATACCAAATGACTGACCAACTTTGCAGTGTATTAGCTCATAATTCATTGTTGGTCAGAGAGGCAGTTGGCAGTATGTCTTGTGAAACGCTCTGAAAGCTGAAGAGAGACGGAAACCCCTTTATCTTTGGTTACTATGTACAGGAGTGAATGGGAGGGGTTTGTATATGATGTGTGCCTCCTCTTCTGGAGCCTGGGATATGCTGCTCCTATGATGGAAAGGCATGCATGAATGTCCTTTTTTAACTCTGAAAGGATGCTCCTCCCATTCAAGCAGTGAGGTAGACATGGCACGTAGCTCCCGGCAGCCTCTGAGGTTGAATGTCAGCCATGTGATATTGTCCCTGAAGTTTCTGCATGGCTGCCCAGAAGTATCCCCTCTCTAACTGTAAAGCAGCCTGTCCAAACGTACTGCAAACAATGCAATATGGAGTGCAATGTTAGTGGTGTAGATGTTTTGTTTTTTAAAGATTCCCTTTGCTTGTTTGCATTATGATTGTATCTTTGTCTTTCGTCTTGTAATGATGCAGTTTTTTAAATTACTATATAGTCATCAATATATGTAGTTCAATGCAAGATGTTTAATGCGTAGCCTTGAGCTAGTTGTTTTCTAAATGTTACACAGACTTGTGTACAAGACAAAGGAATGAATGTTGATTAGGGTGCAATTTCCCAAGATGAGGATGAGTCACCCATTCTTTCACTTCTTCCCTTAGGCAACACATCCTGAACCAGAAATAAAAGATGTTCTTAGACTTCTCTCATGAATGCTTTCTGATTGGTCTGTCTGTGGTCAAATGTTTGCAACTGGTTTCCAGCTAGTAATATTTTGCTAGCATGTCCCTCATATCACTGTGGGCTCTTCTTGCAAAAAAAAAATAAAAAAAATCAACTTGAATCAATATTTAATGTCCATTTAAGTGAGCTGTGTCATTAGTGGCATAATGTACAGTATTGTAGTTATTGCAAAATAACTTATTTGTGAACTTTATAAGCTAGCTTGGACAGCTAATATTAAAAATAAAAAAAATGTTTTGTTTGTACTTTTGGGGGAATATATAAATACCCCCAATTGTTTTATATACACTTTCATTAGTGATGCTACATTTTAATATGTAGTTATTAGTAAACTATTATGTTAAAGTAGCACCCTATGTAAATAGTATAATATACATCATTTATAAAAAATATATACTTTTTTTTTTGTGTGTGTGCTTTTTAACTTTGATAATGGGATTGAGTGGTTTTGCTTAATGTGCATGTCAAGTCTATGGTCTGTCCATTATAGTACAACTTGTCACACTACTGTTATTTGCTTTTATGTCTTGCTTTGACTAATTGTTTTGTTTGTTTTCTCTGCAGGTGTAGCTGCTAGGGTCTAGAGGAGATGCCACTGAGGTTCCGGTCCTTTGTTCCGTATACGCTTCCTGGAGTGCTAGCGCTCATAGGCTGGTGGTGGTACATCTCCCGCAAGAAAGAGCGAATCACCACGCGCGACAGTGAGGAGGGGTCAGTTATGGGTTTGCGGACCTCCTCTGGCGAGGGCAGCAATGGGATGGTTGACAAGAGTTGCCCCGCAGCCAGCAGCACACATCGTAGAACCAGCCGTGACCGAGTCAAGCCCAAAGAGCACAGACCTGTTGAGCAGGAAGTTGTAGCGGAGATTCACACGCCGGTACTAAAAGCCACTGTGGGAGAGGCACTTGGCGCCCCTCCAGTTGTCTTGGCGAGTGGACAGCTGAGCACTCCTCAGAGCTGTGCAAAATCATTGCCCCTACAAAGCCATCCAGAGACCACCAGGCAGACGACTCCTGTGTCATCTTCAACCCCAACAAAAACAGTGGAGGAGAGCCCTCATCACAAAGGACCAGAGGTCACCACTGACCGCAAACCCTCAAGCCAGTTACCACCAGATCTAGCAAGTGCTGCTTCAATCAAGAAGCAGGTTGATAACCAACCACTCATTAGGCAGCGTCCCGCAGAGCTAGCCAAAGCAGAGCGACCTGAACCTGAGGGAGAGGTGGCCACTGAAACTTTGGCACAGACTTGCGCCCAGAATATGCCTGCTCCCATTTCAAAAGATGAGCTGTCCTCCGTTACGTCCTCGACGGAAGGCGAGGCTGTCTTGCTGGAGACCTGCATCCCAAAAACACCTCTGACCTCGTTCCCTAACGCCACCAGTACACCCCTCTCAGAAAGCTCAACGGAGGCCCAGCACCATGAAAATGGAGACCTAGGCCTGCCGGCTGAGACAAGTCCAGACATGCAGGAGCTCCAGCGTCTCGCAGCGGGGCTGATCACCGAGGTCATCTCGGCAGCCACCCAGGAGGTCATGGCGGTCAGCAGTTGTGAGTCCCGGTACAGCAAGGACTCTGAAGTGGCTTTCAGTAGCATGCTGACTGTGAATGGTAAGGAAGTAGAGTCGTGTGTGCCTCCTGAAAGTACGGAGAGTGAAGAGTCTCGGGCTGTGCAGATAGCTGAAGAGATTGTCAATGGTTGTCTGGCACCTTCGCTCTGGAAGATGCCAGAGAATCGAAATGAAAAAGGCTTGTTGACTCTGGCGTCTGGAGAACAGTTGGAGTCAACGCCAGTTCTGGCCAAGCTGCAGGCGGAGGAAGCTCTGGTTGAAGACTCAGGTTGTAGCACGTGCCAATCCGAGGATGGCGTCAGCAGTGAGGACCTCCATAGCACGGGATTGTCCTCGACAGTGTCTGAAAGCAAGGAGGACCTAATTCAAATTTCAGGGACTTTTAGGGCCTCAGAGGGTCATGGAGATGGACTGCAGGAGAGTCTTGCTCTAATCGCTCCTCAGGAGTCCCCTCTTACCGCAGAAAATGTTGCTACGGTTTGCGAAGCAGCGCGGTTGAATGGAACAGGCCTTAGGAATGGCGCTGCTAGCGAGGTAGAAGCTGACCAATCAGGAGGTGAGTTAGTTTTAAACAGTTTAACACTAGGCCTTAAAGGAATGGAAGTTCTGTCATGAACTCACCCTCAAGTCATTCTGAAGCGCTTTCACTTTCCTCCGTCGCAGCCAGAATAATACAATGGCTTGCATGCATGAATCAGTCATAGGGGCGTTGGATGACTGATACAATTAGAACTATGAAAATATACATTTTGTAATCTATTAAAGTTTGTGTTGTCAAAATAATTTAAATTAAGTTCTTGCTTTCATGTAGCTCAAACTGTAGAGTTTGATGCTTGTTATGCCAAAGGTTATGGGTTTGATTCCCCGTGAAAGCAAGAACTGATTTAAATGTCTATGTGTATCTTGAATGCCCTGTAAGTCGCTCTGGATAAAAGTGTCTGCCAAATGCATAGATGTTAAAAAAAATTAGAATATTTAGAAAAATGTCTGTATTTTTTTGTCTGTTCCATTTAAAGTGAGTGGGTAAAATTAGTCCATTTGTTCTTGACCTTAGTGACATTATAATTATATGTAGAAAACGGTAATGTGTAATTTGTGTTTTGCAGGAGAAAAAAGGTTGGAAATTATGAGGTAGAGTAAAAGATGACAATTTTTATTTTTGAGTAAACTCCCTTTAGTCAAAAAGAAATTTGACTTGGTTCATTTCAACGGTCACAAAGCATCTGTCAGGTTTGTACACTTCATGTGAACTCCATCATGGGAGATTTTTTTTGGCTGCGTTTTAATGAGCCTCTTCTTATATTGGGTTGTTCTAGGAATTGAATAGAAATACATAATCATGTCCCATCAGAGTTGCATTGGATTTTAGCATAAAGGTTGAGAGGTCCGTCTGACACGATTTTCCATGTTCATGGAGTAAGTGGTCTATAATCTTTGTGTGGACAGCTTTTTTCCCCCTCAAATGCCCGGTGTTAGTGGTTCCCGTGTGAAAAATCTAGTGATTCTGAACTCTAATTGTCTGGTTCGGGTTGGATGAAGGCTACAGTTTGTCCGGTCAGAACAATGGGAATAATCCAAATTGGGTATTTATTAAAGTGCACAGATGTGTGGTTCTGTAAATACAAATATAACTAAAATATATAAAGCACAAAACAATATTACAATCGTTATAAGTATACAAATGATTGAGTAACTAGATGTGTATGTTCAATACAGTGTATGCAACTATGTGTGCGCTAACGCGCACGCGCTCTGCGCATGCCTACTGCAGCGCACGGCCGAACTAAAATGTAAACAACTTGAGCGCATGCGCAATATCTGTGGTGCAGCCGTGTATCCGTCACTATACAGAGAATATATAGAATACCGACCGTGAATAACATATAGAAACATAATAGTAATAATGTCTAAGCAACAACATATGATCTGTAAACAACCTTAAATGTAAACATGGTCACAGGCGGAATAGCGCTCATCGTGTATATTCAACAGTTGTGTGATTGCTTACAGTGTAAGGCACGCACACGCACAATATATAAAACCTCTAGGATTTGCACTAATACCCTGTATTTAACTCTAGAAACTATGTACAAACTTCAGCCGATCTTTTTTCCCTTTAGCATCCGTCAACTCTCAGTCACTTAGCGAACTCCGATGGAAAGTTTTTTGGTCTAGTCCATTTCGTGGTGAATGACAGGGATGGCTGGAATAGTCCATGTAAGCAGGGGAACACTTTTTACACCGTGCTTTTGTCCAATCAGTGTACACTTTTAGGGCCAGTCACACAGCAAAAACGCATGAATTACGCACAGATTTTTGTTTCTACGCGGAGCGTGCGTCGTATGCGTATTTCGTCGGTGGAACGAAGGTGGACCATCAGTGATTGTAAGTGGATGTGCGTCGAAGGCGGTTTGTGCTTGATTTTGAGTTTTGAACGGTTCAAAATTTTGCCGACGCACAACTGTGCGTTATACATGAGTCGGCGTGCGTAGTTTATGCGCGGGCCATCAGTGCTTATGCGTCGGAACTGGTTCGAAACCGCGCACGTCCATGTCCATCCACTGACACCCCACCTTCATATCACGCATGAACCGCGCACATATCACGTTCATTCCACTGACAATGTGGATTCTGAAAGTGCTTGTTCGTTGTCTGGACGCGCTCCGTCAGTGATTCATGCGTCGGACGTGCGTTGAATGTTCGTGGAATACTTTAGTCAATTTCTCGACGCACAAGCACGCACAAACCCAGTCTGTGCGTGTTTTGTGAGTGATTCGTGCGTGATCGGCTGTGTGACTGGCCCTTTACATCACTGGTAGTTCCTATTGTGCTGGGAAGGACCCTACTGTGAAGCAGGAACAAATGTAGTTATCCCCCTCCAAAAGGCGTTCCTAGAACTAAAATCATTCCCGGTTCCTGAAGTACAAACACTTCAAAGTGTGGGTACTTCTACCATTAGTTTTAGGACCTTTGACCTCTGGTGTGTAAGCCCATATAGTGTGGGATGCTTATCCTGTATTACAAAGTTTGCTCTTTCCACATGTTGCGTAGTCAAACAGTTTAGCTGGTGCAAATCTAACTTTCCTCACAATGAAGGCACAAAGGATTAGCATAATTACTGATATGAACTTAGCTTTGTTTTGTGTTTAAATCCACCCAGCGTCAACCCTCTTATTGACATTTGGCCAGATGTAGTAGTGCAAAGAAAAACCTGAGTCAAGGGTACTTCTCAAACTGTGAATAGACTCTGGAAACATCAGATGCTCAAATTCCCAAACAGTGTATGTTACATGAGCACCACCGCATGTGCACAGCTGTTTTTACCTCTCCTACTACAGCAACTTCCTTACATGGATATGAGCAGTGTCTTGCTTTTTTAACTTCAGAGTCAGTGTTAGAAATGGTCAGTAGCTGGTCTGTTGTTAGTTATTCAACAGATGTTTTTACCAGAACATGGCAATACTGGCCCACTGACCTTTTTGCAATGTTTGTATTTTAATGCAGAGTATGTTTCTGATGATGGGAAGCTTTTGTGTGTGATTTGTCTGAACCCTTGTGAGATGTTGCCATATCGTGACCTGAGAACAATGTGGAGACTGGCAGAGTCTAGCGTCTCAGCCCGTCCTCTCTTGAAGGAAAGGAAAAAATGTAACGGAGCTTTGATGCTTCTTTCCTGTTAGTTAAAACCGAGTGAATCGGCATTTGTTGCCGCTGTCAAGTAGTAGGAAAAGTGACATGCTTTGTGCTTTAATGGTACAAATCAAGAGCAATAGCAGCGGTGCTCTTCGTCCTGAGGCTGTTTGTTTGGTTTGTCAATGGTCCTTGTCGTCTGTTGTGTTTGTTATTGTTACCCCATGGTTACTTGCCAAACAGTGATGACCTGGCTAAGCAGACATTTGCGTTCAGTTCATTAAAGAATGGTCTGTTTAGGCCCCCTGGAAGTCATTGATTCGGGCTGCAGAAATGTTGACGGAAGAATGTGTGGAATGGATGCCATTTGTTACTGACAATAGTTTTTACTATATCCAGATCATCTTGGGATTACTTGCAGGTGATTATTGGTTTTTTTTAGATGGCAGATCTTTATATTTTCTGCATTTTACCTCTTTATTTTTACATATGCACACAATACTATCATATTTGTATGTATAATATAGTTAACTAAACACGTGTTCAATGAAGTCAATTTTTCAAACATTTGTTTCAATCAATGAAATGATTCTTTGTTTATACTTGGACACATCTGACATTTGTGAGAATTTATTTATTTTATTTTATTATTTTTTTCACCAACAGGTTCTGATGTGAACAGCATGGATTCAGTGGACAGCTGTTCCACCTTGGGGGCTGGAGACGGCCAGCTGAGTGGCAGCCAGACCTGTCAATCACAGAGCTCAGAACTTATTGTTTGGGAGATTGAGGTGCCAAAGGTGCGTTTCCCTTCAACCTTGATTCTGATTCATATTATCCTACTTCCATCAATAAAACCTTAAGAAACTTTTTGCATGTGGTCTAACAGCCCTTTATTGAAATATCTAAAGCGCAGAGCAACGTTTGTAAAACCCCGTGGTCAATGACATCTGAACGCTTAGTGCAGTGGTTCTCAAATAGTGGAGCGATGCCAGGGGGACATGCGTGACCCTGGGGAACATGCTTTTTTTTTGCCAGGAATTAGGTTTTCTTGCACTGAACAAGAGCAGCAGATATGAAGTTCAGATAACCGTCCCCTCATCCTTTGACGTGTACGATCACACCAGTGACGTCACGTGATCAACCACTAAATTCACACGTGTTTTCAAGTGATATCTGGCACTGATCCAAAAAAAGACACGTTCAGAGCTTGTCATTTATCACAACAATTCAGTGTTTTCAACCACATAAGGTTTCTTTTAGGTTTCAAACATTTAAGTACTGGCAAAACAATACATGAAAAATATTTTGATAAATACACACGGATGTCTATAAAAGAGGAAATGGCAATCCATTAAATTATAAACTGACAAGGTTTTAATCATATCAGATACACATTGTATTGATAACTATAAACGTCACTCTGTTCTTCTCCCACTTCACTGGCCACTTACTATCACGTATTTCAGAAGAAGTGACTGAATTGACGTGTAAATCAGAGATATCAGATTCTCTGAACTGCTGCGCAAACAAACTCAGCAGCGCCTGTCGCGCGTCACAGATCAACAAACATGATCATTTAAAAAAATTAAGTGACAACGCATTCACTTCCACATATCTGAGAATCTGAATATCAGGTAGTTGGTGACTATTTTGAAAAAGTGATACATCTATCAAATAGGGCTTTTTGTGTATGTCACGTGACAAGCATGACGCGTCACCATGGAAACAATAAGGCGAAAATTCCAAAATGGGGGGAGGGGGGCGCGCAAAATGTTTACCTCTTCCTAGGGGAGGCCGTGACAAAAAATAGAGAAGCACTGGCTTAGTGTAACATAACGCTAGATGATTATTAAGGCTACTTAACTAGTCCAGGGGTCGGGAACCTATGGCTCGATCGCTCCACTACTTCAGCCCTCGGACGACAGGTTGATCGCATCGCGCCCACCTCCCCTTCCTTTACAGCTTCATGTTTTGGGGTATATGGCGCTCTCAGAAAAAAAGGTTCCCGACCCCTGAACTAGTCAATCATTATGTATGAGTTTATTTTCTGATTTTTATTTGTAGCATCTAGTGGGACGGCTAATCGGCAAACAAGGGAGATACGTGAGCTTCCTGAAGCAGAGCTCTGGTGCTAAGATCTACATTTCAACCCTGCCTTACACTCAAGAGTTTCAGATCTGCCACATAGAGGGTAAGTGAGTCTCTCTGAAGGGAATATCTTTCAAGTTCAGCCATAGCCTCTTTGAATCAATAGTTTTTGTTCTTGTTTGGTTCTTAGGAACCCAGCAGCAGGTAGATAAGGCACTGGCCTTGATTGGGAAGAAGTTTAAAGACTTGGACTTGACCAACTTGTACGCCCCCCCACCCCCACCACTAACGCTGCCCTCTCTGCCCATGACTTCCTGGGTAAGATTGGCTCCTCCTCCCTGTCCTGCAGACTGAATGGGCAGCTACCTTTTAAGGCAGCATTTTGACTCTCATGCTGCGCACTAGCATTTGCTGTATACCTGTACTTTGACATTTTTGTTGTTGCATAAATTATCATAATATATTCAATAGGACATTTCCTGTAAGACTGGATTTATTGAGCTTTTACACATTTAATCTAGAAATGTTTTTTTTTATGTATATCGAACAACAAAAAGACCATTGGATCATTTTGACATACTAACATGCCGTTTTGAATCTGTCTGGTACAGCTTCTGTTGCCCAATGGGGTGACGGTGGAGGTGATCGTGGTGAATATTGTATCAGCTGGTCACCTGTTTGTCCAGCAGCACACTCACCCTACGTACCATGCCCTGCGCAGTCTGGACCAGCAGATGTTCCTGTGCTATTCGCAGCCTGGCACTCCCCCGTTGCCATCACCCGTTGAAGGTAAAATGCTCCCCTTTTTCTCTTTGCACATTCCTCTTTCTGTAGAGATTTACTCATGTTCTCCATCTCATCTCCTTTCCAGTTGGAGTGATTTGTGCGGCCCCAGCTGTCGATGGGGCCTGGTGGCGAGCGCAGGTCATCTCCTTCTACAAAGATTCAACTGAAGTGGAAATCAGATATGTTGATTATGGAGGCTACGACAGAGTCAAGATTGACACCCTTCGACAGATCAGGTTTACATTCTCTCTCCTCTCCACCTGTGTTTTTATTTTATTTTTTAATTAATATTAATTTGTTTTTCACCACTCCCATCTCATCAATGCTCTGAAAATGTGTCAAAATGCACACCTTGTAATGTAAAGTTTTTAATTAGGCTGTCAATAACTGCATTTTTTTTATTGCACCCTTTTTGTGCAATTAATCGCACCCTTAGCATTCACCAATTATCTTGTTGAACGTGTTCATTTTGTCATTTGCTACATCTCAGATGGAAGGGTAATTCTCACAAAACTATTTTCTTCCAGCTTTTTTTCCAAGATAAATTTAGGCCTTTCCCAAAAAAGTATGCTTTGAGACTCCTAAAAGACACCAAATAACCAAATTATAAGGAATCTGTATAATTCAGAAATGTATGCACACCAAAACACTAAAAACATTACAAATAGGTTGTTTTTCCCCCCTAGAATTCAACCGTGAAACGGCGAAGAAAACTATTATATTTGACAAATCAAGTTGCAATACTAAAACACATGACGGAACATTATCCTAAACGGGTGTGGAAATGTGAAATGTGCCTGGGCATAAATCGCCTACAGTGTGCGACTGGTACACGTATGCATTTTGTTTGCTCATCAATAGAACTGACTCGTGTGTGTGTGTGTGTGTGTGTGTGTGTGTGTGTGTGTGTGTGCTTAATGCGTCACCTCAATTGTCATTCATCAACTTTACTAGTGAGAGACGTTTGCTTTATCCAGAAAAGAAACGATGGTCTTACGTTGAGTCTTTTTCATTGCGCACCGTATGAGTGCTCATTCTCTTAAGAAACAATCACAGAATATGTCGAGCTTGTGTTTTAAAGCAAAACGCACACTGGAATGAGTAATTCACTGAAAACGTAACCCTCTGCGTACGCACTGGGGCTCGAGTTGGTTTTTCTCCCCAAACTATTTACGTAGAATGTAAATGAGAAATTCTACATGACTATAAATTAAGCACTATTTAAGATGCTCTATAATAAAAAAGAACGTTATCACACTACATGCAATAGCACAAATAAACAACATTTTTCAGTTGGATATAGATTATGTATAAAAATTGAATAAAGTAACCAAATGTAAATTAATGCCGCACAGTCTTCACTGTATACATTAAATTTACATTAACCCATTTTAAAGAGACCGAAGTTAAGTCAAGATCAATGAGTAAATGTTTTTTTGTTTTGAGAATTGTTGTTTGACACACAGATGGCATCACTTTAAGACCATGCTTGGATCCAATATACTGAGACAATCACACATCTTGACTGTTAACGTTCACTTAAGACATAACTGAACGTTTACTAGTATATTCACCAAGATATAATTGACCATTTTGTTTGAAAATGTCCAATCACGTGCATTACGACACACATTCTGAATAATGTCAGATGCACAAACGTGTGCAAATGATAAACTTTCATGATCATATAGCAGTGGCCCAATCTGTCTTGACCATTGACTGGTCCTGTCGAGCCCTGCATTTAGATCTAGCACGTCAATTTTCTTTGAGACGTGTATAAAATCTTAATTTTCTCATGTTGAGAGCTTCTGTGAAAGTAACCGTGAGCGATCTCAGCCTAGCGACGGTGTGTAAGAATCTGTGCTAGCCTTATGTTTTCCCTTTTAACTCAATCACAGCCAATGTTTATTAAATTGTTTGGTTTCGGTAACCTAAAACTTTTATTTCTCTCCCTTTTTACTTTTTTTCTTTTTTTTTTTAAGTCTCCGAACATGAAATTTGGTTGCTTATGTGAGTGATTTACTTGCATTGTAGATTGTTGGTAAGGCAACTCTAGGCAAGGCAAGTCTCGGTTTTAAACGGATTGTTTAAATTAATTTGCTTACTGAGTAGTTGGAGTACATGTAGGAATGTAGGAAGCAAAAGTGATTGTGAACGAGTTTAAACTGCTTTGGTACTGATTTTTTTTTTTTTTATGACTCTTGCCGTTATGATAGCGCAACTTGATGTTTGGTTAAAATTAATCAACCTCCCACCTTTAGATGCTGTTTCTCAACTTTTTCAGTATTTTGCTGTTTTTAATCTCTTAGTCTTGTGCTATGGACCATCCTGACTTTTTTCTTTTTCAGGTCGGACTTTGTGACATTACCGTTCCAAGGAACAGAAGTATTATTGGACAACATTGCCCCACTTCCAGGTTTGCCTTGTTCTTTTTAAATTGTAGACGTTGAATTTGTCGTCAGCTCGCCCCAGCTGGATCTCACTGTCGTTCACGTCTTCATTAGGAGAGGATCGGTTCTCAGCAGAGGCCAATTCTGCACTGGAGGAGATGACAAGAGGGGTTCCGTTGCTGGCACAAGTGAGTCTTTAAATCATTCATTAATGACATTTATGTTGATGCTGTCTATAACCAACAGATCATTTAATGGCCAATTTTCTCATATAGGTCACCAACTATGACAATAATACAGGACTTCCTTTAGTACACATGTGGAACATGGTGGGAGAGGAGGTAAGATTATTATAATTAGTACAATTATTAAGAAGGTAAAATTATCATTTTGTTTTCTTTAAGCCTTTTATTGTAAGTAAATTCTGACATTTGTTGAACCTGTATGTCCTCATTTCTTTTTTTGCAGCTCAATGTTAATCAGATTCATTGTTAACCTTAAGTTTTGACACGGCTAAAGTGTGAAATGTTGAGAAACACTCTTTTTGAGGGGTGTCTCTCATGCTTCACATTTGTCTTGGATAATGAGTAGCATGAATAACATGATACTTGGTTCCTCTTTTTTTTTTTTTGTTGTAGCTGGTCCTGCTCAACCGCACTTTGGCAGAGCGAGGTTATGGCACCTGGGTGGACAGTTTCTGATCCTCCCTCGCTCCGTCGCTCTCCTCTCCTCACTCACCTCGTGGCCCACCTGCCCCTTAATTCTCATCACTCATCATGAATATCAGCAGGTCCTGTCCTCCTCACCCCACGTGTCCTCCACCACCTCCCACCTGAAGTGCACATCACTGGCTCCGGGAATTTCTTTTTTTGATTTGCTGTCCCCTCCATCCTGCCTTTTTCTATTTTCATTTCTTCTCTGTCCCTTTGCGTAAGAAATCAGTGTACTGTATGAAAGAGGGAAAAACCCCAAGAGAGATAAAGCGTCAATGACTGAACAACCAACAAGGACTGAAGTTTTCTTGACTCTGCTCCTGTAAATTTAAATATTGTAACTAAATAAAGGTTAATCATGTGTTCCGTCCAATAAGACTCTTTCCAGCACAAAAAAACAGACTGTGGATTAAGCTTTGGATGAAAAGTCTGTAGTAATAACATTAAAAAAGTACACTTATGGTGCGGTTAAGACAGTTAAGTGTTGTTGCTGCTGACGTAATCCTGAGACTTGAGACATCGTGTTTGCATTTACGTTATCACGGCTTCGTCCCAGCGTTTCACTCTCCAGCCAGGTGGGTCTCCGTACAGTTCGGAAATAAGGAATAAACGACCACAGCTCCGTGTGCTCCATCTTGATGTCTGTCTGTACAACAGTGTGGCCTTAGAGGGTAAATACTCAGCCCATCTTATAACTTCCCTCTTCCCCACACTCTGGATCTGTAGGAATCCAACTGCCTTCAGCGTCAATAGGCCTGACACTTAAGCATCACTTCATTTTCTTCGCTGATTACGGAGTCTGTTAATCCGGGAGACGTCTGTGCCCTCCTGATCTTTGGGCCTTTTTTAGGAAAGACTACACTGAGTTTTCAGCCCTAGAGGGACACTAGAGCTTGAATGGTGCTGCAATAGATGGCAAAAGGGCCTGTACGGCTCATTCTTCATTGTGGAGACGCTAAAAGAATGACGACAAAAACCAGAACACTACTCTGTGTGACGAGGACAAAAGGGCACTTGCCTTCTGGGTGGATGAATTGTATTCAAAGGGTCTGTTTTTGTTTTTTTTGTATGCATGTAATTCTGCTCCAAAGCACGTTGAGTCACACGTCCCATTATCATCGGTGTGACAGGCTGCTTGCTTCCGTCTCACTCAAGATCAGTCTCGCAATAACGTCACATCTCGTAGTCCCATTGCCTCTTTTCATTCTGTAAATATATTCCCACCATCCTACCCAATTGGCTCCTTGGAGAAGCTGTCGATACCTACCTGTCTTGGAGTAAAGCTTTAAGCCTTATCCATTGTTCTTTTTTTATGTTGGTTTTACATGGGATGAGATTAGGTCTGCTTTATTACTGTATCATTTGTTAAAGTATAATTACACCGAATAATATTCCCTTTTTTTAATGTATCTTGATCATGCTCTTTCAGTCGTTGAATGGCTTTTTGGCCATTGAAAGGCTCACCTGTTTTTCTGCTGCTGAATTATTGCTAATCTAATGTCGTTGGACTCCAGAATGTGTAAGGGTGTCCTTCTTACGTGGGACATTTCCAGGCTTTTAGCTTGGTTACGGTTTGTTTTGATTTAGTTTTTAATTGCTAGCTTCTAATGAACTTGATACATTTTCTCGCCTCCCTGACAATGCATATATTTGGCTTATCCAGAAACATTCTGGACAAAAAAAAACTGAGTTTTGAAACGACTGCTCGCTTTAGGGAGTATGGAGAAAAGTTTCTGTAAACTGACAGCGTCGGAAAGTAACGTCAACTAAAAAGAAAGCAGGATTAGACGTTTGTGAGGGGAAATTACACTATGCTGCGAGGGTTTTTCTGCAATATTACCTTCACAAGCCCCTTTCTTTACTCTCTTACGTTCATCTCAGGTATGAGCTTTTCATTTATTATCATTCTGTGTTCGAGGAGAGTTACTAGTCCTATTTCATTGATGTACCCGTTTGAACGTGCGCGGCCCATTGTAGGTATGCCTGCACTACAGTAGGTGAATGAATACCACACCGACCTCAGAGCCGAAATGTTTCACTGTTCCGTGTGTTTGTTTTACGGTTTGTGTTGATCAAGTCCAGTTAACCTCTGCATACGCTCATATCCTCACTGACATGGCTTCCTACCTTCAGTTCAAATGTGTGCAGCACCTGTATGTTCCTACCCGCTCGCGTGTAATATAAAATCATGCTACTTTAGACTTGTCCAGGTGTGTGTGTGTATATAAGATGTCTTACTGTACTTTTGTAAAAACACTTGGAGCGAGTGTAGGCAGCAAAAGGGAACTTTTTTTTTTCTTCTCCTCTCTCTCTCCTCCCCTCATCCCCACCTTCCAAAATCTGCTCATTTGTTGTCTGTTGGTAGGAAGGGTTTGCAATGTTTGCTTAGCTAGATAATTAATCATTTGATTATTTAAATGAGTGTAAGAAATCCTGCATAGACATGTACAGGTCGGTTTTTGCCAGACTCATTACAAGGTTTGATTCTTTGGTTGTACAGATCTATTGAAAAAAGAGAATAAAGTTATTAAAAACATTTGAATGTTTTATTTTAGTTATGTATTCATCGTGGTTTGGCTTGTACTATACTCTACCAATAGTCTTTTGCTTAAAAAAATGTAAGTAACGGGCTGTATTAATATTAATCTAGAGGATATTTTAAGTCGTACATGCACTACTGTTCAAACATTTTGGGGTCAGTAAGATTTTAGATGCATTAACTTGATCAAGTCACAGTGTTAAAAAGGAATGAATACTTTCTATTCAAAAACCTAATTCATGTTGAGCAGTAAATCAGCATCATTTATCAAGTATCATGTGACACTAAAGACGGGAGGAATAATGCTGATAACTCACTTTATCATTGGAGTCTGTAGTTCCTTTTCTTAACCTATGGAGGGAGTTAAACACTATTTTATGATGATGTTTCTCTCCAGGGCTGCGTTCATGCTTTTGAGCTGTGTAATCCCAACAATGACATTTCCAAGAACAGGGATATTCTCTCAGACGTGTCGGTGTGAACACTTTCAAATGAGATCCACCTCTTTTATCCATCCCTAATTCTGCCGCATTAGTTGACGAATCCTCTCTTCTATTTGTTCTACCGTTAAAGTGGAGAGTCTAGTTAACAACTCATGACTTTAAGAGAGACAAGTCTTTAGCTGGAAGAACTTTTATTTTATTCTTTTACCTACATTGTGAGTCACCTTTGACCTCTGCTGTGGCTGAGAGGGACCATAATGACATTTGTGTCTGAGCTTTTGTACAGAATGATTCAATTTTCACTCTTGCGTACAAAATGCCCATGTCAAATCGTTGATTTCAGAAAGTTTTGAAATTAACGTTCAAGTCTTCACTGTAAGTAAGGTTTATCCATTAGAATTACTAATTTTAGATGTGGTTAATTTGAGATGTTGTTGTGCGCTATAAAAGCACAGCTCCTTGTTGCTTAATTGCTGTTGATTTAATTTACGGGCTGATTTGTGAGTTTGATTCTTTGTTTAAAAAGCGACATGATAGTAAGCATCAGCGGCATCATATTGATGAATGGATTTGAATGTTCTATCTCAGGTTTTTCATGCTGTTGCAAAGCGCCAAGTTAAGCACACATCTATACTCCATAATGACTCTATCGTTCTTCTCCCAGTGCTGTAATTCAATTCAATTTGGACTTGGCAAATCATAGCTCTTCCTGAACATGCAAAAGGAGAAGAAAAAAAGACATCGAGAAAGACGCCATATCATCAGCCAACTGCCGTGTTTGGGTTTTAAGCTCCAGAATATATTAATTTCTTACTGATGAGTTTTCTGCCATTTAAATGCATCATAAAATTGGCATATGATGCTACAATCAATTATCTGGTGAGAAACAAACAAGGTAATGGATCTGGCAATAAGGTGCTAAAATGTCAATTTTGTTTTAACTAATAGGCTGAAACCTTTCTCCAGTTCTCTCTTTCTATACATTTCAATCATAATGTGAACCGTTGAATGTGCTCTTTATAGCTCTGATTTGCAAATTAAATCACAAAATATGAAGATTTATTGCAGTATGCTGGCAAAGTAAATCGTGTCAAAACTGACATATCAGTTAGTTAATTATACAGGTGTTTTCATGAATCCAAAGTCAAGATACAAACCCTCATATATAACTATAGTTATGCTGTTTTCATTCATACTTGGTCAAGATTTTGTTTCATCCCAATATAAACGAACATACTGAAACAGCAGGGGATAAGTACAGTATTATAAGAAACATAGACTACCTCATTAGAGTGCATTTTACGACTGATATTCAAGTCCACTTTGCCTGTGTTGTGGCAGTTTCTGCCTAGTTGGTCTAAGCTGATCATTACATAGTCCAGCTCCACTTTGAATCGGCAGCAAACATGTTTTACAACATGATGGCTGGGGTCTGTACCGAGATGATGGATAAACAAACTCAGGGTTAAAAGATTAGTTTTGAATTAACAAAACCAAACTAACCCAATTAGGTTTCGTTGGTGCCATGATGTTAATCGACTTTCTCTGGCAAGAGTGACATCAGTAGCGAACAACCTATAATGTGATGAAGCCGCAGAGAAGTCAAACTATACAGTTTACTTCTCGCTTCTACCGAGTGTTAGGAGAAAAACATTAAGAATTTAAGAAACACAGACAAAAGAAAAAAGTTATAACAGTGCATGTGAAAGTTGTGAGTGTTTTATTGCGTCAGAACTGTCACTTTTATGACCGATTGATTCGATTTCAGTTTTAGATCTTTTACCCTGAACTTAACCCAGAGTAGGTTTGCGGTGGGTTCATGATGCCTAAACCCCAGGGTTGGTGCAAAATAAACTAAAACATAGCTGGCTAACCACCTAAACCAGCTTCGTGGTACCAGTCTGGGTCGCCAGCTGATAACCAGCTTGTTATATTTCCACAAAATTATATTGTTTAAGGAAGTGTTTCATAATTAATCATTGACTTTAAACCAGGAATGTTTCTCTTTTAACCTGGGATTATTATAAATATTATTAAAAAGCATAAACCTGTGTAAACTGTAAGAAATACTGACAAACCTGTGAAATGATGATGCTTGTAATGTAAAAAAGGAGCTTATTTCAATACTCTTTCCAGTTTACTGAGCAATTCTACTGTTCACACTATAATGTGCTGTTTCACATAATAATAATAATAAGAGATCAAGGCGTACCGAATGTCTCCCAGCAGCGTTTTCATATCTGAACGGATGTATATGTCTGACTCATCCCTCTGACTGTGTGCCATCCCTGGAATAGAAAACCTAATTTATTAATATTCATTCTGCTTCATAAATCTGAGTATTCTCCATTCCTTTTTAAAATAATGACACATATTCACATGTGCATGTCAGTAGCGGATGTGATGTGGTAACATGTGCACTAGATGGAGCTGGAGTTTGATATTTCAGCTCAAACTGATTTTTTTATTTATTTTTTTGCTCAATGAGATCATCAACTTCTGGAGTGTCAGGACCATCTCCATTACAGGCCACTTAAATGAGCTTTTTGTCTGTCTGATCTCCATCAGCTAGTGGTAATGCGTGCGCTCTCACAAGCCGAGATGAATCTAATGAAGGCACTCAAGCACACACAACCTTTATTCAGACGTTTTGAAAGGCTGTGCTTTTTTGCTCATCGCCGGACAGTGGTAATTATCCGAGGTCACCCTTGTCTCGCTTTCTGCCGCCAGACAGCCGAGGCCCTTAAATCTTTGAAAACCGTGTGCGAACACAATGGATATTCAGACGTCTTCTGTCATTCCAATGTTACAGTGCACGGCGGTGCTGGAATTAAATGAATGTTATTGTCTCCTGAGGGGCCGTTTAACATCAACACATTTCTCATTCAATTGTTCTGCTCGGGCACGGCTAAATTACACTTACATTTTTGTATCTTCCCTCCCTTCTCATTTTCAGTAATGAACGAGCAGAGGCTGAAGTCCATTCTCTGGCCACCAAGTACACTTTTCTTTATTACCATCCATTATGAGGGCAAATGTTCTGTTTCTGTCTTCCGTCTACGAGCAGAACCGAAATCTCAACCTTTCAAGACGCAATAATCGAGACTTCAACTGCAAGGGCGATTCTGAAGCGTTTCAAAGTAATTTGATACCTGACCGGCAAGGCTTAAGGCTGATTTATCCTTTCATTAATACAGTCTAAGGAACCAATTCATGACCATTGATATCTGTGGGTTTTAGGTTTTAAACACCAGTTTGAACAGACACAGTAGCTAAGTATTTAAGACACCTAAAAACTTGAAGGTCATTGCTTTACATGGAGCAAATATCAAAACAAGCATCATTACTTTGAAATATAGCATGCTTTTCAAGCAAAACATTTGACAAAAAGAGGTTTGCAAGGTTTTAAACTCTCGGAAAACATGGTACAAAACGCGTCACCCTTTAAAAAGGTTATAATATGTACCATTTAGGTACTAATATGTACATGTTTGGTGCTGGTATGTAACTTTGAGGTACTAATATGCAGACTTTAGGTACAAAGGCTATTTGCTTTGCTATTGTAAAAATGCTCAACCATGTCAAGCTAGTTCTGAAAACTAAAGGTCTTTCTTATTGCAATTCATTGTAAGTGTATGTTAAGGTAGAAAATAAAGCAGAGAAAAGTATCCTCATCAAGTCTGTGCTTGCCGAGTGACTGTTAAACTCGCTTCAGCCATGTGATGCGAATTACGATATTTGCTCTTGATAGTTCTGGCATCTTCAACAGAAAGTGCGGCAAACTGTGACATGCGACAAAGGGACAGACGCTCTGAGACACTGATTTAAGTAAGTGAAGGTTCACATAAAAGCGTGTAAAAGGCCCTCGGCAGCTCTCCTTACACTGACACCATCTGCTCGGCACTGATGTGAACTCACACGTACAGCACAGCTACTGTTTGTGCGGAGCTTCTCAAGCGGCTGATGAATAGCGCGTCTGCTTTGTAGCGTGTGCCAATAACTTTGATGGCGGATCATTAGAATGAGCGCTAACATCTTTTCTGAGTGGCCTTTTTTGCTTGATGTGTACAGGTGTGGATAAAGGAGAAAATATCCCGATTTGAATTTGAATACAGTCAGTCGCATGCGGCTTAAATGATGCTGTCGGAACATTAGCTGTGGGCATCTCGCAATACCGACAGGGGCACAATTGCTCAAATGCTACTTCAGGCATTCGTTGAATCAACATTTCTTTAAGTAAAGCAACGGACAAATGTTGTTCTGTGCAGGGAAATGAAACAGAAATGGATGTGATAAGAGCCGGCATTTCATGTGACTGGATAATGAACATCAGATAACTTGATTGAGGAAGTGCTAAATGGCCACTTGGTGATTATTTGACAGAGCTATTGATTTATTTGTAATTCGCATACTGACAATTTCAGTGACACGACTAAATGGTGTTTTAATTCATTATTTTCCCAAATATGGGATTTAGTATAATAAACTGTTCTTAAATTAACACAGACTATAACCGGAAACACTTTTAGAAGAGGTAAACAAGTATCACTACTAACTGATTTCTGAACAGTTTTAGCACACAGGCTCTTATCAGGGGGAATAAGTGAAAATAAATACTTCAACCAAATGCTTCAAATCAACCAACAAGGTAATCAGAATGATTGGGAATGTGTAACATCTACCATTACAAACCTGACCTGCCAATTAGATAGAAATGAACAGCCATCAATTTGACTGTCTGTCTGTACTTTTTTGTCTTCTCCATGGCAAGAAAGGATTGCCATTTTTGGATAGTGGCTACATTTGTACATTCATTCATTCTATTAATTTGTAAACCACATTTAAATACAACCAAAGTGCACATAAAGTGTTTAACATTTGTACTTTTCCAAATGACATGTTTTTAGTGAAAGATATCATCTAAAATGTGTTGAGTTTTGAACTGTGATCATCCTGGGCTGGTGTGTGGAGAAAATCTATCAAACTGAAAGACTTGTATGATCATTTAAAGGAACCGGAGCACTGCTTTGAAAATCGACAACATGATGAGACTTCATTCTTCATTATTTCAACCTCCATTAAAGCGGTTTCTTAAACATGAAGTATTATCTCCCTAATTATCCATTTAAAGATCTGAGTAGATATTTTCTAACTCCATTGTCAAATTGGCCATTTTAGGCAATGTTTGGCACATTACATTTTTCTCTCTAATTGCTAAATGCACAGGCTCTAATTGGGCAGATCTGTGTTGTGCACTTAGCCTAGTCTTTAATAAGGGTCTTCAGTTCAGGCGTCTTTCTCCACTGTTTTTGAAGACTTAATGGATTTCCAGAGACATTAGATTTAACTTAATAATGGCGAGGGTTACGGCATTAATATAGCGTGCCTTCAAACCCGGCGAATGCAAATGTGTGTATTTAAATATTCTCTTGATGTGTGTTTCTTTTAAAGTTAAATTTCAACTTCATCAAACCCGACAGCCGTGTCTCTGTTTGTGTCACAAGCAACATGAATATGCATATGGTGAATGGTAATATTCATAAGCGTATTAAATTGATGCCTCGTCTCAAGGCAGCGGTGTATTTATTATGTAGATGATTTTATGGCTGATCCACACGCCGAAATGTACATGAATAGTTTAGTTTTTTTTGTGTGATCAGAAAAATAAAGGTGTCAAAATGTTTTGAGCTAATTCTGCAGTTCATAATGCATTTCTAACAAGTAAATGAGAGGCTGATAAAAGGTTTAATGAGGTTCTCAGTGTTCCTTAATGAACCAGTAAATGTTTGGCCTCACAATAACAATACCCCTAAATGGTCTTTAAGGCTTATATGCTATGAAACACTTGTGTAGATATTTAAAACAGTAATTTCCTGTTCAATTATGCCAAATCTCAATGAGCCATGATTCTAAAAAATAAAAAATACAGCCCTCTTTGATGGCCTAGTTCTGGCATAGTGCTTTATTGTCATGGCAGAGAGATATCAAGGCATAAAAACACAGGATGCTTTCAGGTGGTCAGATTAAATGTTATTTTCTACTTTCTTCCCAAATGAAAGGCAACTGTGCCGAATAAACTATTTTGCCCACAATTATGCTTATCAAATCCTATTATGAAATTATGCCATTTCGATTATCTTAAATACCCGTAAAACGCTCTGCCAAAGCCTATCAGAAATTTAATTACATATTGAATTACAATGAAATTGAACAGCAGTAGTGATGCATATTTGAACTTAACAGAAATGACATTTCAGGCTGAGAGCAGGAGAAGCTTAATTTATCTGGAAATGATCAGTATTAACACCTATCATAATTAATAATCTCAATAAAAACGGAAATGGATTTCTCTATGAGCATCTTTGACACATGGTTTATTTTTTATTTTATTTTTTTGGTGGTCTTGTCTTGCTCAAAGCCCCAGAGAGAATATAAACTGAGAGGGGAGAGAGATGTTTCGTTTTCTGGGTTGTGCCCCACAGGTACCCTTGTGTCAGTTTACCAACAAGCAGCCCGCTAGGCAGTGAGGTGAGACGGTGGGTTCACCTGCCAATCAAGAGCATCTCAGCCTCCCTCCTCTGGACAACTGGCTTTATGTGCGCTCTTTACTTCTAGAGTTCTGACTGTTGTTCAGAAGCTATCTTTAGCAAGAGAGGTGAAAAGTGGAAATATGAATTGGTATAGGTATAGCGAACACACAAACACACACACACACACACACACACACACACACACACAAAAAGAATGATGAGGTGTCTTTGGGCCATGGAGCCTCTTTCAAACAGGGCTGCAGGAAATAAACAGCAATCACTGTAGCATGACTGAAAATCCACTGAGCAGGCAGCCTTAATTGAGCCCCTTCTCTCTCTCTTTCCTTTTTTCTGCCTCTTTTCGCCTCTCTCCATGTATAATAAGCACAAGATCCCTTAACCTTTTGGTGTGTTTTAAAGACCATTAATTGATGTGTAAAACTGGATTTTGCTGAAGTCAAGGGGCCCACAGACCCTCAGGCGGTGTGTGATAGCTCAGATATTTCCAGTTTAACATCTCAACATGACAGATGGATGTCGCCCAATGTTATGATTACTATAGATGGGTATACACAGCAGTGGAAAACAATAATCATGCATAATAGTTGAATGCATGCTTGAGAATGTCACTATAAATATTGATTAATGATGTTTAAGGCCTGTTTTCTTCGGTCAGCGGGTATTGCTGTGAGAGTTGATCTTCTCCATTTGCACTGTATTGTATGTTTACATTTTGTACGTTATTTGTAAGTATTGTGTGTAATGTTCTATGATCAGTGCATGATACACTTTAAAAAATTTAAAAAATCCTCACAGCAATGCCATGGAAGAATAACTTAAGAGTAAGAGTAACTTTTAGTGAACAGTTTGATACATTTTCCAGCATAAAGAACCTTTTTGCAGAACCGTGTATATGCCAACTTATTTTTAAGTGTGTAGGGCATGCTTATAAAAGTGGTTGCAAATGTGATTTCTCATTCTAATAATTAGTTTTAAAAGAGATCAAAAATTATTTCAAACTTTCACTTCCCATTGTAATCCCTGTAGATTTGGGACAATCACCACGGATTTCATCAAACAAGTATGTCTGAAAATTAATTTACGCCCTACTTGCTTCTTGGACATGTTCGAGCAACTCAAAACAAATTGAAGGTAAGTTATGAATTCTCTTCGGGGAAAATAATTAAAAAATTAATATGTGCTTAGTAATATCATCTGTGAAGTAATGTTTCTCTGCCCTATGGGTGCAATAAAAACAATAGGCCCACTGAAAGTAAAAGATTTGCACTTTGCAACCGCATCAGATAGACTTTGTTTACATTCAGCATTGTTTACATTGATGATGATGATGTGACAATAAAAGTGATGCGATTCGATCTGGTCCTCCGAGCCGCGGGCTGGGCGGGGCCACGCTGATGACGTCAATGGACTGGGTGAGGTGACGAGCCCCTTCTGCGCTCCGCCCCGTGTGGGTGACGGGAGGGGGAGGGAGCAGGCAGAGCTGATCCCACGTGTGACGCTCGCATTCCCGGCTCACTGATATTCTCTTAGCCCTGACAGTGTGTGTGTTAGTTACTGGCCATAGTTGGGTTAGCCATGGAGGGAGACGGGAGCCAAGCCACATCTGGAAGCCCTAACGATTCGCAACACGACCCGGGGTAAGACAGAACCAGCGCTGACAGCTCTTGACTTTTTTTTCTAGTGTGTTTTTCTCCAGTTAGCATGTTTTAAAAAGCCTCTTCCGGGTGCACTCAACTACTAGAGCTTTGTTTGATGTGTATGAGTGAGCGGGGCTCAGTAAACACACACCGCTCTGCTTTGCCTGCGTTTAGCTCTGCTTTTTTTGTCGCTAGCTGCACGTCAAAATGGCCGATCTGACATCTGGACTCACTTCTGCTGTGTTTTCCCCTTACAGTAAAATGTTTATCGGTGGCCTCAGCTGGCAAACTTCACCAGGTAAGAGAGCGCGATGTTTCGCTGTCGCGTTGTGTGTTTGTTTCATTGTATCCGGCGCGGCGCGCTGTGTTGTGCGGGATGTGTGCCGTCATTTGAAGTCCTCTATTCGACCCCTGTTAGACATCCAGGGGGGCGTTTAATTTACAAACTGCTGTGTAACGCTCGAATGCATTGTTCACGTGTGCTCTTTTCTCTCTGCTCTGATCCACAGACAGCCTTAGAGACTATTTTAGTAAATTCGGGGAAATCAGAGAATGTATGGTGATGAGAGATCCCACGACAAAACGCTCCAGGTAAACCAAACAAACAAAACAATGTTGTTTTTAAACCCCTGTCACTTTGATGTTTTAATGCTAAGAAATTGCAGCGGATCGGATACAGTTTGACGTTGATTTGGGATTCTTCGCGTTAAAGCGACTGTCTTTCATAAACGAGCGGCTGATGCGCTCGCTTGTGTTTTCACACGTGTCGTTTTTAACCCTGGGTTAATTTGTTTTCGTGTTTAGCTTGGGTTAGTAATTCGTTGGAGAATTTCGTACTGTAGTTTAGTGTTAGATTTGCATATTCATGAGGGTTAAATCGTTTATGGACTCGAGCTGTTTTGGTATCTTTGGACATGTCCGCGTAAGTCCCTCTCGGTTGGAGACGTACGACAAAAAAAAAAACACAATTATCTTCATCGCTACAGTTTAACAGCAGCTGTTTTCCTCAAACGGCGCGTGAAAGTTTCTGCGACTGTTAGACGCGTATGAATATTCAATGATGTAAGCGAAGAGCGGTTTGTGATTGGTCGTCTGTTGCTAAACAACTCGAATATAATGAGTTTTTTTTTCAAAACGGATGCTAATAACCGTCTTTAAAATGACAAGTTTATAACAATTTTTAGTCTTTGGTTATAACCGTCCTTTAAAAGACGCGTGAACCCAAGATTAACAGGAATGAAAAGTCCTTATGTTGTCCTTGACAGCGTGTGTTGTGTTAAGGCAACACGCTTTGGGAAATGCTTATCTGAAATGTTTCGTCAACCAAGTTCTTGTTAAATAATATAATAGGCTGAACGTATTAAAAGGATATTTCACACGGAAATTCTGTCATTGTTTGTTCTGTGAAACAAAAGAATTGTTAGGGGACTGACAGTTTCAGTCACCATTCACTTTCATGTGCATCTCTTATTTTTTTGGAGTGGTGAATGGTGACTGAAGCTGTCATTCTGCACGTTATTTTGTGTTCCTCAGACGAATGAAAGGGTTTGATATGACACCAGGGAGCAAATGATGACAGAGTTTTCATTTTTGTGCTCTTGTCCTTGACGCGCTGCATTTCTAAGGTAACCTGTTATAGATCTAGATGTTAAGTAATAGAATGGACAAGCTTACCAGTCCAACACGTGTAACCCATCGCTCTCCGCTCCTAATGTATGTCTGTGTTTTTGTGTGTTTTGTTTTCCAGGGGATTTGGCTTCGTTACGTTTGCGGATGCGGCCAGTGTAGATAAGGTCCTAGCTCAACCTCACCACGAATTAGACTCAAAGACGGTATGCTATTCTCTTCTATTTGTATTGATTTATTTTTTATTTTTTTGTCAAGTGCTGCTTAAACGTGCTTGTATCCGTGACATTCAGTGAAAAGACATGCAGCCTCCCTATCATATCTCTTCCCGGGTTGAGGCACTCCGCAGCATTTGTCATTGTACCACACACAACAGCGGGGCACTTGACATAAATAAGTAGCCGGATAATTAGTCCTGTCTTCCTTGCATGCCTCAACGGGGATTTAACCTTTTGCTTGCCAGACTGGGACTGGGGAACAAGGGGTTAAACCCCGTAAAGGTGTGGGGGCAAGAAGGGACTAATCACCTGCTCTAGTTCGACTGTGACGCCAACCATGCTCTCTCATGTGACGTAAGGCTTGCTGTGACATGGTGTTTCGTGACTGAATTTTTCAGACAGAGTTGCTCAGGGCAAGGATGCATTTGATGCAAGGTTGCATGCTTAAGCCTGTTCTAAACCTGAGCACTAGAAGTGTTTATGTACATGTGACAATATTATTATTATTATTTTTTAACTTTCAAAGTATTCCGAGAGTTATGTTCATATGTCATTTGTAGTACAGGTTAGTGTGTGTACGCTTTTCCATTATTATACATTCAGTGTTTCTTAATGTTTCAATAATTACTGTTTGATTGTTTTTATTTTTCTTATTGATCTTTCAGTTGTTTTATTCATGCCTGGAGTTTGCTGATTGTTTCGACATTTTAAAAGGTTCATGCTTGATGCATGAAAACCTGAAAGTTTAGAGTATGTAGTAATATTATTATTTTTTGTACATTTAAATAAAGATTCTAATTTTTAAAAAGCTTTTGAAGTGTGTTTTTACCTGAAGAGGTTAGGTATAGTCATTTTAACAATATAATGAATCTAAAATACTAATTAGTGTGTGTGTACATATTAATAATTATTTAATATTCATTATATTGTTTTGGACTCTTATAAAACGTTATTTAGTTGAAGTAATATCTGCAAGATATTGTATATTTTTATTATTTTACATTGCCTGTGTAAACTGAGTCATATGTATATTTCTGTCTGCAAGAAATGGGTTTGCCTTATTTAGCCTTACCTGTTTGATTACCCAAATCCAAGCAGAAATGCATTTAGTTTTCCGTGTGACACTGAACCACAGGATAAGCTGAGACTCTATCAGTAAACTTAATGTGGATTGTATTTTTTTTCTTCTAATAAATTCACCATCTTTCCTGTTTGTAGATGCAGCTGCTAGTTACCTGTAGGAGTCCAGAGTGAAAGAACCTTTTATTTGGCATAGCTAGGGTGTGGACAAATACCGCCTTCACTGGCTTATTTTAATGGATGCCGTGTTGCTGCAAGTTCATATCAAAAGACGGACTGTATTTAAAGGCGTTCACAGAGGTTCATAACTTCCCTCTGGAATATTGTGGCTAATACTTTTCTCCCAGAACATTACATATTGGCATTCCCATGTCTTTCATAAAAAAAGTGTAATGTGTAATTCTGTGATAAAATGAGTATTCAAGTACTTTTTCTTTTCCTAGTTGAGTAGGCATTTTGCTAGCAACACTTTTGTTAAACATAGACCCTTTCAAAGTATTATAAAAATAAACCCTTTTATAATTTGAAATGAAGATAAAAAAAAAATACAAATAAAATAAGAGAGGGAAAAAAAATCCACTGGCCTTTGTACATTTGAAAACTTTTTTATTATTGTTGGTTTAAGAGTAGTGTATGTGAGTTAAGTTGTGCTGATTAGATTAGATCAGGTGGCTAGTTTGGCCAACAGCAGATTAACCCGTTAAACTGTTTATTACCCACCTAAAGCCGCAGTTAGATTCCTGTTGATTATTTGCTTAAATCCAGCGATTGAGAAAATGTTAATTTTCCGTAATAATTTAGCACAGCAGGTGAATATTCGCCGCCACCTCTCTTGGTTCCGTGCCCTAAATGTGTTATAAATACAGGTGTGCTATTTATTATCTCTCTCTCTGCCGGTTTGGCCTTGACTGATGGGAGCTGAAATGCCTTTAGGAGGCAGAACATTTCTATCTGTTTAATAAAATAACAGTACATTGTATATGTTAGCGTTGCACTGGTCCAAAAGCTTGTAAGTCGGACATCAAAAGTGGGCCGTTTAGATTACATAATCACGGCGCACATGGGTAACTAGTATTCATTGTAAAAAGTGGGTCAAGGTTTGACGTTTCAAACGCTCTTGAATGGCTGAGGGGGAGGTGGGGGGGAGAGGAAAGCTAGCGTTAGCTGCGATTGAGATCATGTGGACAGTAGCGGCTGGTGTTAAAGCAGGGATTACTGAGCTCTGGGTAGTGATGTCATCGTCCGGGTTGGGGCAGCTGGGGCATGACTCTGGCGCTTCAGCTCAGACTGGAGAACAGGTACTGTGAGGAAGATGCATTGATTGAGGTTGAAGAACAAATTTAAATTGCTCTTGCAGTTGCTTTTGATATCTAAAATGGAAGATACTTTTTTTTTTTTTTTATGTGATACTGCCATAAAAATATCAAGACGTGATCTTTAACTCATCAACATCTGTTTTTCTTGACCTTGTATTCCCTAGGCTTATTCCTTTTGAATATTTTTGATTTTGCAGACGTGTTTTGTAGATGCAAAAAACAAACAACCACACACATGATTAATAGAGCTAATAAAAAATAATAGTTTTTTAATACATTTGCATTTTGTATGAGAGTTAAATTACAGATTGACAATGTTTGAGTGCTTAAAGTATATATGTGTGTGTATATTTTTTTAGAAAGCAATAGTATTGTCATCTATCAATTCAGACACTACATTTTTATTGCATTGTCTATTTGTTTCTATTTTCCTGTCCAATCTTTTTGACACTTATGAAAGGGTGTAAATGGACCAAGGAAAACATGAACAGTGATATTCTTGACACACTTGTTTCACATTTGATTAAAAGCTGTGTAATCTGCTAATCTGAAAGCCTGGGGTGAGAATTGCATTGTGTATTGACAACTGAACGACTGCTGCCGGTTTCTCCAAAAGCAATCTGTTTTAGATTAAACACTTTTCTGGATGAATTAAAGTATAACACAAGAGCACCATTTCCCACCAGAAACATTTGTATTTATTTTTTAATATATGTGTTTTTTATTTTTGCTGTACATATTACAATTCAGTTCAGGTCAAATTAATTTACCAGGAGACCTACTCCTTCGTGTTTCACCAAAACATGTTTATTACATTTTTTTCCCCTTCTTTCTTTTACAGGCTGCCACATCTCACAATTCTGCTTTTTCTTTTTCCTACCGTTTATAAGAAGTGACAAAGCATTCAGACACACGGTATATTCAAGAGCAATATAGCACTAATGGATCTTTTTCCCTTGAGTTATTTTTCCATTTAATGAGAGTGCAGAAGCAAGTCTTTGAACTGTTTTTGTTCTCGCATGCATGATTACCTACAGTCCTATCCTTCTAGTGCTCTGGCTGCTCAAGCTTTTGGCCTATGTGCTAAAAAGAGGGACTGTTGTTGTAGTCTATGAATGTTTAAATGACCAAAGCTAACATCTTGCTCAATGGCAGGTCGGCCAGGATCTCACCTATCTTGCCATGTAAAATCTATCTATATATGTTTTTTATTTTGAATCTGAGTAAGTGATTATTTGGTAATATGAATGAAGTCTAACAAGTCAGCTAGCGGAAATCAATAAAACCAGTTTGTCACAATCTCTTAAAATGCCTCCCCCCCCCCCTCTCCCTTTAGCATTAGAATCATCCATATTTTGCAGTATCGAAAATGTATAATGATTCAAAGATCAATAAGAGAAAAATGTCTTGATTGCAATTGACATACTTATGCAGTTCATTTGTCCTCTGGGCAAATTTGTTATTATTAATATCCAGAATGAATCGTTACGCTGGTTCAGAACCTCCAGCGGTTTATTTAAATTACAAATGCTCTTGATCACGATGTGTGTGCGTCGCTACGTTTCGTTTGTAACATAATAAAATCAAATAACATGGCTTATCTAACCAATAAACCTAATGATGTCCTTTCACATGGCAAAATGCATTCTAGGCAGAGCTGTAACCCCTCGTGCAGCGGAGGAGAGAGTCACCCATAATAATGATAATCCCTCAGGGGGGAAGGAGGTTGTGGACGTATTGATCTAATGCCCTGTCTTGATTCTCCGCAAATCTACCGCGCTCACTAAAACACCTCCCGTCACGACGACCTGACCTCCCCTGAGGCGGCGCGCACTTCTTCAGCGAGTCTTTGAATTATCTCCGGTGCGCTATACAATGCCACCTGTTTATTTATGTAGTAATCGAGTAATTATGCTCTAACCTGTGTTAGGTTTTATTCGATTTTGTCATACACAGGCCTCATGCAACCAGCATGTAATAACTAGGCAAGATTACACATGAGACATGGAGCATTGCATCATGATTAATGCTGTAATTTCCATGAAGGTTATCGAGTAGTCTCAGCACATTGCTGGCTTATTCTAATATTTTCTAATTTTCCTCTTCACGTAACAGTATCATGAGCTCAGTTTTCTCATATTTCTTTCTCTCCTTTCTCGTCTCATTTAGATTGATCCTAAAGTTGCCTTTCCAAGACGTGCTCAACCCAAGGTAAGAGCTGTTTGCTTTTGCTCTCATGCCGAGCCACTTTACATTTGCAAGTCTGCTGTGTATTTGTTAATGGTGTGAGAGGGTGAATGTTTTTCGCTGAATTTGGCCTTTGATAGAGCAGAGCTGAGTTAGAGTTGTAGCTGTGATGTTACGTTATGCTCCGTTGCAGTCTGGCTGGTGTTATTTTCCAGGCTAACTATGACTTCTCTGTGTCATAGTACAAGGAGAGACTGTTTAATTGTTGTTTCTAATGTGAGGAATTCAGATTTTTTTTAATTAGCATGTCTGGGTATGAACCCGTAGAACTATCACGGAGAAAATATTGAATTATCGCTGCCTTGTTGAGCGTGAAGGTTGAATTTTCTTTTTCTTTTTGGGGGCTTGAGGTGGGGTGGTGATTAACTTGCCTTTTTTAGCATCACTGCTTGCATATAAGATCATTAGAGAGGAATTTCTTTTATAAAAAAGGAGAGGAAAAAAAACCTAGAGGAGAATTTGCCCTCAGCTGTGGAATTCAGAACATTAAATCCCTCGTTTGAATCTTGTCTCAACAAGACATTTTTCTTTGTACTGCCTACTGTGTGTGTACGCGTGTTTTTATGGTATCTAATGTCCTGCTTCTGCAAGCCATGTTGGCAACGAACTTCCGACAGCCTCTTTGCTTCAGACTGCACTGTCAGCCAGATGGTCTGTGCCCCAGATTTTGTGTCTGCCGTGCAGCCGTTGCTTGGCCTCTCAGGCGGAGCTGGGACGGCCTCCCTGGCTCAGCTACGGGCCACCAGCATTTTTACCCAAGAGGAAAGGTGCACCGATCTGAGATCAGCTTAGGTGTTTTCTTTTAGAGCGAACGCGGAACAGGATGGCAGACGGTGCTTGATCAGGCTGGGGAGGAGGGCTCATGGGGTGGCAGGTGTCCATTGCACACTTGTCTGGCTAATTGATATAAAGAACTTTTTCGCTTCATCCAGAGCTCATTGGAGGAGAAAAGGTGCACTCTTTTTCTCGCTCTTGTGCGCAAACACATGCCAGCGAGGCCGGTCCAAATGCAGGCCGCAGGGCCCTGGGCCTAATGCTGTTTCTTGGCTCAGGTTGGACACGGGATGAATAGGAGTATTAATACGGCCAGGCTCCAGTAGCAGTTAGACTGCAGCCCTGTGGATGATTGCTCAGAGCCAGGCACATGGGCAAATAAAACATTTGCACACATAGCTTTAAGAACAAACCAGCAGTAGATATAGAGCCGAATACAAAAATAAGGAAACAAATGCTCAGACCTCCATTTTTATCTCCCAACAAAAGCACTAAGAGGAAGTAGGGATTTGGTTTTGCACTGATAAACAGCGCAGAAGTTTACCACGGGCGGAAGGCGAGATTGCTTTTTCGTTATATTTGTGATTGGGCTTGTTGTTTCACACTATTTTTGCCCAACATGGCTCTGCGTGTCCTGACAAGATTTTAATTGATATTGGGATTGAGGCCACTTTTGGAAGTGAATGGATTTTCCCAGGTCTGATATCGCCCTCCGAGAAAACTGTTATTTTCATCAACGTTAAGTCTGCATAAGCCTTCCAATCAAGTTACTGATGCTTCACCAGCTGTAGTGCGGTTTTAACAAGCCTCTAGGTGCAGTAAGGCGATGGACAATCATCTGTATGTGATGGGCTATTTGTTTGCTGCTGATTCTTGTCCTTTCTCATTGATCATATTTGGAGGCCACTCCATCTCCTGTTGCTAATTTAGTGGACTCGTATTTATCTTTAAGACATTTGCGCGTGAAGAATTATCTTCCTGAATAATTGATTTCAAAGCTGTTTATGTCCTTCAGTAGGTTTACCGATTAGAGGACAAATTCAGTGTCACATTGTTGGATAGAAATTTATTTTGAAAAGGTAATTACAGCAACATGAAAAGGTTGTTTTTGTAAAATTTTTGAAATGTATAGAGGTCTACCCACAGTGGGTTTTACCAATAGCGATAACTAGGTTGGACCACACTGAACAGTAGTTTTAAAAATGAATGAAAACAAACATAACACTTAAAGTACTGCTGAGTTTTAATATAAAAAATTTACTGAACAATGAAAAATGTTCTGTACTTTTTAAATATAAATATTAATTATACCTTAATCGTTCATGTTTGTTCATAGTGCATCAACTAATGTTAAGCGATTCGACTTTAAAATATAAAAATTTATTAGTAAGTGTGTGTGTGAATATATCTATCACTGTGTTATTTTGTATCTCACTAGAACATAAGGTGTACAATTTCTGCACTGGGATTCAAATGCAAATATAATTCATATTATGAATCTATAATAATGTGAATAATTTTTTGGAGTCTGAATGAACTGATTCAAGAAAATAAATGGGTCACGCTAATTCTTCATATGAGAGATAAGGCAAGTGTATTTGCATATTGCCTTAGTTTGCTTAGCTTTAACAACTGTTGCCTTGCCATTTTACATTTTAGTTAAGTGGTTTTAATTACTAAGTTCCTTAACACTAGTAACATTTTTTTAACATTAATAATATTGACAAACATTAATGCCAATCACTATTTGTCCGTGCTACTTGTATTAAATGCTACTATAATGACTTATTTTAATAATGGTATACGTCTACTAGGGTTTGGTGATAAAACAGTTAGTTATCGTGATAAAGTTATATCAAGACCTTGACAAATATTTGATATAATAGTTTGATTTATGTGTCAAAAACTGAACTGAACTGTGCTACACAGAACATTTATCCCCTCGACTCAAAGTTTACTACTTCTGATGCATTTACTTGCTGATCGTCTGTCACGTGACAACTAAACGGTGAATTCAGTGAATAACACAAATGTGTCCTGTGATTTTATACTAGTTACAAGCAGGAGAAACACTGTGAGGCGAAGGCTTTTCAAATAAAAAATCGCCATCATTTACCATGGATTTACTTTAGTAACAATAACCTCACCATGGTATTGTGGCAGAAATGTGGGATATTCATATAGAATTTTATAATATTATTAATGTAGAGATGTATTAAAGGAGAATGGAAAATATTCATATTTGATTTAATTTGTAACGGTTAAGGCTGTACTGATTAGTTTTGATTGGTGGAAATTATAAGTGCTACTTGTAATATTGTCTCTCTGGATAAGAGATACTATATACAATGAATTTCTATTGGGACGCCTAGGAAGTTAGGAGTACCTTTTAAAGGCTGTGTGAATGCAGGTCCAAATCTAAAGCTTACATGTTATCATCAATTTCTGCCCCCTGCACTTTCTTTCCCTTCCTCTGGCTTTTCCTGCGATTTAAGAAAAAGATTGTGTTATTTTTGCTGACACGAATTCAAAACACTGTTAGACACTGCTAAACGAGTTTGCGAGTAGCCACCTTTGGGTCCTTAAACTTGATTTCACAGGAGTCTCTCTAATCTTTGCATATAATCAGTCACATTATCTCCAAAAATGGGAGCTGTGCTTGAAGTACAGCCATGTTAAAAGGCCCAGCACACAACATAATGCGATCCTTCAGCTCCAGCAACACAACTCACAACCAGCCTGAGTGGAAATGTCCTGGCATTTACCGCCCATAAGTGCTGTCAAAACAATGGCTGAGCAAAAGCTACATCCCCAGTTCTCTCGTTTCTCGCAAACTGCCTAGCACGGGACTGACAGAAGAGCGAGAGAGCGCGTGTTGGAGATGAAATTGAGTTCACCCTTGTATTTTTTTTACATTTATTTCCTTCCCATGCTACATCGCATGGTGCTATTTTTTTTTTTCTCTCACTCTCCTTCCTTCCATCTCGCTCTCTTTGTCAGTTTTCGAGTGTGTAAAAATATTTGCACATGGTGTACTGCAAAACAGCGAAGCTGTTGGGTCCTGTGGTGTGGGCTCTCGGGGAGAAGCACACGACTAAGTGTGAAAACTCCAGGCCAAGTTTTTAATGAAGTCCAAAAGGTTGTGCCATGTGAAGTGCCGAAACCACATCTCAGCAAACGTTTTCTCACTCTTGGGGAGAGAAGAGTGGCACCGATAGCCCAATGACTCCAAACAACCCCAGCGCCAATTAAAAAGCCCTGCTAACGCACGGCTCAATCCGGCTTTGCAGGCTCTGTTGATCGCCTCTTTCATTTCCGCCACCATAGTTCTTTGCTGACAGCTTGCCAAAGCAGCCCTCTTTCTCTTTTGAATTTTCTGCAGGTGCTTTTTTTTCCTTTTGGGCTGAGAAAACGCATTTGATTAAAGGGCCTTGGTTAAATCTGTTGTAGGTATAATTCTGTGTAGCTTGACGTAAACATTAGGGATGCACCGATATCAAATTTTTGTCTGATAACCGATAATTCTTTATTTTTGAAAGCCAATAACTGATATTTTAGAGGATAATTCTAATTCCAAATGACATGCATTTAGAGTCTAATTACATAAAAAAGGCTCACCATTGAAAGCCATGTCCCAAACACACAAATCAAACGCATACAATACAGTAGACTAATTTGAATTCCTTAGGATCCTGAACTTTTAATATTAATTTTACACTCCGGTGGTCAACTTTCTTTATAACCTTATTGTAAAGTGTTACCAAAAAAAACCAAAAAACAAATAAATCAAACAGGTCATTGGACTGCATTACTTAAGATGCATATGAACAAACAAAATGAAATCACCTCCACATGTTGTTGATGAAAATAATACGAGAACAATAAAAGTGCTTGTTATTAACTCAATTAAACTGAAGCGCTATGATAGAAGGTTAATTAACTCAACAGAACGCATCCTGTATAAGATAAATTATACAAAAACAGTATAATTTAATTTAATTTACTAATATTTGCACAAAATCACACACAGAACTTGAACTAAGTTACATAGAATTGTAGACGCTCTTCCTGTAACAACATGCTGAAACACGGCAACTAAACCCAAACAATTCACAACGGTTTATTACATAGTTATAATGTTAAATAAATTATCATACTTATTAATGTTTTGCATTGCTTGCTGAAGTTTAAGATTTAACATTGAAGAGCTGCGGGTTATTAACTCAATGAATATTTGAGATTAATAGTAATTTATACTGCATAAACTTAATATTGCGATTTACATCCGCACTAAATAACATGAAATGTATTCAACTATGCGCATCCTATATGAGATTAATTGGATATATATATGCACAAAATAAACATTACAATTGCACAAAAGGCTGCGAATGCACTCAACTGAAGTGTTTCAGTGAAACTGAGCATTTATGGGGTGATTCCGGGTGAATATGGCACATATTATTGTGCGTCCCTACTAAGCGTCGCATAGTAGCTCCATGATGAAATGTTTTGATGAAATGAACAATGGAACAAAGAAGAATCTAGTTTATTGTTCATTGTGTACTAGATTGAGATTTTAAATCAGGTTATTAATTTCATAGTTTCAGTTATAATAAGTTTTCTATGCTGCAGAATAATTCTTTCTTTTTTACAGTGTATACATTATTTTGATTTGCACAGAGCATTTAAAAGTTGTTTGAAACTTCAACTACATCGCAAGTGAGTGACATTATAGTGAATCCAAAGATTTTGAATGAATTTTGAAAAAATAAATAAATAAATTTGGAAAGATTTAAACCTAGCTGTCTGTCATGTTACTGTTAATCAAACAACAAAATACAAATGTTATTTATTTAATGTCTTGAATGCTATGGTTATGGTAAATACACCTATTATAGTTTAAAATATGAATGTGCTTTTTACTATTTGTATCTTGTATTTGTCTTATTATTTTTATTTTTTTCTTATTTTTAATAACAAATATAAAGTTTTTTAAAATAATTTTTATAATTTGTTACCTTGCAAGTACAAATTTTTAAAACTGGGAAATTAGTTTGGTGAAATTAGAAATGGTTGTATTTCTCAGGGATAAATAAGATGTATTTCCATAAGATAAAGAATCGTGATAAGATCGTGGATAGTGATCCTGTCTGTTAATTCAGGAAAAAAATAAAAATCTAAATGAGTGGATTTGGGCAGAGGAACTAACTCTAGACCAGTTTACCCATGCTCTGCCTTGGCCTCGGCAGTGAAGAATCTTTGAAGGCCCCATCTTCTCCCCGTCTAGCCTGGTGACTGTGAGCAAGGCTGGTGCGTTCACATGTTTGTAGAGGAGAGCTCAGTACCGCTGTGGCCAGCCTAGCACTAACTGCTGTTGAGTGACACTAATGAGGAGAACAGGCATGCAGGAAAGGGAAGGAAACAAGCTCTTCTGGACATGGCCATTGACAAAACCCCTTTAAGATCTCACCACTCACTGCAATCTTTCCCAAGACCCCCTACCCCCTAAGACTTCCCTTCTCAAAAAGACACATCTCTCAATTAGCATTGCTCGGAGAACATGGTGCTTTTCCTTTGATTTGTTTTGATTAGCAGGATGTGAGGGATCTAATTGAATCCTGTTTTAGACGGTATGGCAACACACTTCTTGTCGAGCCAAAACAACAGAGAATAGGCAGAGTCTTAGATGGGGGTCAAATTTGAATCGAAAGGTGTCTGTGGTTAAATTCTTTACATCAGACATGCAGACATGATGAGGATGAATTTCCGTCAGCATCATTCCGTGAATAGTTGTCCCCCCCCCCCCCTTTTTTTTACAGGCATAAATTACCATATTTTCCCTCATATAACCCGCGGGTTATACCATATTTTACAAACCCTGCAGTGGGGGTGCGAGTTATATCAGAAATCTTTTACACTTAATAATATTTCAATATATTTGTTACGTAAGAACTAAGGACGAAAGGTTTTTTTTGGTCGGCATTTTCTTTGCTTTTCTTTCTTGCAAGGTTGTTGTCTCTGGCGCTTGTACTATCACTCTGACAGCTGGCGCTGATAGGCTGTCTGACCTGTCAATCATGCAAGAAGACGTGATTGGCTGTGCTGCCATGAGGACGGGCTCTTCGCATCTCATCCGATGATCAACACCTGTAAAAGACGCTTCTTAAGGGACGTGCTGCTGCACAGCGGGAGAGACTGCTTTTTCTTTTGTTTTGATTGTGTTTGTTTTCTTATTGTTTGAATTCCGCGCACAAGCACTGTGAACCGAGCCTGAACAGTTATGGATAATTGACGTCATGCGAGCAACATTCGAAACTCGAAATGTGAACTTGCACAATAAAAGTTCATAAATCTATGGGTGCGGGTTATACCAGCAATATTTTACACACAATCCCAAAACTCGCGGACTATATGAGGGTCAGATTATCTGCGTCTGCGGGTTATATGTGGGAAAATACGGTAATTTTTTTTTCCATTAGACATGTTAATTATTTTATTTTAAATACAAGAATGTTAATAAAATTTACATGTCCCTTTTTACCTTTCACATTCTGAAGTGCAAGGACCTTTTATTGGCCATTTGTTGAAAAAAACTAAAATAACCCTGATTCATTTCATACTTCAGTTCACATCATTCATCAGTCATACTTTGTTTTTAAGAGTTTCAGGCCCTATTTTGTACCCTATTTGTGGAAAATGGCAGCAAATATTTGTCTTGGCTGTTGTGTTGTTCTTCTTTCCTCGTTTGTTCAGGCTCACTGCCTATTCAGAAGTAAACCGATACACACAGGCCTTTCACAAATGGCCCTAATCAATAGAAAATCACTTTGTCTTTGTGCTGTAACTGTATGAAAGTTAACTAAAAAGTTCATTTTCTGTGTAGCTGCTGTTGTAGACTGTGGCTTAGTGCCAGTTCCGAAAGCACAAGATTTTCTTAGGTGATATTTCTCTCCCAGTTCCTCTGTGACATTAACTGAGTAGAAAGAGCAGCAATAACACAAAGGGTGTTGTGTTCTACCTCCCAGCTAAGACACCATGTGAGCTCAACTAAATGTATTTTTTGACCCTTTTTTAACACCAGTGCTAAACTTGGTCTTGCAGATATTTTAAACCCTCTCAAGCCCTTTTTATACCTGGTTTTAACAAGAGTCTTCAGTCCACTTGAGTTTAGATTTTGTGTGTTATGTCAAAAGTGCAGAAAATGTTCCATGTGCATTAAATGAATGCATTTACTATGTGCTGCTTTACAATCGTATCAGGGGATCTCTCCTCAATCACCATCAGTGTGAACAACGGATCCGGTGCGCTCACCAGTGGAGAGGAGAGTGATAGAAAGCCAATTCATAGGATGACATTAATGTTGATCCATAATTCTGCTGATTTTCGACATTGTTGTTATAATTAGCATTTGCCAATAAGCGTTTCTGTTTGGCCTTGTTAGTGTCGGAAGTAACACTTATTTTTATGGTGTTGAGTTATGGTATAATCAAAGAAATGTATTTAATTTATGAATAATATAAACATATTAAAGTAAAAAGTCAAGTTTTGCATCAATGATAAAGGTTTCATTTTTTTTTGTCAATCAATGAGCACCAGTGCATGTTTGCTCTTTTGTTTTGAACCTCATTTACGTATGTATTTAGTGCTGACTACTCATGATCAGTCAACCAATGTGGATCTTAACATCGGGTGTAAAGAGGGTGTTCTCATTTGCTTTATTTCTCGCCTGTTCTTGTGTATAAAAGTCTTTAGATATTAAGGCACAGATAGCTCACATTGCAGTCTTCATTACATTTGCTTCCTCATCCCTTGGTTTTATTCAAGTTTAATTGAAGTCTTAAAAAAACAAGACAATATAGTGATACTTCAGGCCAGCTTTGACTTTGCCTTGTGCTGTCAGGCCTGGAAGCATGTCAACAGCGCAGACAGGTTATTACACTGTGACAAACTCTGTACGGAGCATCCCGGAGCTTTCATTTAGGATTTCTCCCAGAGTGGAAGGCTGCCAAGTCTGCCAGAGCCCTTGTAGGAGCAGACAAGCTTCTAAATCCGCCCAGTCGACGCTGCAGCGTGCTTCTCTTTGATGCTGCGGTTACCTGCCGTGTCCCATGCACAGTACTGATGTAGCGCTCAGGCTATTGGCCCACACACTCCACCCTCTGACAGCCCAACTCTGTGCTGCTGTCTGCCGGCTCTCGCTGTATTTCCCTGTCTGAGACCTCATACGAACCTGCCTGCTGCATGGAGCGTATGAGATTTGCTGCGTTGCAACTGGGATGTAATCGTTTCCTGTTGGAATGCGTTTATGTACAAATTTTGCCCAATGCATATTAGAAGTTGTACTGTTTTTACTATAATTATTGTCTAAAAACACTCCAAAATAAATGTTCTTCTGTCAAATTAATGTTGTGGTCTCTTTAGTATATTTATGCATCACAATATTATAGTACATGATGAGTACATATAGTAGTACATGTATAGTACATATTATAATAACTCTTTATTTTGAGATGAATACTTGGTGAGAAAGTTAAGGTTAAAGTCCTCAATTAACTTTTACCCCACCCCTTTACTTTTGTTGAAATAATAAAATATCAAAATAGCATTCACATCTAATTGTTCACCCATGTAGGGCTGAATATCTGTACATATTACCTGTTTTTATTTAATTTGCAGTCATAAGCACTTGATTTAGTTTTATTCATCAGTTAATTTTGATTTGTTTAGTTGATTGACAGTTAACATGTTCATTTTGTTTGAGATTTTCTCTTGGCTAATGATACAACAATATTACAAAATGAAAAAATGTTAAGTTATCTGTTTACATTAGTGTTGTCATGATACTGGAATTTCAACTTTGAAATGATGCCTTGAAAAATACTGATATTTGAAACCATTTTGGATAACACAGGGAAAAGTGCCATGCACACTGTCATTTATTATCTCAGAATGTTTTGATTAATGTTGGTAATTTTGTTCCAATGGCTTAAACCGAACAGAGAGGCTTTATTTGAATCGTGAACTTGTCTTGAAGTAAACGGGTAGTCATAATTTATTGTTAAAATAAGAAGAAATAAACCGAGTACAGAGATGCATGAAATGTGGTACTTGAGAGATGGCTTTACGCGAGTGCCACTTGCGTAGATCAGTGGTGCACAGGCTTTTGTTATGTGCTCAACCTGTAGGAATGAGTAAAATTATGCAAAATACAAAACAATCATGTGCTGAAATTCAGTTCAACAATAACACTTCAATTGGAGCGATTGATACGAGTGAGTGAGTGATGGGTGTTTTTTTTGGGTGTAGAGAGAAGGAAGAGCGAGAATGCGCTGCTGGTATCGATACTGCTGATATTTCAGTATTAATGCATATAGAAATAACAATTTTTGACAATACTTGTTAACATTTAATTTCTTCAACATTTTAACCAGACCTATACTGATAACAAATGTGGTTCTGTATATCATATATCTTTATTTCTTATAAAGCATATACTGAATACTTTTGACCTTGATTTACAGACTGCAGTTGGACACATTTTATTTTCTCTGCTTTGTTACTACTTTGACTTGTCGGATATCGACGTTTGTGGAAGCTATGCTCCCCTCTTTCACTGTCCGCTTCTCTCTGGGTGTTTGTGAAATGAGCGGTCTGTGCAATCAGCGCAGTGCTGTTGGACTCGTTGAAGCTCCTCTGACCTGCCGTGTGTATGTCCTTGTTCAATGATTGTCCTTCAGTTCACTGCAGTGCTCAGCTCCTCTTCTCCACACAGCTCGGCCACTTATCTGACCAGGTGGCTGATATGTTTTCTTTTCTCTTTTCTTCATTTCTCCTCTTTTTTTCACTCATTGTTTTCAGTGTCCCACTGCAAGGGCACCTTATTTTTGTCTCTTTTCTTTTTTACCATCCACTCAAAAACGCTTGGTTTGCTTTTTCTTTCGATTTCATTTTGTCTCTGTCCATCCCTTGTTTTTTGTCCCACACACACACACAGTGCCCAAACCACTATAATTTACAGGATTTGTAACCAAATTTGAACCATTGAGCAGTGGTTCTCAACTGGTTTTGTTTCAGGACGTCTGATAATGACTCAACAGGGAACCGAATTTGTTTAAGTACTGTTTTGGAAATAAAGTATTGATGTTACCATAAAATGAATGGGCTATTAGCAATTGACTATTTTGGTTTCTAAATGTCTGTTGATTTTCAAAGGTTTCATGCGCAAGCCAGTAATTCACCACAAAACAGATTGTGGTTTGATCAAATTAGTTTATCTTCTTTCAAGTCAACCTGTATTTAATGTGGTCTGGGTCATATTTCCTTTTACCTTGTGTAATTGTGATCAGGGTTTTTGAAGATGAAGACGTCACGAGGCCAGTCCGTGTTGATCTGTGTCACAACTCATTTAACATTTTAATTCCTAAAATTATAAAAATCTGGAATATCAGAATAAAAAAATCTCCATTAAAACCAACATGTTGAGCAGTTTACTAAGCCAACAAAGTTTTTCTATTGGTTTTGAGTGTGAAGTATTTCTCTCAGTTCCCTTGTCATTCACGAGTGAAGAACCAATTTATACTCATGAACTTTGTATGACGCATTCAAAACATCCGGTAGTGTGGGTTTTCCGGGAAATGCACTCCCTGTGGATGTTTTTTTATATCAATGTTGTGATGTGGATTTGAAAACGGATTGATTGTAAGGTAATAATATAATATTTGTTTTTTTAGCCAGCAAATATTCAATATTCAAACAATGACTTGCCCATTGTTTTCATATTCCAACTGATAGCCATCCTAAGCTTTTGATGGATATGATGACATTTTGGGTAATAAAGCATGCTGGAAACCTTTTGAATTTATTTATGTGTATTATACTTATTTTACAGAATGTAGTTTATTTCATGGATCATTCCATTTTTACCACTTAGCATTTTGACTCATGTACATATGACTCTTTTTCTCCTTCTTTTTATAAGTTTATTGATTTTTCTATTTGTTACCATCTGAACAATGGATAAATATATGATTAGCTGAGTTTTTTTATTTTTTTATTTAGCAATTGTTGGTAACCCAGCCTGGCAGCCCATTATTTTGTTGAGAGCCACTGCCATATAGGACCTTATTAAGATCTTGACATGTTCTCTAAAGGTACATAAAGATGTAAATCTGCTCATCCGCACGTCAGTGGTTTGTCCCATTTAGCTGGTCAGGTAGGGTCTATTAGCTGCAGTGTGTGTATGGCTGTCCGTTCCAGGCATTTTTCATTGGCTCTGAATGTGACGAGTGACGGACACCCCCCCTTCACATGCGACGCCTCCTCCGGTTGCATTCACCCCGCCCTCTCTGGTTAGCTGGAGCCTTTGCTACCGCATGATAAATCTGATGCTAAATTTAGAGGCCGTTTTTCTCGCACAGAGAGAGAGATTACTGGCAGAGAGAGAGAGTGAAAGACAGAAAGTAGGAGAGTGTGTTTATGAGTGTCGCAGGCTTGCTATCCACAACAAATCCATTTGTAAAAAGACGTCCCCCCCCCCCTCACAAGGGCTATTGTTGTCACTGATTTTCCATTGTGTGACTTATTTGAGGTTATTTAAACTGTGTATTGTTGGTTTATTTAGTTCACTTCTATTTAGGAACACAAACTGATGCCAGGCTTTTATAATAAGCATTTTTCCTTTTGCAAATCCCATCAGTGAGTACAGTTACATTTAGTTTTTAAAAGAAAAAAAAAGTCAAGGAGACTTTTATTTTTTTTAACTAATTGGATTCCAATTCGTCTCATTTGTCTTTTTAGTCAACGTTTGCTGTATATACAATTGATCTAACCTTTAATCTTCCATACCCAGGTTTAATTTTTTTTTTTTCTTTTACTTGTTTGTTTGGCAGTAGTAACAGTGCAGTTATGTAATGGTGAACTTGCAAAAGGCTGGGCTGCATATGCAGACGCAATCCCCTACTTCAGGATTTAGCTTATCCCATTCACTACGCAAGTCCCTGAGAAACCACTTACCTTGATTTTCCACGCTACTGCCGTGGGATTTCATTTGATCTTTAAAAGCAGATGGCACACCAGATACATCTAAGAACAAAACAAGTGCCATCTTCCTTTCATATTGACCAAAGACACAAATATACTTAGCATTGCACGTAAGGCACTGCATGAATCGAAGCATCAAACGAAATTAGCCTTGAGCACGACTGGTTAGCAACAGCTGTTAGCTTCGGCATATGCACACCATGCTTTTGATGTAGAGAGAGAGGGTAAAGGGCGATCCTGGGTCTCTCTGAAGTATGCAGGGAGATGGGAACTTGCTGGGGACGACTTTCCAATGCTGATACAGCTGAAACAACAGGAGGGACAGTGCGCTTGAGACGACTGACCTGCTTTACTCCCCTGTCGCTACACCGACGCCAAAACAAACTCACACCTTTTCAAGACTCAGTCAGTATGCTGTGCTCTAATTCACAGGTGTCTCAGCTGACCTATTTCATATCATACTGTGCACGGCTGCAGTTATTTCAAGGAATTGCTCACCCAGAAATTAAAATCTGTCATAATTTACTCACCATTCATCATGTTTTTCTAAACCTGTATGACTTAAAGGGCTCCAGACTAACATTTGTGAGCAGTGGCACCCGTGCCATTAAGTTCTACAGATGGTGGCGCCAACACCTGATTTGGCAGCACTGGTGGAAGATTTATCAAATGTTCCTATAACCTAATTTTTACAGGGAAAATAAAAAAATGGCAAAGATCTTCTATAGTATCGTAATGAGCATACTGGGTCTTTCAGTGATTTATAAAATGAGCACTCTGTAGATGTTTTCTGTGTAATTCAGACACCATTAGAAGAAAAGTTTTTGTTTTTCATGAGACTGTGACTGTACTTTTTCCCCCATATATTCGGGAGTGGAAATGGCTAATAGTAAAGACTACTTTTTCTGCCACAATACCATGGTTACAGTTATCATACAACATTAAATCCATTTTAAATGTTGTTAATTTGTGGATTTTAGAGCTTTTATAATTTTTTTCATGGCAATCTTTATCCTGATTTTCCTTGTGAGCGCTGTTTGGACTGTTATCTGGTTTATAACAGAATTAATTTTCAGCAGCCATTATTCTAGTCTTCAGTGTCACATAATCCTTCAGAAACCAAGATTCTTTGATTAAATAGAAAGCGAAATAACATTTATTTAAACTTTTTTTTTTAAATGTCATTCTAAATGTCAAAGGTGACAGTAAACTTTTGAATGCTATTAAATATAAATTGTTTATATTTACTATTAATACCAGGCTGTCTGTCCCTCATCCTCATTATTTATTTTGTATATTATTTCTACTTAATGTATGATTTTTAACATGCATTATTTATGTGTATGGGTGTGTAAGTGATGACAGAATTTGAACTAAACAAATGAATTGCCACAATCACATAATTTGCATCACATAATTTTGAATATGACGAGCTATTTTATTTGAAACTAGCAGGGCTCAACCAATCCCTTATTCAGCAGCAAATCTTTTATTTGGAATTCTTAGCCCAACTGTCATCACATTTTCCTCTCGGTTTTTAAAATAAATCTCCTGTAGGCCCTCTCCTCTGGTGAACTTACGAAGGCCCATTAGGGGTGTCTCTCTGTTGGAGTTGCAAATGGTGCAGGCTTTTATTTTTGGCCCTGTCCTGGCTGATGTGTTCTGTTCTGAGACTGCGAGCTCTAAGATATTGATAGGTTTCTCTCATTCACGGTCCCAAACACAACAACACATACAAACTCTCACGTGCATTTTTGTTCTAGGCAATTATGTGAAAGCACCAATCGAATCAGCATTTATGTAATGGATTAAAACGAGACAAACTGTGTAATAATATAGAGCATATTGGAACCTGAAAGTAGTATTCAAAATAGGTAAGCATCATATATGAACGATATATATTAACAATTTAAATGAATTAATTAAAGTGAAGATGCTTTTGAAGGTCATATTTGTTTTTTTAAATAATTATTTTTATAGTATGGACATATTAACAAAAAATTAGTGCTGTGTCACACAGGACCAAGTGTTGTGCTTTCCAGCAGCACTAATTACTCAAAGACCCTGATGCATTGATACAATAAATCACAATCATTTATCTGTGGCTAGTGTCTGTGATGAATAATTAAGCTAGTTATTAGTAAAATGAACAGCGCATTAATTACCCATAGTCCTCCGCCGTTAAGGGTTGCATCTTGCTGAATATGAAGGCAGCTCTTGGGTGGCTGTTCCTCTGGTATTGACGTATTGTGTCTGAAGCTTGTGTTCTAGGCTTCGGCTCTTTAACCTCCTCGGTTAGAGGAGTTCAGAGTGAAACTTGCTGCCTGTTGGTAATCGACGGAATAATTGGCA
>JAWRVZ010000098.1:2142500-2297500 GCA_037043235.1 Rhodeus uyekii | reverse complement strand
CCAGCCCTCGGAGAGCCCAAACTGTCCTTCTTGGCTCAGCAGCCTATTTTAAGAAGGCCCTTGTTGTGAAGCAACACTCTCCCTGATGTATTCTTTTGTCCACAACCAGTTATTACTGCCACTGTCACCCTCTGAGAGCTGTTCCCTCCCCCTACGCCAGGGATAAGGGCTGGACTACTTCTGACCCTGAGAGCATGTGCTTCCAATGGGTGATAGGTGATGATCTTAAAATGTTGGCAGACCATTTTCACCGGTGGATACTGGTTGCTATCTCACCCTTGAAATGTGGAATCTCTCATCTCATTCCCCCCCACCCCACCTTTTTTTTGAAAGCGTCCTTTGCCCAAGCTCTAGTGATTCCTGAAATCTATGTCCAGGGGCTTCAGGTACAGCTGTAAATCCCACATTCTTAGTGTGGTCTGACTCCTAGTTCTTATCCCGGAGGCTAAGGGATGTGTGAGGGTTTAGTGGAGATGATGGCTAAACGATGTGGGGTGCACAGAGACCCATGAACTCGGCTGTCTTATTTCTTTTTCGTTTTCTTTTCACCCCCCCTATTTATTAATTTTTCAGTCAACCATTGTTAGCTGCGTTATCTAGAGTTTATACATAATTTATTTTATTGAATAAAAATACAAAATTTGCCAATATTGATAAATCTTCACATTTACATATTTGTGATAAACCTAAATCCAAATTTATATATGATTTTTGAGAGTATGGTTACAAAAGACATGTCCAAAGCACTTCAAAAAATAAAACAAACATACACTGCTTGAAACTAGGCTATTACATTTTTTAAAATTGAGTTTACACTCCTATGGCCATCTATATTGAAAAATAAAATAATGGCTTAACAATAGAAACAAGTCATAATAAACATAATATTACCACAAAAGTCTATGAGTGCACAAGGTGTCTGGTCTATGTTAGTCATGAAGTTGTAATTCCATTTTGGATGAAACAGGGTCATGCATATAATTCACAACATTCTTTTACAGTGAATGTAAAATTATGTTTTACATAATTTTATGGAGCAAATACAGCCTTGGTTGGCGTGAGACTTTTATATAAAATGAACTATTATAAAAAATACCCTGATCTATTACATTTTATATATATATATTCCACACATTTATATACATTATGATTTCATTCAGACATTATAAAACATTATCTTATTTTTGACTTTTGTGTTGAAACTTGCATGAGTCTAGCATACTAGATCCATCTGTGACATTAGCTCAACAGCTGAGTAATGGCGGTAAAATTCAGTTATATATATATGTGTGTGTATGTTGTCGTTCTTAAATGCTTAGAGACAAATTTGAAGATAAAAAGCAAAAAACATCTGAGCTAGTGAGACCGAGTCATTTTTGCAACACAAGCTCTTAATTCGCCTGTTTACTTTGTCGTGATTTGGATTATTCTCAGCTATTGTCTGTCTCTTATTTTTGACATTTTAGTGAGTGCTTGATAGTTTTTCTTTCCCACTTCCTTTGGATGAGGTGACTGAGTGGAAGTACCCCCAACCCCCCCCCCGGTCCGTGCTTCTGGCTGATCTCTCTCTCTCCCTCATGCTGTTAGTGGAATCAAGGGCAATGCCACAGATGAGGAGGAGACATGCTAAAAGTAGCCGCCACTGATCACTGAGAGTGAAAGTGGAGTACCCCCCGCGCACCTTTAATCTCACTCACTTGTTCTCACTCTCCCTCTATCCCTAGCACTCTTTCTCTCTCTTTTTATCCCCTGATGTTGATTACATGTCTCCAATAGTTATTGCAGTGGAGACTAGGTCTTCAGTGGGCTATACTTCCTCTCTGCTGGAAAATCCTTTGCTGAAAAATTAGTAGCTGTGTTTTGAAACATGGTCTCTCATCTAAACCGGCCATTAAATAGATAAAGTTGGTCATTGATGTAGTCTTAGCTGGTCAGTAGATGGCTAATCAACCACCATGTTTCAAAAACTGACTTGATCGCTTTGCTGGTCCAAGATGGTCTCACTTTAGGTATATTGAAAAATGCAGCTTCTCAGTTGGCATTTTTTGGCCTTTATTTCTAGGCAGACAATAGCTGACCTCTTTAAAATGATTCACATTGCAGTCTTAGACTTAGTACTTACAAGTAAAAGATAGCGAATGGAGCGTTTTAATCAGGCTGTCTGTTTTATGATTGTTTTATTTAGCATTTTTTAAGCAGGTCATTATTTAATTTGTCCTTGTCTTGGACTGGGTTTGTGGCTAATCAGTGAGTTGTCCAGGGTGCTCTTCAAATTTATTCTCCTCAGCAGTGCACAGGCATTTTTCACGTTAAGTAAAATGCTAATGTGGAGTAGTAAAATGAGAGATTGTAGGGCTGTCGTATTCCGCCAGTCCATTATCATTAGGTTGGAATGCTTTTCGATTTTCTCTGTCAGTTCATTTATTTCTGCATAATAACAAATAGACAGCCTTTCCTGTGATTCCACAACAGTGGTGCTACTTCAAAAACAGCTGGGGGAAGATTTACAACCTATGTTTACCAGTTACATTATGCTTCCCCTTTTGCCTATTACTTTGAGTTTCGATGGCAAAAGATGCTAACAAAATGGATCTTGAACTAATTGTACTTATTCGTTTGAGGGCCAAAGGTGAGAGAGAATTAACATAAGTCACAGGATTTTGCTATGTGAACCTTAAAGCTAACTGTAGAGTTGTCTGTCAGTGTGTTGCGTCTGACAATGTGACTCCTCCCCCAATCAGGGTTTTGGTGCATTCTGAAAAACCGCTGCCAAAGATTGCGAGGCTTCCCCTTCATCTACCTTAATTTTACCTGTCTGCCAAATATATCTTCAGGTTCGATTGACATTCCCTTAAATGGCTCTTTTCAGACAGTTAAAGCAGTCCGCTGATGCTCTCTGAGTGATTGGCCTTTTTCTCGATTTCCTCCACCAGAAAACAAACTGCATTTACTATTTACTGTTCTCAATAGATTAACTGCATCTTTGTTATTCAAGAGGGATAAAATGTGAACATTGGTGACTTGCGGAATATGCAAAGGGAGATTGTGAAGTCAGTATGAAATTTAAAATCCACCATATTTCCTTTTTTAAATATTTTATTTTATACTTAATATACAATATCATTTGACGGTTCAGTAAGATGTTTAAAGTACTTTAGAGGAATTCTTTTATTCAGCAAGGATGCATTAAATTGATCAAAAGTGCCAAAGTTTCTCTTTTTCTGTTTCTGTTTCTATTTCTTTACCTTTGTTTCTATTGAAATTCTATTTCTTTTTCTTTTGAACTTACTATTCATCAAGAATCCAGATTTTTTGAGAATAAGACTGTTGAATATCTTTATATCTTGCTAATATGCCACATTCTGAAAATAAAATGGGTTGCAATTGTTATTTTAATGTTAGGGGTCGCAAAACTCGTAGTTTGGATCATGTTATTGTTTTTGAGTTGGATTCTTGCTTCAGCAAAAAATAAAAAAAAGAGGGAGGATTAGAAATATAACTTTGCTTTCCATTTATTACTTAAATAACACATTATGTACTTTAGTACCAGAGCAAAAACTACTGGCCAATCGAAGATACTTTACCGGTAAACATTACCGGTATGTGCCTTATTCTGCATGACCATGTTCTACATTTCTTAATCCTTCTCAATTCCTACCCAGTACCTAAAATTAACAACTTCCTTACTAATTATTTATAAGGTTTAGCAGTTTATCGAGGCATAAGTCATAGGTAATAGTGAGATTTGGACCCTAAACAAAAGTGTGTCCATGGCATAGACATGACCAGTTACATATATGGCTGCTGTCATTGAAAGACTGAATGCACAGATCCAATATAGTGACACACATCAGGGTTTCTTTCTCAACTGAAGACTCAGTTCTGTCTAAAGCTCGCTTGAATGTTTAAATCTGCAAGACTTGGAAACATGTGCAAACTCTCACTCTGTGATGGTTAAACTTTGCAATTAATATGCGAATCACTTGCATGTCAATCCATTTGGCCCCGTCCGTACGGATCGACTACCATCTGTTACAAGCCTATTTCATTTTGACTTGAGGTAAGTCGGATAAACCTGCCACACAGCATGACCTCCAACTGTAACATTCATGAAGGTTTACAGGTTGATGAGTTGTTGGTGTGAGAATGAGTGTATTGCTGTGACCAGCAGGTGAAACGAAGACACCCAGAGAACTGTGGAGAACTTAGTGGCTGCCTTTGCTGTTGTGCTTGCTGGTTAACCTCCTCTGTGCCCGTAAGCCGGAAGTCTACTAAAGAAGTAATTGAACACAGCTTTGCTGTAGTCACATTAAAACCCAAGAGGGAGTGAATGCGGTGAGTGCAGGCAGAAGGATTCTAGGAGTTTAAGCTAGCTCACACAAAGTGGTTACAGTCTTTAGATATAACAACCCAAGTTAGAGCTTTCCACTTTTCCCAGTAGCAGTTATGTCTTTGTCAGACCACCTTATATTGGTTGATGCACAGTTCCATTTGGCCTTCCTGTTTGCATGTTTACATGGAAGGACATGGGAGATGCTCTGGAGAATTCAGCTAGTATTTTAGCTAAGCGATTCCTGTTAGTCCTATATCCCTCACTTGCACATCTCTATCTCAAATCAATGTCCGCAAGGCACTGCAGAATGACCTGTGCCATTTATCCATATTGAAGCATCAATATGCCTCTGTGCCTGCCTGGCAGCTCTCTTCGTGTCTTAGTGAGATTAAAATGGGGATCATGTATGAGTTCGCTTCAGCAGGGAGGAGACTCCAGGTGACCTGTTTGGCCCTTCTCAGGCAGTTATGAACTCTATTTTACATGGCTCCATCTAAACTGATGATGGGGTTGCTCTCTTCTGTAACTCATAAAATGTGGTGCTTTTAAATCGTGAACATCCCCTTTATGGGATGTTGTGTTGATTCTAGTGTGATTCTTGTTGTGTAGACGTTTAATAACATTAATACATCATTTTTAGTGGATGAGAAAGTGTCTGGAAAACACTGGTTGTAAAGATTAGACATGACAAAGAACCTTTTACTTCAGAATATTCTACGAGAAACAAATGTATAGACACTCTCTCGCGCTCACACACATTACTTGGATAAGTATTCAACATTTTTAATAACGTGTAGCTTAACAGTTGTTATATACCACACATTACGTTCCTAATGTGGTCTGAATATCTGAAAAAATAAGATGGTTTATGCATTATGGTTGTTGGTTAATTAAAAGTAATTTGTGTCCTCAAATCCATTTATTGAATGGTGTAATGATCTCATATACGATGGAAAAATTAAAAGGATTTTTGTGAACCAAAGGATATAACGATCATCTTTTTTTCTGTCTTTGAAATAATGTTCATTGATAAATATTTCAGTATAAGACCAAGAATTAGCTAAGTCCGTTATGATTTCATTTCGACTCATGATAAAGCGTAATCTTATTTTTGATTTTAGTGTTGAAGCTTGCATGAGTCTAGCATACTAGATCCATCTGTGACATTAGCTCAACAGCTGAGTAATGGGGTTAAAATTCAGAATGGTGATAACTGAGCCTCCCTTAGGTTAGGCTCCCCGCTATGCTCTCTCTCAGTGACTGTAATTGCTGAGGTGATGTTAAAAGCAGCAAACAGCTTCCGCTAGGGCTATCCTGTCAGTGATGTTGAGGAGCAGCAAGCGAAGTCCTGAGCCTGCAGAAGCAGCTGTTGAGAGGGAATATGAAGGCGGGCGAGCGAGCCATCCACAGGTGCGGAGCGTTAGATGCTTCACAGACAGCTTGCGTTTGTTTTTGCCGTTGTTTTAGTAAGCAGTGCTGTGTTTTCAGCTCTGTCAGCCGTCACAACGCTCTGCATCAAAGCTCAAATCACGCCCTTGAAGTTCTTCGAGATGGAGCAGCTCTCAGACAGAGGAGACAACCTCCTCGTTCAGCGCTCCTTTTATTTATTTATTTATTTTCATTTTGTTCTCTTCTCTTGCGTGTGGCGTCTGTTCAAAAAAGAAGGCCTCGTACAGGGCTTCTGGGTTAGCCATGAAAGCTAATGGAGCTCCGTGCTTCAAAGGAACCATAGGCAGGGCTGTTCTCTGTCTCAGGATCGCTGTGGTGCCGGGGGAAGATTAAAGCTCGGCTGAGGCCATAGTGGGTCTGGTTGGTCCAGACCATGTCTCCAGGTGGGTTCTGGGATATGTCAGCAGGATGAGATGGGTGCTAGGTCAGACAACCTGCGCCACCTGTGATCTTCCTTGGGATTAGCTCACAAGCTTTGAAGCTGGTTTTGTCTCTCATCTCAGATCAATCAAAATGGGCCGATTGTCACTTGTATTATTAAATGTTAGAATGTGTATTTTAAAGTCTAAAACATGCCGTCATTGGTCGTGCGGCTTATATGGTTGTAAACAGCAAACCTCTGTGGAGATTGCGATTCCTCATCACAGTGCATGAGCAAGTGTAGTCCCTTCAGATTAATTAGCTGGAAAAAACAGAGACAAACAAAGAACATGACAAATAAACACATGGATAACCGTTGAACAACGCAGCTTGTCATATATTTTCCTAGGCGAAAAACAACACTCTTGCATTATTATCTGTGTTTGACCCAGATTGCGAGAACACTGGCTTTTCTGCTGTGCTGTGCTGCGTGTGTCCCTTTATGCTGGACTGAACCTTGAGCTTCAACAAGCTCAGTGCCAGCCGGTGGTAACTGGAGCCCAAGGTAATTTGCAGACCTTAAACACAGAGCATCCAGTCAATGAATCCCCTGGATTCCATTACCATGTACTGAGCGGCGAGCAGCGCTAATTAGCAAGGGATCGAATCGGAGTAACCTTCGTACTCGATTGCCTCTTTCCAGGCCAAGAGCTTTTTGCTTTGAGGTGAAACCACAGCTTGCATCCAAAAAATGGATTTCTATGAAGGACTTTCGATGGCCAGATGAATGCATTTAATGAAACCGTATGTAACATTCTGATACATCCATTACACACCAAGATATATTGTTTTTAGTGTGTTATTCTTAATAAAAAATAAAATAAATAATAAATATATATATATATATATATATATATATATATATATATATATATATATATATATTTATATATATATATATATATATTTATATATATATATATATATATATATATTTATATATATATATACACATCCCAGCACACGAATACTGAATTGAACTCTTTCTAACATTGTCTTGCACTGGAGGGGACAAATTCACACAAAAGTGGGCGTAGACACTTGCGAAAGAAAATGTGTATCAGTATGTTGGATAAATATATTGTTGTTAAGCAATATTTGATGGCAATAATAACCTCTGAAGGTTGTCATGTTGTCTTGTTTGTATTTTTTTGTTCTTTGTCTTATAATAATGTTGGCCTGCTGAATGGTAAATGGATCTAATCCATGTTCAATGAAATTTATTGGGTAATGCAGAAATAGTGTACCTTGTGTTTTTGAACTTTGCTAATTTAAAACATGATCAAAGCATAATCTATTTGAATGGCAAAATTTCTATGTAGTGAGCAAGTAACAAATATTAGTAATGACCAATAGCAGTTTATAAAAACTGGTATTGTTATCGGATAAAAAAAAAAAAAAGTATATATATTTTGGTCCATGCTTACACAAAAAAATGGGCCAAGCCCACAAGTTGCTTTTAGTCGTCTTAACATATTATTGGTCAGGAAAGTAGCAAAATGTTAGAAAATGCAGCACTTAAAAAGCCATTGCTGTCTCAAAAATATATATCGGAGACAATTAAGCTTTTGGCAGAATTTGTATTTATTTAGAATGGTTTAACGGTGTGGAGTGATGAATCACAATGAAATATGAGTTGCATGGTGATGTCTACAGAAATCTGATGAGAAGTAAAATAATAAGTGCATCTCTACCACAGTTGAAAAATAAAGGAAGAGGTATTGTTGTGTTGGAAGCCTCTTTAGCTGCTGGTATTGGTGAGCTACTTTGCAGCTAGAGGCCACTTATTTAAAACAAAGATGTAGCTTGATGACACTGTAAATGTGGATCCTCACCTGTCAATCTGAAGTTCTTGGGCAAAAATTCTATTTTATGGATGAGCTAATGTTTTGACTTTCCTGTAGTATGAAGCAGGATGGTCACAGAACCGTGGGAATGCTAATGAGAGACCTGAGATTCAGAATGCTTATGTTGCAGTTGGCCGCTTCTGTTCTTAGCGTTGCATATGTTGAGTAACAAAGCTCTGTTTTGCATGGTTAAACCAATCGGAGTAAATGCATTTGAGTGTGTTGAAAGTTATGTTATGCGTTCACTTGGTGATTGGTATGAGAGACTTTGCAATAAGCTAGATCAATATTAGAATATCATATTAATAAAAATCGAATGACTTGTTATTAAATGACATGCAATTAATTTTAAAATATATTGTATGATGAGAAATTTCTCTTTGATTATGCCATGTTAGCCACTTGACAAGATGGTGTTGCCTCGGGTTCATAGTAAAACATGGTACTCGTGATCAATCAAGAAAACAAGAGATTCAAATAATAAGACTAACAGTTTTGAGCTACATAACAATGATTAGTTTTCTGTTGATAAATGTATCCAAACAGTTGCTCACCTGTCTAATAAATCACAATATATGAAAGCGTCTTTGGTATTTCCATTTGTTTCTACAAAAGTAAAACTGGATTAAGGTTTACATGGACATCGTTGACAGGCGACTCAAGGACACAGTTCTTGTCCTGATTGAAATTGCTTATTTTTGGATATAAGTGAGCATTAGATGATCCACAAGGTAATCTCAGGGAAAGCATGAACTGATTAGAATGTCAATGTGTTTCTTGAATGCAATGCAAGTTTGGATAAAAGCGTCTGCCAAATGCATAAATGTAAATGCAAAAAGAATGAAATTAAATATGTAATGTAAGCTATGTAGTGCATCGATTGATGTGGTGCTGATATACTGTCCTTAAATACAACCCATTTGTTATTGCACGTGTAGATAAAGTGCTTTCCAAACAGATGGATTTTGTACATTGCATCTTTATTGCACCGTGGCACTCTTGTCTTTGACATATGTATCAAGCAGATAGGACATATTGGTGTTTGTTGTGCTGTTGCCTCTTCTTTAGCGAGCGTAAAGGCTGTCAGTGCATAATGGTGTACATTCCCGGCTCTGCAGTGGCTCCAATAATGATGACTGCGGGAAGGGGGAAACTAGGTTATTTTAGGCGTTAGTGTCTCTATCGGAGAACAGTGTCGAGAATTCCTTGTGCCAGAGAGGGTGTTATTTACCCTCCTGTTTTGATATGATTGCCAAGGGTAACAACATATCAGATGTTTCTTAGATAGATCATTTCCAGGGGCAGCAAAGTCAAGTTGAGAATTCTTATGGGTTTATCCATTACCTACAGCAGGAAATGTTGATTCGGATAAATGAAAGGCATCATTATGTTTGCTCAGAAATGCTACACGCAGAATGTATAATGTGAGCCCATGGGCTTAGTACGAATCGAGTGTCATATCAAGCCAAATCTAATCAAAGTCCTCAAAGCTCTTGAACGCATCTATTGATGAAGGCTGTGCTTTTCAAAGAGTTCTTCGTGGGCTTGTCGTAGGCAGCGGAAGCTGAGAAAATAAACCTGCTGGACTCTGACGTAATCATTTCCATTGCTTTGCCACCTTGAAATATGGATGCCTTGCTATTCTGGGACTGAATGGGGGAAAAGTGCAAAGAGACCAGGAATAATTGAGCGTGGGGGCTGGGAGTTTTTTTTCTTCTCCTTCTCTAAATTGCCCAGTTAATTATTATTTTAGGAAAATCGCCTGCTCTGTTGCTGCTGCTTGGATGCGGAGGCTTTAACAGCCCCCCCCTTGGGGAGGAAGCAGCGCGGCGGTGGAGGCTTATGGGAAGGAGCGGAATGTCATTAGGACAGGACGTGCTCCGACAGAAGAGGTCTAGACTCGAATCTCCAGAGTGCTCCTCTGATACTTGCCTCGTAAGGTCTCCATCAGGGCCCATTTTAGATTATGACTCTGATCTCTCTTAAGATGTGCAAAATCATCTCTAGTAATGACCATATGAATTATGCACGCTTCTCAATCTCTGACTAATCTTTTCTTCTCTCTATGTCTCTTTTTCCCTCCATCTGCCCCCCACCCCACTGTCTAGTTCTCTTATTGGCTCATTTGGTCTTAGGTCCTGGTAGATAAATCCTAGTTGGACTCAAGAGCAGAGTGAAATGAGGTATTTCAGAGCCCCCTCCTTTGGCTGACCCTTTTGCCCTTCTCATCATTTTTCTTTCGAGGCTAATAAATGCTGTCAGAAGTTCCTCAGGTCGGGGGGCGGCAAAGGACAATGCTGAAAAATGAACTTTTCCTCCTTTTTCAGTGATTTTGCTACGCGGGTGATTCTCACGAAAACATGGTTTTAAAAATATCAAACATGAAAATTTAAAAAATGCTTGAATTAACAAAAAATTATTTCAGACATTTGAACCAAAGTCTGAATTATTTGTGCACGTTATTTTAAAAACATTAACTTGCAGTTTATGACATTTTTTAACATTATTTCCAAAACAAGCCCTAAAAATTCTCATTACCGCAACAGTCTGAAAACATCAATGTTGTTAGAAAAGCTAAAATATTTTAACATTTTTAAAATTGGATTATTAAGAGTCATGCACAGTAATTTGAAATTCTGAAATAATGTTTATTTTTAAATTAACAGGATTTTTATTTTGAATGCTTTTTCTCATTACCGCAACACCTTCCACAATTTACAACCTATTTTTTTTAGAATATTTCAATGAAACCTGACCAATTTTTTAAATGATGTGACAAATCTGAAGGAACATAATGTGTAGAGTCTGCACAAGTGTTGAAAAGTAAACTACAATTTTTCTTTTAATTAAATTAACATTTATAGAACTGTTTCGGTAATGATACATAGGTTTTGGAAATTAGGTTGATTATCTTGGTAATGATAATAAGTATCTAAGGTTTTGTTAAAATCATACAATTTAATGTAGAACATAGTCATGGATTCAAGTTTAAATACGTTTAATTTTGTAGTGCAAAAATACATAAAATATTACATATTACAAACATAAGCAGAAGTAGAGAAAACAATAGAATAAAGATAAAATAAATAAAGATTCCTTCATGTTTTTCAGGTAGATCTAACGGTAGTTTCAGGAACAGGAATACTACCAAACTTAAGTAACCAAATTCTTCATTGTTCATAATTTTGTAATGCGTATAATTTATACAAGTAAAACTATTGACGTTTTGAAGTAATGACAGACTGCTGCAGATTTATTAGGTTACTGTCACTTTAAGACTCATTCAACCTTCATGCCTTAGTGGCATGAATTGCCCAAACTATGCACAATACTCGCAATCCAGCTTTAAAGCCCTGTTATAGTAATAGCTAAAGTTTTTGAGAGTGTGTGTGTATACTCATGTATGTTTCCTAACACTGTAGGGTGTTTTTGTGTATGCTAATTACACCTGCTGTAACAATCACCAAACCTAACCTCTCTCTCTCCTTCTTTCTGTACTCCTTGAGAAGTTATGGGTTGCTGTTCAATTTTTCCCTGAACTTTAATATAAAAAATATAATAATATAGGTAAATATTTACATTTATATTAAATTCATAAACTGTAAATGTTGTACACAATGATTGAATCTCATTCCCGAAACAGACGTTATCTCTGCCGCAACTGGTCTTAAATGGTTGCGGTGTATGAGAATGGTGTTGCGGAGGATGAGGGAGCTTAGTTTGTTTTGCTAACAATAGAGAAACCATGATGATTTTGCTAATTTTGACTCTATGTATATTATTAGACATTAATGAAGTACATTTGGATAAAAAATTGTAAATCCTACAATTTTCGAAATGTAAATAACTACCTGTTTCAGTAATGATAATCAAAATGTCGTGTACAGGTTTTAACAAGAGAATATTTCACTTTTATTGGAGAACTAAAAAGAGATCTTCTTAACTGGTAGCCATCTTGAAAGAACTGACCTTGAAGTTCTCCTTCATTCAAAATCAAACTTTATTTAAATTCTATATGTGTCTTTTAACAGTCCTTAAAAAATGTTGCGGAGGATGAGAACACCAGTCATGGACACATAATTTTCCTACTTTTTTCATTATTAGTAATATACATGAATATTCACTAAATAAATGTTCTATTATCTGACATATTCAAGTAAAGCATCCATTCATTTTTTTCTGAATATTTTTTGTTTAATTTGTTTAAATTACAACATAACATACGTTCAGTCATAGTCGGACGCATTGCGGTAATGAGAATTTCAGTAAAAAACGCTGTAAAATAGAAAAATATTTAATTCCCATGTTAAAATGATACATTGTTCAAGGTAGAGAACAGTATGGTCTTTACCGTGATGCTTTTTTATTTCACTAAATAACATGTTTTATATTTTAAATCCTTAATGCCGTGGTGTTTTAATGGTTTCGTGAGAATCACCCACCTGCTGAGGACTTTACCGTCCTCAGATCTCCGCTTACCTGCTCAAGTCCCTCTCCTTTATTATTAGTGATCTTATTTTGAGACAAGGGGACCGGGATGGCATTTATATCCCGCTGGTAGCTGCTCTCGGGCCCTTGTCCTTACTTTTTTGGAATTTTCCATAGTGTTTGCCGCTGTGCTTGTACGTGAAAAAGCTAAAAAGGGGGGGCAAGAAGCCCTCTCATTGAAACATGCATTTTTTGTGTCCAGGTTCTCATCTGTGTTCCATCTGACGGGTTTAATCCATTTTCTTCTCTTTCTCTCATAACATATCTACTGTCTCACCCCCTCCTCTCTTCAGCTATAGGTAACACTATGCACTGTCAGAATCCTCTGGCTAGTCTTTACCGCTCTGTGAAAGATGCCAGGTAGTGGGGTGGCACCTGTAGGGGAGGCCGTGCCCTCACAAAGGGGTGCCGTGCTTTCTGTCATGATGGAACCTGTCAATGGAACATATGGCTTTCCCACTAATCAGCACTTCTACCCACATCCCCCATATCTGCTGATTCAGCACATATGCACCTTGGCTCCACCCTGGCATATTGTGCTTTAACAAGCAGTCTTTATTGTGGAAAGTCAACAATTATGCACTTCGTATTCTCACAGTTGGTATTATTGTAGAGCTACAGCAGTGGATAGTAGTCTTGAGTTTTCTTTTTTCCATCTGTCCTCTTAGAAAATGTTAGATAAGGTTTGGGATGTTAAATGTAATCTTTAGTAAACCAAAATAAATACCTGTTTTTCATTTTATGCCTTCATAATTTTGGCCTAAATTTGTTTAAAACCATTTTAAAAGATTTTTTTTTGGACAAATTCAAATAATTTTCTTGCATATTTTTTAATATGCATAGTAGTTTATCATAAGTTTTTTTTTCCCATGCTAAAATATTTTGATTGATTTGTTGCATATTTTTGCTTGTGCAAAACAGGTGTGCTTGTCTCGAGTAATTAATGGTAATATGGTGGAAAAAAATCTTATTGTCCGTTCTGTAAAAAGGTTCCAGTAATGTAAAGTGATCAAAAAACATTACATTTCAAGTCCGTACAGTTTCATGATGTGGGAGGAGTTACATGATGATATTTAATACATAGACTTCAAGATTTTGAAAGACTCTAACCTTAAATTTTAGTTCTATTAATGCGTTTTATTCCCCTTTTGTCATAGTCAATGATGTTCAAAATGACCCTTGGCTGTAACTAGCCATCAATTGTGACAATGGTAATTCCGCTTTGACTTTCAGAAGCTTTGGACAGCGGCTAGCTTTGGCTCTGCTGTCTTCTGAAAATAACCCTGTCACGGCCCACAGGGCAGCAATGGGTCTGAAGGAGAGTGGCAGATTTGTCTATATAAGGAATGAGGGAGGTCTTCCCATAGGGCCAGTATGAGCTGAAGTGCAGGTGGAGCCCTGCCTGGCTCCATCCTCCTCTCGCTCTGTTTTAGTCTGTATTTCTCAGTGTTGGCCTTCTTTCCGTCATGACTTAATGTCATTACCTTAGAGCTTTTGTGTCCTCTCAGGCCTCCCCTGTGACAGGTGATGGGCCGGACTGCTGAACAGAGGTTAGAAAACGTATTAATAGGAGTGTGGGAGACTTGGCGAGCACTTTCCTTTTGCACCTGCAGCGATTGCTGAACATGGCGATTCGCCGCCTCCCTCAGGTCTAGACAGGATGGGTCATTTTAGTTCAGCCCAGGTGCAGGTGACCAGACAGGTCAGGCGTCATCTCGGGTGTCAGGCCACAGCTGAAAATAATCCAGCTGATGAATCCGTACAAAGAGTGGGGAGGGGTCTACCTTGATTTGTTTTTATGTTGGCTCCTTAAACTCGATAGATAATGACAATGTTTCAGCGAACAGCTTGACAAATAGAGCGGCGCTTTAAGCGAGCTTCCCGCGCCTGCGTTGATTGTGTGGATGTTGTTTTTGATGAGCTTTTAAAGGCTTTCTACAACGTTTAGGGCCGGGAGACGAGCCAACCGTCGCACCCCTCCCTTCACTCTGCTGGAGCATGGACAAAAAACGAGCGAGAGATTCTGTTTCTCCTTTAATTGCAGACTAGCGCAAAGACAAACAGTACTCCTCCACCTGAGAGGCACTCTTAGGGGAGCACTAATGATGCATTTACAGGCTGTGTTTCAGCAGAACCTGGCCGTGCCCTTCAGGTCCACCCTGAGCTCTCCAACATATTACTTTACAACTGCATTGTCTTCCGTTCTGCTGAGCCGTGCAGAACGGCAGTGCAGCCCAACAGGAAAAACGAGCTAGCATCACACCGCTGCCTCCCAGGCTGATGTTTCTTCCCCTATTACCAAAGCTTGACATTTGAGAGAATGGCCTTTTCACTCTGGGGTTCTTTGACAATGTGCTTGGAATCATGTGTCCTCTGCTGTCTTCCTCTGCTGTGTTTTTCTAAACTTAGCCCCTCGTTCGAGCGCCGGCTGACATCAGATGCCGTAGTCGAGAAGTGATGGTGTCAGCTTGGCCCTTCGTGCTGCGAGTGCAGCATGTCGACACGTTTCTGTGCGGCTGCGTGGTAAGCGGTGGTAAACATGCGGTAGAATGTGGCTGAGCTTTAGTAAGCCTTGCGTTCAGATCCCCAGCAGAGCCAGAAACAGGCTGACATCCTGCCAAGGAAGACAACTGCTGAGAGGGGATGGGGGGAGAGAGAGAAAGAGACAGAGAGAGATTGAGTTTTCCCTAGAGATATCTCAATGAGAAAATACGTCTTTGTCCATTTCGACTTGTTTGGAAAATGTGTAGCTGTTCTTAAAATACATTAATATTGTCATACGTGTTTATTGTATGTATAAATCAACCCTGTGGTTTCTAGGGATTGGACACAGTGGTCTACTTGTTGTCTAACAATTAACTTAATTTATATACAGTACTATGCAAATGTTTTAGGCACTTTAGTATTTTCACCCCCTGAAAAATGGTTTCAAGTCAGTTATTTATGTCTTTTGCTGTAGTGTAGCGGAAACGTCTCCAAAATGCTTGAAGAAACCTACATGCAATGCTACCTGAAAATCTGTGCAAGTGTACCTAGGACAAAAGCGGTTTTAAATACATAGTGCGTTCACACTTTTAATTTATATAAGTTAATTGATAAATAATATCCATTTATGGCATTAGTTTTCAAGTCGTCCTTTACAGCATAACCCAAAACGTTTTACAGTTCTATAGCTTTGCAGGAAGGACTCCTGGAGATGTTTTCTGCAGTTCTTTTGGATTTGGTCTGTCTCAGTTTCTTCATCTAATCCCAGACGGACTTGATTATGAGATCAGATCTCCATGTGCATCATACTGGCTGTTATCAGACTCGTTATGCAGTAATCTCTCTTGATTATTACTATATATGTAATGAATGTGCAGAAGGCAAATGTCTTAGGCACGATAGTATATTCACCAAAGTATAAAAATATTTTAAGCCAGTTATATCTTCTCTTTATATCTTTTGCTGTAGTGTTTGAATAGGAAATGTCATTTACATATTTATATTAACTTGCATAATGGCTTTTATTTATTCATTTAATCTTAATTAGCTTTTGTAGTGTGTCCCATTCTGCCACATTCATTGTGTTTTGGAATGTACGAGTACATCTTATATCAGGTACACCTGAAAGATTATAGAGCAACATTTTCATTGACTAGTCTAGCTGAAACGGCATCCTTTATTTAAGCTTGTCTTTTATTGCCTCTGAAACAAGTAAAGATTTTTTTAATGCTAAGATTGAAGGGCCCTTAGAATAATGTAGGTCTATTGAAGGGTTTTTCTCTGCCTCCAGGAACTGTGTCTTTCAGGTGAGAGATACTGTAGGATACAATTTGCCACAACAGATTCACCATAGGCAACAAGCGCTTTAAGTGGGATGAACAAGTATAGAGACAGGAAAATCAATTGGCATGGTAGAACGCAGTGGGGCATGAAGAGAGGAAGAGAAGTCTTTTCTAACCTGATGACCTGAGACACTCAGCATTCAGGAAAACTTTCTCTCCTCAATAATAACGAACGCAGCCTAGATGGCCACTGCATGCCGCACAGACTAATGAAAACTCTGCAGTCCAAACTTTTCCATGCCTCATATGCAAATGAAATCAGTGGATGGACAATTTCAAGATGATTTCACCCTTTGAAGAGCCCTCTAAAAAGAATCAGGCCCTGTTATACGTGAAGTATATCAAAATGCATTAAATATGTTTAAAGTAATAACAGTAACAATAGCAATACTGTTACTACTATTTAAAATAGTAGTTGTAGTATATATGTTATTTTTTTGTATTTATAGTCCAGATTGTGTTAGTTACAACATTTACTGACAGGAGCTACGTAAATTAGCCAAGCTCTTATTAAATATTTACATTTATGCATTTGGTAGACGCTTTTATCCAAAGCGACTTACATTGCATTCAAGGAGCTCATTGAATAAGTTCTTGCTTTCCCTGGGATCGAACCCATGACCTTGGCGTTGTAGTTACTCGTTTACTAACATTAGTTGTTTTTGATAAATTAATAACTGGACTTCTGATGTAAAATGTACAAGTTCTCCACCAATGCATGCATTTTAGCGCAGGAAATGCTATAGCTGCAAGTTATAATAAATTTAAGATTCAAGTTATCACAAATTTGTAGTGTTGGTGCTTTTCTTCTGTAGTAACGTTAGTATATACATGCCATTAAATCCAAAGTTGTTTAAAATGTCAGAAAATATAGGAAAAGACGATGTTAAATGCTAAACAGATCAGAGTTTTTGTAGGCTAACCTTTAACTAAGTAGAACTGACACCTGACCTAATGTCCAGTGTTACAGAAGACTATGTATGCTTCAATAATCCTGTTCTCCTCCTTTTTCCCCAGCTCTCACTCTCTATCTCTGTCTTCTTTGTGTGTAATAAGCTGCTCCCTGTCCGCTCCTCTCCATGTTGAGTGTACTGCTGATGGATGACTTTTTGAGTTTGGAGCAAATGGGGGGCGTAAACACTAACTCTTTGGCTGAATATTAATCGCTCTTTTTCTTTCACAATAAATCATTCATATAGAGAATTCCTCTAGTGCCCATAGAACATTTTGTTGAGAAGTCAAGGTTTGTGTTTGTGTGCATTTACACACAATGGCATGTAAACTCGCTTGTATGACGCCTGAAAGCACCTGCACAACGCAGCGTTGTAAGCAGAATGAACACGTGACCTGTCCGCTGCATGCCAGCTGCATTCGTTTGGAAAAATGCCTTATCACGACCAACACCGCGCAGAAAGCTTTCAATGATGTCTTGAAAGCAAAAGATTAAAGACCACCAGAGTCACGTCACCTTTAATTGGCGTAAAAGCTGTTGGAAACTCTTTGGCGACGTACATGTACAGTATATATAGCAGCAGCCATCCATTATATCAATTCTACTGCAGCTTTCACTTTCTCTCGCACTATGACAGTCCTTCCTCTCTGTTATCCAAATACCTTGCTGAATGCCAACAGTTATATCGGACTATTTCTTCAAAATATGCCTGTGCGTTTTATCCACCAGATGCCACTTAAGTGAGGTGTCAGTAACATTTTAAGATAACAAAAGACTGCCGTATGTTGGAAAAGAGAAAAGTGTTTTTCCATGGACTCCTACACGGGAGTGCTTCATTCCACAAACGCTTCACGGTCAATTTGTCGTGCTGTTTTCTTCCTTCCTTCCGCACGCCGCCCACAAACTCTGTTACATCTCCGTGTCTAACCTTCACTTTGTTGCTGTGATTAGTATTCACAGGGCCGAGCGGTGGCCTGTAAAGGTGAACCGGTTGCCCTCCGCCCCTCATTAGCGAGGTCTTTCTCCGGAGAATGGCTGTGACACGGGTATTCGCCGGTGGCCGTGAGGGAGGGCCGAGAGCTCCATGAAGTGTAATGCATGTCAGAGGAGCCTTCAAAAACATGTAGACTGCATCCCCGCTCGGATCAGCGCTCCTTCATTGTTATTCACGATGCCAGTGAGGCTTCAGGTCCAGGGCTGGAGGGAGAGTGTTCCAAGGGCTTGTATTTACGGAGCTGTTTATGATGGGCCCGGGTTGGATTTTAGTCTGCGCCTACTTTAGATCTGTTTGATATGAGTTGGTCTATCCATATAGATGAGGATGTGGCAAAGGATAAGATCCAGTATGGTCTTTGGACTGTCAAGTAGCGTTCGCCAAAGGAGCTTTATTCAGCTGGAACCCCCAGATTTTATACGTTTAAGCAGATCAAATGCATTGTCAGAGATGTAAGACAACTAAAACCGTTTGCTTGTAGTGCACTTCTGTCAATTACCCCGTTTTTGCGCCAATGTCAGTTTGAATTCATTTAGTCATCACTCAACATTAGTCTTTAAAGTATACTCATCTACTCTACTCTGTAACTGACTTACTCCACAGAGCTATTACTCTTCAGATCAGTTTCCAATATGTGGCAGTTGATATGGGTTTTTCAAGGGCAATATCAATGGAGCAGGTTAGCCGTTGGTTTATGTGATACTGATATATAATGGTACAATTGAGTCATATCAATTGAGATAGACACTATTGTTGTGGAAATTAAAGGACCCGTTGTTTTACACTATAATACAGCTGTTATTCGGCCTTCAGGTTGCTTTTTCACTTCAAAACATTCAGTACTAAGCCCTGATTGGACAATTTACATTTTCCTTCTCTCTCAGCTGTATGCATATGCCATATTATTGCTGCAAATAGACTGTTTTAAAATGTCAGTCGTCATATATGTCATACTGTACTCACGTCACACTGTGCGCACTTGTCATGTCTGTTGACACACAGAAGTACATCCACATGGAAATAGTTCGTAGAAGGCTCACTTCCCATTTACTCTGCAGGGTTTTCCTAATAGAACAGGCACTAGCGGATGGCAACGGAAATTACCGGTTATTTCCAGTTTTCTGAAAAGCTGATGAAATTACAGTAATATGAACTGGCAAATTCTATTTGGTTAGCGAAAATTTAGCACTCTCAAATTTGGGGATGGCAGAGTGTAAGCTATTGGCAGCGATTGAAGTATACCCGGTCTGGAGGCTAAGTGATTGTTATTATTCACGAGCTTTGAAGAGAGCTGGAGAGAGTGAGAGTGACAGTAAAAAAAAAATCTATTACATTTTTTGCCTCTAAATGGAGCTTGATTAAAGTGTTAAGTAGAGAAGTGTCCCAAAAGGTACCCTTCCTGTCACTGTGGAAACGGCACGGTGCCGTGCTCCATGGGCAATCTGCCGTGCCCTCATTTCATCTGATTTGCATGCTAGAGAGAATTAGGTAATTGGCATTTATGCAGAACAAAAGAGGAGCTGCTCTCCCGGATAAAGGAGTGAGGGCTTTTCAAGTAGAACCCGATGTATGCGGCGGCAGAGCTGCTTTTTTATGCAACACTTTTGTATCTGTGTGTGTGTTTCAAGTATGATGCCGTTGCGCCTTTGGCAGTCGGGCTCAGGGAGGAGGAGGGTGGGTGGAATCCACCGCGCTTCCTCCAGCGAGAGAACGCCACGTTTATCAGAGCCGGTTCCTGCAGAACATCTTCACGTGTTCCAGGGCAGACGGTCGACGTTGCTCCATGAGAATGCTCAAAGCGGAATTGAAATATGGTGCAGGGGCAGGGAGGCTTGAGAAAGCAGCGGGAACCTTCGGCAAATCGTTCATCCAAATATTGCACCCGTGCCATTTAAATCCCAGTTATGGAAAGCCATTCCGCGGCTTCAATTATACAGAACAGTTATCCGAGTGCGTGAGCGAAGGGTTTTGCCCCTCGTTAATGGCTCCTATTAGAGCAAAGGAGAGGCAATGAGAGAGAAAGTGCGGCCGATGGTGGCTCCACTCACTACTGCACTTGAAATCGGTTTGAACAAGCCTTATCTGGCTAAGGCAGAACCACTGGCCTGTTTACTGTGTAAACTGATCACGGGCTCCGTCGTGTTGTGTGTTGTGCGAGTCTTTATTAATTAGAGCAGCCAGCCTGTTTGAGTTCAAATAACTCTCAAAGTCATTTTTTTCATCCTCTCTCTCTCTCTCTCTCTCTCTCTCTCTCTCTCTCTCTCTCTCTCTCTCTCACTCTCTCTCTATCCCCCAGCTGATATCACTGTGTGACAGATGTTAAATTAGAGGCACGTTGCATTTTTGCTTCTCTGGGGAAGTGAGGGAGTTTGAGCAGAATGGATTTTAACTCTCAGAACCTCCAAATCAAAATGCTGCGAAAGGGGTACGATGCGTTTCATGTTTGTAATGCCTTTAAAGGCGTATTGATCACCTCAGAAGAGTGCCAAATGAGCACATAAAGCATTTTAATTGATTGAGGAGGTAGATATAAGAAGGATTATGGGGTTTACTCAGTTTCCAGCTCTACACCTCTACATTGACGGAGCTGCTGGCCCAAAAATGACTTGAATGCTGCAAGCTTAGCAAAGCACAGTGGTGAGCTTCTAATATCGCCAAATACAGAATTTATTAACCTATTAATAATAATATTGGCATTTGCCATCATTTTGATATTGGTCCCTAATTGGTGAGGTATTCATTTTAATCAACTTATCAAACAGGTTGTGCAAACACTCAGGTGTTTGAGGTTTGTTACAGTGATGCAAGAATGCATGTTAAATTGTCCAAGCGTTCACGTTTGCATGCTTGTGTAGAGTTTAAGGCTTTAGTTGTAACCGACTATTTACCGAAACCCACATTGCCTTGATTGCATCGAAGGGTGTATTTTAGGATGGAGGCAAAACACTCTCATTTAGTTAGTCAGCATGGCACGTGTTTTGTCAGCAAAAGTCTGTATGTAAAACGTGAAGCACATACTGTTTATGTACGAGAGCTCATTTACTCATGGCGTCACTTCAGCAGGTGAGGACGGCGGGAGGGAGGAAAAAGAGGGGGTGGGTTCCCTCTCATGTCACAGCCCAACAGAGTGGCTCTATCTGGGCCAGGGGTCACAGAGGCAGAGCCTGACGAAGACGAGGGCCTCTGGAGTGTCGCTGTGTGCGAGCGGGGCTGGCTGAGAGTAATGGAGTGTTTCAGAGAGGTGAGGACTCGCCTCTGAAAAGCAGTACCGCACTCAGAGAGGCGTTTTTTTTTTAACCGACAAAAACACTCCCACCACAGCCAGCCCCTGCAGCAGTGCAGAGGCAGGTCACACATGGATGAACAGGGCTCTCTGTGTGTGTGTGTGTGTGTGTATGAACATGTGCTTTAGGCTCTGCAGAAGTCCTGCTAGCGTATTTCAGCCCACCCTAGAATTTCTCTTAAAACCCATTCAACCTGTCGTATTACTAGAGTAGAAATCGACTTTAGTGTTCATAAACAAAAAAAAGTGGATATATTAAGTACAAAGATTTAAGAGCACCTCTTTGCTTACTATATACAGTAATCCCTCGTTTATTGCGGTTAATGTGGACCGGAACCCCCCGCGATAGGTGAAATCCGCAAAATAGGATCAGCCAATCAGCTCACGGGATACAGCCACTTGTGCTCTCATTGGTCGATCTCGCGCCGGGAACCAATCACGTGTCTTGTCTGAGTGCCCGTGGGTGTGTACAAAGCCTCTGAGAGAGTTTCTCTCTTTGTCTGGCATCCTTGAAACTGTTTCTCTCGCGCATCACGATAAAACAACGCTGCTTTCCGCAACATGGCTGCCGATATGGCGGTATTTTTTCATTTTTATTTTTCGATGAATATTTTTGAAAAATCCGCGACGCACTGAGGCCGCGAAACTTGAACCGGGATGTGGCGAGGGATTACTGTAGCTGTAAATAGCTATTCTGAATAAGCTTCATTTATATTAGCTTTATTTTCACTGGTCAGCACTTGTTTTGTATCTGTACAAGAAGCACTTATTTCAGTTTAAATTGCATTCTTGCCAGCTGTTGATCATAACAGTCTTGTATGTGAAACTCAAGTACATTTTTGTAAGTCGACCCTGGATAAGAACGTCTGCTAAATACCTTTGATGTAAATGTAATTATGTGTACAACTCAAGGTTATTGCTGTTATTGAGCCTCTGGCTTTGTTTTAAGTCATGCAGATTGTGTGAGAAGCTTTCTGCTGAAAATAACCACCCGGGTCGAACATATGTGGAAGCTTTTTTTGTTTAGCTTGAGTGAAAATGCTTCTCTGATGACTTTAGTCCTTGAACACCACAGGTGGGATTAAACTAATCACTCAGAGAGGGCGACCATTGATCAGGGCTACTTAAGCCTTTTGGAAAAACATTGCTGTCCAGACATAGTGTCACAGAGATCTTTTTTCTTCACCACATTGACTGAAGCCACTGTTGTAGACATAAATGTTATGTATAGTCACATGCACATGGCACTGTTGTTTAGGCGCTGATGGTTAGGAAAATTTCATTAGTCTGTATCAATACTCCACCAAAAAATAATAACAACTGTTAAATTAAGTTAATTTTTATTTAATCATGCATTTAAATATGGTTGTCAATCCAGAAACTTTGCAGTGTACTTGACAAAACTAAACTTTAATTCAAATTGTGAATGGTTAATAAACAGAAAGCAAGAAAGCCCTCTAAGTCTGTCAATCTATAAACTACAAACTCATTGAATTGTGATCTCTCACAAAAACTTGCCTTAATTGTACAATAAATCTCTTATTTAAATCATGTTTACGCTTTGTTGGTTATATTATAATGAAAGGATCGGTGGGCATGCGCATCGCATTGAACAAAATAAATCCTTGTGCGTTTTCAGTCGAGTTCAGCGGATTCTGGCTAGTTTAGTGACCAGCACCTCGATAGGCCAAAATATATGATTGTGATTGGCTCAGCACTTGTAAAAATATGCTGTAAATAGAAACCTTTGATGCCTAGAGACCAAATTAGTGCGTTTGATACTGGTAGTACTGGTATGTTTCACTGCCCTAGTGGTGGTCAACTAGCTAATTTATGTCAGCTAGTTTTTCTTGAATTAATTACATATTTATGATTGTTTTAATTTTTTTTAAACATCTATAATGTGTGCCAAGGCTATATTTATTCTGACCGAAAATACTATAAAAGCAGTAATATTGTTGCATTTATATTATTGTAATGTTATTATGTTATCTTTCATAAATCATTCTAGTATGCAGATTTGGTTCTTGTTATACTTTTACTTGATATTGTTTTATGTAATTGTGAAAAAATATATTATCCGTAATAGTATTTTATTCCTTACTGAAAACGAATCTTGTATAATATTAAATTGCAATTTATGTATTATATGCAACGTCTTAATTACGTTGTGCTGAGCAACTTAGTTTGCATGGTAAACCTTTCTTAAATTTATCCCACATCCATGTCTTTAGACCATTGTTTTCTGGAAATTTCTTTTTTTTTGTCCTTTCAAAATCATTGTTTTTCAGTTGAGTCTGTTGTGATCTCTCTCTCTCTCTCTCTAGCTGTTTTGCGGAAAGAAAAAAACTAAAAAACATTTAGTATGAACATCCTCTATGAAACTCATTTGATCAAAGTCGGGTTACTCCAAAACAATCCTAATTATACAGCATCTCCTTATTATTACAGACTTTGAAAGTGTCATTTTGCACTTCGTGTTGATCCTGCCCTCAGAACTGCATCAGCAGTATGGCCTCCTTCCCAAGGCAGAGTCACTCATAAGAGCCATCGTCCTAATTGCAAATTAATCCCTCACTTGAAGTTCAGTTATCCTCTTGCTGCCTAGTAACAATGAGAGGAAATGCTGTTTTGGTTAAACTCATCTACAAGCCCCCAGCAATCTTTATTCACTCAATCACCTGTTAAAATCAAAGTGACGTTATTTGTTATCGCTATAGTTTCCACTCTAACTGGCCAGCGGTTTGGAAGTGATATACTTTTTTCGCCTAGATTTTCCACTCAAATCCAAATGTTCATCGGCGGCGACAAATGAACTCTGTAGAAGTGAGTGATAAGAAAAGAGTGATTTCCGCCACCAGCAGGATATGGCAACGCTCCGTTTTGCACTAGGTCAATAATCCTTGCCATGCCCAGTAACTTCCTTAATCTAGCCCGAGCTTTATACACATTGTATGTGGACGGTTAGTGCTGGTATATCAATAGGGATTATATAACGCTAAAATCTCAACCGAGTGCAGTGTGGCAGACGTGGAGCAGTTTATTGACGCGCTATGGAAAAGTCACTGAAGGAGGTGGCAGAGGAGAGCCCGACACTATCAATCAATCAATCGTCCTATTAAAGTGAAAGTGCCCTCTCCTGGAGCCATCTCGCCTGCTCTGACTGCACCTTATCCCTTTTACTTTCATCCGGAGCAATCAATCTCATGCTGCATCCGCTGCTGTGCCACTGCCTAAAGGCACCGTGATTCTGGATGCTAGGATGATAGTCTGTATACATCTGACCTGCCACAGCCGAGGCTGATAAAAAGCTAGTTTGTTTTATGGAATGGATTTTTTTTTTTTGATAGTGCATATTAATGTTTCTGAAGCTTCTTGTTTATTGACTTGGGTAGAGTATAATTGTTCAATATTTTGTCTAGGGTTGTTGACAGTTGGAGATGTAGTTTTTGGTCATTTACACCGCTTGAATACTCCACAGGAAAATAAGAACATCTATTGTCATCACAATACAATAACCACTAATTAAAAGCACATCTTAATTTTAGGCAAAAAATGCTGTGATTTATAGAATGAATATGTAAATTCTCAATGCTAAATTTTTTAAATGTATTAAAGTTTTTTATTTAATATTTTTGATTAAAAGGTTACTATTTTAATAATATTATTTTAATCATTAATTATTAATAGTAATAAATAAATACGTTTTTAATATTTAGATATTTAAAAAATGCCATTTTAAGTTTCTTTAAGAATTTATTTCTGCAATTTTGATGTTCATGCTGTTTTTAAAAGATGAAATATAGTACATTTATATTAATTTAAAAAGGCATATTTTAGCAAGTGTTTCTTAATGAAGTAAATACTTTTAAAGTAAATTATTCATGAAAATGAATACTTTAATATTAGTGTGACTTCAATATTGTATGATTAATATTAACAACTGATGTGAAACTCCCTATTTGTGTTTTTGCAATGTTTTTTGCTAGTATTAGTTCTTGCACTTCATGGAGGTGATGGATATGACTTGCACTCCCACTAAAAGGCTGAAGAAACATCTTGAGTTGAGTCTGCCATCAGATTTTTCTGACAGCTCCGCGGGTGTCAGAACTGTAGTTAGAGCTCAGGAGTGTACATTAGATCTGGGATTTGAGTGCTTTTGGAAGATTGCCATAATGTTTGTGGACCAGAAACACAGCTTAGAGGCATCTGGGAGAAAAGCGCTCATTGGTCGTGTCTCCATGACGCATATAAATACCCTCATGTCAGATCCCCATTTGGATGATCTTCTCGTCAGATGAGGCCATCTCAGAATAAGGAGTAAAAGCATATCTATTCAGTATGTCTGTTCCTAGTCAGAGCTGGCTCATGCTCCATGCCTCAGATGGCGCTCCAGAGGTTATCTGGGCCACGATTCGACTCTAGGGCTGTTTAGTACGCCATTCAAGGCACTTTAGTGGGAGAAGAAGATCAGGGCTTGATGTCTCTTGCTGGATGCTTTGCGTCAGTCCATGACTTCCACTGGCCAGCTGGGCCCTAATTACCCAGAACCAGCCAAACAGACCCTTTATGTTCAATTCACTTTATGTTCAGTTTATTGGGGAACAAGATTGAAGGAAAACAAACTCATTTTATCTGTGTATGTGCTCATGATTATAGCTAAAGCCTCTGTGTTTGTGTATTCAGGGCTCGACAAATCCACTTTGTCGGGCGAGTTAGATTCTTCAGATTCCAATACAGTTTTTCTAAAATTTGCCAAACAAGAGCAGAAAATCGACGACGGGCTAGTAGCGATCAGATATACGATTCAGTTCTAAAGTTTGAACCACGAATCACAAATGTAGTATTTACCTCAGGGGTCTCAAACATACGGCCCGCGAAACGATATTTTGTGGCCCGCGGGACCATATGAAAGTTTAATGTAAGCGTGGCCCACGAGTTTTGAATGAGTAGCGCTTTACCGCGTTGTGTGTGTGTGTGTGTGTGTGTGTGTGAAAGGTTCCTTTTTCGTGCGAGCTGCAGCTGTACAAGCCAACCAATCACAGTGGAGTACATGACTCCCGGGGGCCAATCATAGTGGAGTAAATGACTCCGGGGGCCAATCACAGTGGAGTAAATGACTCCCGGGGGCGGGGCATCAGCCGGGCTTGAGGCACACAGAGAAACATAGCTGCCCGTGTAACATCACATTTGTCAAAGCCGTCATAGAATTATTACTTATTGTGATTGAAATTGAGCATGTTCTACTTTGAGCTGGACGAAGTGAATGTTACTGTTATCGGCATTGGATTTAGCGTCATGCGGATTGTATTTTGTTTTTCCATCATTTGAAATGGGCTGATTTGCGGGACATCGGTGTTATAATATAGAAAATAAAATCCAGTAAATAACGCCTCCGTGGCTGCATCCCATTGTTTGTATATAGTACATTTATTAAATTTATGTCCATAAAAATGATCTTCAGATTCACTATCAGATTAATTATATTGTTTCTGGGTTCTTGTTGCATTCAACCAATAAATATTTGGTTTTGCAGTATATCATGTGTTTTTTACTTTAATAACTATTTTTGTCTGTTAAAATGCTGGGCGAGTGCTTTATGTGAAGGGCGAGTAAGTTTTTAGGGTCACTAGTCCTGCAGGGCGAGTGACCCTGGAATAATTCATCGAGGCCTGGTATTCATGTTTTTGGCACATTTTATATTTGCATACTATAATTTTGTTTCTTTTTTTGTCTGTTCAAGTGCTGCCGTGAAGTCTTGAATGGTTTTAAAGCGAATAAGATCATGATCATACATAATTTTTTCGCTAGCAAAAAAAACGAAAAATATATATATTTTTTTAACGTTAAACAAAAAATATTACTTTTATTATCATTAATGCGTTACACACACACGCACACACTGCTCTGTGTAAGCAATAAAAATCCTTGCAGGTTAGCTAGGATATGAGGGTGAGTAAATAAATAAAGACAGACTGTTTTCTGTTTTTGGGTACTGTCACTTTAAGTTTTTCTAATCAGAAATCATGGGTGATCTGGATAGTAAAGGTCATAAATGGGATTTCCCACCTCAAAGTGCTTGAAAACATTGAAGTCGATCTTGGCTTCAGATAGTCCTGTGGTTGTTTGGCCTACGTTTGCTCAGACGTCTTTGACAAGATGCCTGAACACATACACGCAAAGCAAATGCAAACACAATCGCATTCTGCGTGCCAGAAAGCACATAGAAGTGGGAAGTGGCTTCTGTGAATTGAAAGTTCATTTTAGGCCCGCAGGAAGGATGCTGATGGTGTTTGTTAACTCTTCTCTTTCTCCTGAACAGATTAAACTGATGTGAAGCTCTGCCTTGCCTTGTGGAGATTATTTCACTATGAGTTCAGACATTTCAGAAGTAGAAAGGATTGCTGAAGGCCTGCCTCCAAACGATGTGGCGTGCTGATAAATTCCTCAGCTTGTGCTATACTTAATATTTCAGAGAAGGACATAAAAGTCTGATATCGTTTTATACTCCTAAATGGCAGCTTGGGAGAAAATGTCTGGGGAAAAAAATCCTGATCTATTGTGAAAACTGAAAGGAAAAGAAAACGTACAGCCGCTTTAAAAATGTATACAGCTTCCAGCGTAATGGTGTAAGTAATTTGTTAAGTGCTTATAACTCCCTTGCTAAAGTTTCGAAGATTTTGCCCCAAGCAAGCACATAATTAGCATATTAATTTTTCAGAATCGCTTTGAGGGGCAAGCGCTCAATTTTTTCCTCTCATTTCTTCTTTCACCCCTCCATCCTTAATGTGAAAATATTTTTCCATTCTGCAGACTGTTTATCAAGGCTGAAAGCTCATTGATATTCAGCGTGAGTTCGTTTGAACGGAGACCAGGAGGTGTATCGGCCTAGCCATCTCCTGGGTCCTATAAGGAACTATGAGCGGCCACGATCTATCTTCATAACTGTACTATAATCTATCGACTCTGGGTTTGAGTGTAAAGCACATCAGATCATTATGATAAAGCCATGGAGGGGGTATTGCTACAGTTTGTCATTGAGGAATATTGGTGTTAGTGCAGTTTGAAATTACAAAGGCACACTTCGGAGGTTAGCACCAAAAAACTCTTTATTTTGCCATAGCTCAAGATTTATATACTGGGTGCATTCAATTGCTCAAACGTGACAGACATTTATAATCGAAACAAATGATTTCTATTTCAAATGTTCTATTCATCAAAGATTCCTGAAAAATAATGTTTTCAGCAGTGATGTTAAAAAATATATCTTGAGCAGTAAATCAGCATATTGGAATGATTTCGGAAGGATCATGTGACTGATTACTGGAGTAATGGTGCTGAAAATGAAATGTATTACAATAGAAAAGTTATTTAAAAATGTAATGTGCATTTCAAAAGCCCTAACCCTAACATTTAAAAACCTACCTATTGTAGGTGGCATCCACCATTTAGCATTGAAACAACAATTCTTTATTTATTTTTTGCACAGATAAGCACCTTTGAATTAATTTCTTCCAATATGGGCACTTTGACCCTGAATGACCTTTGATATTTTTATGGAATAGAGTTGTATGTTTGGTTTCCCCTGTGATGTAGCATGATTATTAGAAGGGTTGTGTAGTTATTGATTCATATTAATTGTGTCTCATGAGACCGTTATGTGCTTCTGACCTGGTCACCAGCATTCCCACAGTTCACATGAGCCAGCTTTGGCAAGGCTGCAGTCAGATGACCAGAGTATTTTGTAGCTTTGTGACATCAGTGGCTGAGGATTTAGAGTACTCCTACCGCTCACTCTTAAAGCTACAGTACCTCATTTGACACACTCAAGTTGCTTTAAAATTGCTGTGATGATTCATGTAAGACCCTGTGAATGACCAATCATGTGGATTGTAAAATCAATATTAAATTTAATGAATGCTTAAAGCAATCATAAGGGGCAGTAGTCTCCCTCTTTTCCTCCACACTGTTATGAAATTCAAATATAAAGAGCTCTTTAGTGTGTCAGCTCAGCAGTTTAGAATAGGATGGTTTCGCCAAGGTGCTTACAGATATCGCTTGATTTTTCATGACACTTCCGAAAATAGTCTAAGACTTTCAGAGTCAGCACAAGCTTTACAGCCTTGAACTCTCTTGTGATCTTTATTTTTTAAAGATATTTTATAGCCCATTTAGACTTTAAGAGCTTGCTTCATGTGGTTTTATTTAAATGGCAGTGCAATAAGCTAATTGATTAGGCTTCAATATTAATGATCCATAATTTTGGCCTGTGGATCCTAAATTGCCCCAAACAGAATGACGAGTCACTAACCTCCTGGTCTTAATCCAATTCAGCCCTTGTCTGAAGCTTGTGCTTGAACTGCCTTGGGCTCCACTAAGTGGCTTGGGAGGGATCTTCCGTTGAGAGAGCCAGAGACTCATTTGCGTGCCCTCGAGGGTCAGCAAAAGGCCGCTTGGCTCTGTCTTTGGCAGTCAACCTGCTGTCAGTGTGGACACTGCTTGCTGTAAGCTTGAAGGAGCCCCACTTTGGGCTGTCACCTGTCATTTACAGTAAGCATCTTTACCCCACTCATCTACTCAATGTAATGGCATTGTGGTTATCAATTAAAGCTCTATAAATATACGGTAGAGATCGGATTGGACCAGTTTTACCCTGGAGACGAACTTCCCTTCTTCCCTCTCCAAAGATCTGCACTTTCTTTTTTACACTGAAATGAAGTGAGTAAATTTATGCATTTGGCAGACGCTTTTATCCAAAGCGAATTACATTGCATTCAAGGAACACAAGTTCTTGCTTTCCCTGGGATCGAACCCATGACCTTGGTGTTGTAAACACCAATGCTCTACTGATTGAGCTACAGGAAAGCTGAAATAACACTTAAGTTTGAAGGTTATGCACAGTTTGTACTACGATCACTGCAGGTGGATTGTAACTTTCTCAGTTTATTACTTTTATCTATTTTTTATGAATCGGCTAGTTTCACTTGCCAATAATACCACATAAATTCTGCCTAACACCTTGCAAAAATATTAAGCAAAGTCCAACATAAAAACTGCCTAATACAGTGACACAACAAAACAATAAAATCGGAAAGGCAACATGTAGTTTAAAGGTGGCAAATACATACAAATATGCAAATACACACTAGCCGAGAGCTTTGGCACAGCAGATAAAGATAAAGACATAGTAATGTAACTTCTTTTGCTGTTCGGTGAGGGACTATTTTTTCCAATGCAAGAAAGGCTCCGCTTCGCGTAGTGCCTGATAGCGCCCTTCAGCCATGATTGATTGATTGATTGATTGATACAGTACTAGCCCTGAATACCTTATGGCTTGCATCAACCACTAAGCAAAAATTGTAAGCCTGATCTCCAATAAAACAAAATTCAACATGTAACTACTTGAGAGGCTTCAAATTGTATATGCACCATTTAAAAAAAAAAACATTTTCTATTTATTTACTGGTCGATATCTGATATTTAACATGCACACTCATTTCTTCATTGGTATACCTTTGTCATCTAACACTCATTGTTATTTTTTAAATATTAATAATTGAATTACATTATTTGTAGGATTTAGCCAATCTAAAGAATCTAAAAAAGATTTGTGCTGTACATAAGTAATCTTGTAGCACTTTCATGTAGACATAATAGCATAACATTTTTACATGTACCGTTCATTTGAAAATAATTTTGTCTTGAATGTGTTTTTGAGTGATAATATATATATATATATATATATATATATATATATATAAATATATATATATATATATATATATATATAAATATACAGTAGATAAATCCTTTATGTATGCCCTTGATGCACTCATGGAAAGAAAAAACGGCATCAAATAAATCTTGTCTGATGGGTTTTGGGGCAGGGAAGGGGGGGCTTTGCATCCACAGTTTTTGCCGACGTTACTAATCAGTTATTCTCAGCTCTTGGTCAAGCCGCTGCCTCGCCTGTCAATCAGGGTTGCCGGCGCAGAGGCAGGAGCTGTTTGGCCCAGTACATTTGAATGTCGACATTAAAATTCCACACTGCAAAATTGTGTACAAATTGGAGCTTGGCGGCCTAAATTTAGATGCAGCAGAATAGAATGTGGCAAGCGCACTGGATTCTGTCAGTCAAGGAAGTGTCGACGCCTCACATTTAACGCGACCCGCCCTAGTTGTCCCTGTTTTTGACCGGTTTCGCATCCAACAAGCTGGTTCGCCGCAGAGAATGTTATTCGGTGGAAGGACAAGGAGACGGCAATCAGTGATGAATATGTGATTTGAGATGATGAAGATGCCTGGGAAGGAGGAGAAAGAGGATGAGGAGGGTGGTCTCATTATCTCACTCTAATCAGGGGACATCCAGCTAGGCAAAGAAGACTGATTAAAAAAAGACTCTTCGTCATAACACTAGAGCATCGTTTGACTGGGGCTTATGGGCTTATTGTGAGTGAGGACCAATGTTAGTCAACCGCAATCAACGGCAAGAGGCCACTACACAGTTCATCAGAGACCCAGAGTAAACAAATAAAAACGCTTCGAGAGAGGACAATCCTGGGAAGGGGGAACTCTCCGCAGGAGAGGAGCTTGATCATCTATAGCCCATTTCTCTGTCTGTTCTTTGTTGAACTCCACATACCCCCCATCAAGTCATCTGTCAAACAGCTCTCTCCCCCTTGTCCCCTTCCTCTGTCAGAATATAACTTGATTTGGTATGTCTGTATCCGTGCGATTGTCCTGCGCTCTGATAAGGATCCATGTTTTCAGGGAGGGTTTGGCTGCGCTGCATCTAATGAAAGATCTTAATTAGATCCATTTGTGCCCAAAGGAGAGTAGATGCAATATTAAATTGTCACTCCTATCACATTCCTCCAATTTAGGCTGCAGGATACGTCTCGATCCATTTTATTTCGCCGCAGATAAATGGTGAACTTTGCTGTCACTACTACCTCCTGCATTCTCCCTCTCATCTTCTGCAGAGAGCGAGCGACTCTTCTTCTGGAATAACATCTTCGTTTTTACTATGCATTGTATAGCATTAGAAAAAATTCTAATTTGCCTCCCAATTCCACTCTTTGTGTAGAACATAAAATTGTCTTTCTGATTTTGAATTCAAATCGAAACCTTCCTGATAGTCCTGGTCTTTCAAGCATCAGCAAATTATGCCTCATTTGCCTTGAATAGGACTTTTTTTTTTTTTTAAATTGTCGTGGTAGATTTAACTTAATATTATAATAACTTAAGTTGACTTTCCCATGGCAAGATTTAATAAGGAAAGGGTCAACTATAATCTTTTTGTATAATCACATATTCATTTAGCATTGTTTATTGTTATTGAAATTGTATTAGTTTTATTGAGATTTTTTTTTTAATACAATTAAATGTAAAATGTCAAAGATGTGACTTTAGAATTCAAATGACTTATAAAGCCATTTTCCCTTTCCTTACTGATTCATTGGCATATCATTTCATTTAATTTGCATTTTTTTTGTTATAATTAATCACTAATTTGTGTTCAAGGGGTCATGAGCTATTTTCTATCCTGTCTTTCGAACGCTCCATTTTGATACATAAGTAAAAGCCCATTGCTATGATTGGGTAGCAGTTTTCCACAGTAAAATCATTTTCAAAATCTCTGCCATGATTTTGAAAACAATGTCTAACTTTTCTGTGTATTACATATGCTTTATAAGTTTTGGTTGTGGCAAATAAAGTTTAAGTACTTAGAGGTACCACAGTTATAATTGACAGGCGGTGTTTTGTGTAAATGGAATTATGAATGAATGTGCCGTTGTTTGTCACAGTGTGCCTTTGTCAGGTTTTCAAAACAACTCCAATGGCGGGGATGTTGAAAATGATTTTGCTATGCAAAACTGCTTCCCAATCATAGCAATGGGCTTTTACTTCCAAGTCTTCAATTCTTATTTGCTATGTATCGTTGATCCCTTTTGATAAGAGAAAAACGTTAAATCAAATTTGTAATGTCTTACTGATGACTAACCGATGTAGTACCTTGAAGCTTTTATTCTGGCTTACAGCGAATGGCTTGGATCAAAACAAGTAACAAAAGCGGTGTTCTCGATATGCTTTTTTTCTAGATCCGGGAATCCCCTCTACTAATTGCATAAATGACGAAGGAAAGGAAAGAACAGCAAATCACACTTACCACAACTAGTCAGTTTAAATTTCAAATGATCTGTAATAGTGACACATGGTAAAAACACTGGTAATCACACTTGTGTTTTGGATCTGATGTGTTTGGCACTGCAATGACCTCTTATATGTCAAAAGATCAAGGAACGTTTAATTTCTCAATTCATGACCCCTTTAATCTGACAGGCCTGTTAATTGTCCATGTTGTATACAATATCCTGTAGATACTGACATTTCTGATCATACTGTGAGCACTATAACGCATTAGCCTGCTCACATATAAAGGTGGCTCGCATAGACATCACCTCTGGTCGCCTGCACTTGTTTCAGCACTGGTAGAAACCTGCAGCACGACTTGCATCTAGAAACATTCTGGCAGCTGACATTCCCTCTCGCTAGAGGAAGGCAAGAAATGTTCTCTAGGCATGCCGAGTCGCATCAAGCAATGCTGGTGGAAGATGACAGGGGCTGAAACAGCAACATCAGCAGACGACTAAAAGCAACAAACTCAGCTGCTCTGCATAAATTTATACGCACAGTATCTCTAAACATACTGCTTATACTCTATCACACCTAGCGCCGCTGCATTCTTATATCTCAGCTCTCCTGCGAGACGTGCTCTTTCATATTCATAGATTTTCACAGCTGAATTTAAGGTCTTGCGATAGCAGAAGTTTCCCTGATATGTCATCACTTCGCCAGACATTCCCTGTCCTTTCACAAGGACCAAAGCTCTCTGTCTTTTCGATAGAATATACTTGCACCTCATTACGTTTTTCCCCCCTTTCTAATTTATTTGAAGCCTCTTTTGTTTCAAGGCCCCCCTATAATGCCTGACAAAGAGTGATTTTCAAATTTGCACTGATAATGAGAGCCTGCGGATGGAGGTGTGAAAGTTAAAGCTGCGAATTCCTGAAGAGCGAGCAAAGTTTGGGGCCTGTTCCTCTCGCTGGAACACTCAATTCAGGGCGAACCATAGCTGTTTGTACCCGACACCTCTTAGTCACCACTCGTTTAAGTTACCTTGGTACCTCTCCCTCACCGCTATTCCCACGAATGTTCTAAATAGCAGAATTGTGTTTTTGGAAAGCTGGAATGTCAAAAATGGAAAAGGGTAACAAGGACAAACCGGAGATGCTCCGTATTAGTCCTGTAAAAAGGGTTGTCTGGCAAGCTATCTGCTTTTCTTATCTAAGTGGAGGCTAATCAAATTGTGCGTTAGGTAGCCTGTTGTCTGTTTTTAACGATTTTTTTAGGCCTATAGGGTCACAAAACCACTCTATTTTGCAAAAGAATAAAAACAGTCCAAAGGACATGCTTCCTGTCATCGTCTTGGTGATTATTGCATCCAAGCTGGCACTTTGAATGCTAATGGATTAGCCGAGTTAGTGGCGTCAGCAGCACAATGTGTTTGTTAGGCATATCTGCCTTTTGAATCCCAAGAGAGGTGTGCGAGAGAGGTAGCACGGAACGAGCAAAGGCCTGCTGTTGTCTCTTGTCACCATGGAGAGAAATGGACAGAGTAATTGCGTTGTTCCAGGGCCTGAGGAATCCCATCAGCCAGGAGCTGGTGCTGTCAGAGGACATAAAGATGCCACTAAAAACTTAACTCTCCACTGACACATTGGGCGGCTCGGGCCTGCACAAAACGACAGGGGAAAAGACAGACAGATTAACCATGGTGGGGTGCAGATGAGAGCGAAAGTGCTTTGGAGAAGGTTTGGGAAACAGCCAGCTGAGATGAGGGCTGAGTGTGCCTGTTGCCAAGATTGTGTATGATGGATGTGAATGAAGTCAAAATAAATGCTCAGGGTTGCTTAATTCTTTCGCTGTCTGCTCCACTCTGGGAAATACCAGGGGTTTGCTAGAATGCGCGAATGAAGCTTATTTTCTTTCATTGTCAATAAGTGCCCTTTTTTGCCATTTTTATAGACTGAGACAATAAGAAAGGACAGGAAATGATTGGGAGAAAGAGTAGGAATGAGTTCATTGTTCTATAAAACAAGGTGATACTGGCTTAAGATCCATCTATCCATTCATATGTCTGTATGCTTCCATCCATCCCTCTCTCTTTTTCTATCTGGATATCAATCCTTCTCTTTGGATGTCTATCTATTTCTTTAAATGTGTACGATGTTAGACGTCACAATAACATTTAAAGTTTGTCTTGACAAGTTTTCCATTTCTAGATAAAATTGATGCTAATTGCCTAAATTGGTTGTAAATGATATACATTTATTTGAAATTAAAAGGCAATCTTGATTTACAGAATAGTTCCCAACTATGTCCACAATAGTTTTTCAGTCAAAACCACATCTTCCAACCACCAACTTGGATGAGCTAAAAGCCAATTACACACTACTACTATTGAGCAACGTAGGTCAGATTTGAGTCTGTCTGTCCCACATGAGCACCATAAAGTGTTGGGATCACCTGCGGCATCACAGCTCTGACAACAAGCACACATTTAATACAAATCCACACTGGTCTAACATAAAGAGGGAATTTGACAAGTTTCTTCTCTTTGTTAGCTTCAAAAAGGGCTTAACATTGCCTGAGGAGCTCTCTTGTTAGCCGTTATCATTGCCCTATATTATAGGTGGGCTATTTGATCTCCGTGCACCAGCTCTCAGCACAATTAACGTTGCTGCATGAAGAGAAGTCGGGTCTCGGCGCTCCATATATCTCTCCAGCAGGGAGAGTTAATTGTGTTTTGAAAAATGGGCCTTGTTGCACGAATGCGACCTCTACTGCTGTCTGTTCTCACTGGTTTGAGATCCCGCCTGTCTCCGAGACTTCCAACTTTCCAACACCTTTTGTTTTGTAACTCAATTAGAGTGTCTTTGAAGATCTATTTGAGCAGCTTTCTCTTCGTGGTTTTCCTGAGAACTGTCCTCTGAAACTTTCCTGTTCCAATTTTCTTAAATGGACTCGGGGATTGCGTGTTGGGTCTTCACAACACAAGAAAAACACCATTCACAGCTCAGGTGTTTGTTAGTGTGAAAGCAAAAAGTGTCAAGTCTGAAATGCTGAGAGAGAAAAGACAGGTATAGCAAGCAGCGTTGAGCATTGCAAGCTAGGTGTTACCCAGTCCCAAAGCACACTCTCGCAGCTCAACAAATCACACAATACCTCCTCTTCAATCTCCCTGTGGGACACAAAATCCACAACCGGTCATCTCCCAATTCCCGCTTTTCCAGTTCTGAGCTTCCTTTTTGTCTCCTGTGCATTTGAAGTCCTCTGAAGTGCTTTCACATGGGCCTAATCTCTTGTTGTCTTCTCTTCTCTTCCAGATGGTCACAAGAACAAAGAAAATATTTGTGGGCGGATTATCAGCTAACACAGTAGTTGAAGATGTGAAGCAGTATTTTGAACAGTTTGGCAAGGTAAGATCTTATTTTTCTTTTTCCCTTTGGCTAATTTTGTGGAGAGATGTTTGTGTACGATGAGAAATGTTGTCCCTCAACAAACTCTTTCATGTGAAGACATTCAAACAGGTCATTTGAGATGTGGCCATTTGGAGATGAAAGACCAGTGTTTGCCTGGTCTCTGTCGCCACTGGCTGAAGTAGCCAAGACCTTTTCCTTAAAATTGCTGTATAATCTTTTCCATGTTAAAATAATTTTTGGATACACTACAATAGCAAGCAACCAGTAGGTTGACTTACCTGAAAAGTCAACATTGCTGAGTTGGTTTGAACTTTTGTTGTGTTTGGTCCTGACTTTGGGTTGGCTATTGATGCAGATTTCCCAATTTGATTCTTATTTACAAGCTTTCAATTCAATTTTGTTCAGTTCCATTTTAGAAACAATTTGATTTGATTCAGTTGAAATGTCCATTCTTACATATGAAAATAAAATCTCCCTCTTCTAATTATGTGCATATAGGGAAGTGTTTCAAACTGAATGATAACTTGTCTTTTTGAATATAAAAGAACCAAATCATCTGTTTTGGGAATTAATCTACACTGTTGTATGTTGTATGCACATTGTATTTTTCTGTTTCATAAGAGTCATTTGTTTAGGAAATCAAGCTACACCATTCATGCAGTGGGTTTTTGATTAACTTAAAATAAACAAGTCATAATAGTCATTTGCTTTGAGAACCAAGATGGTGTTTGCTTTGAATCCCTGAAATAACTGGCTCGTAAGAGTCATTTATCATTTTAATGTATAAACTGAGAATAGGCAGAATAAGAAATTGATGTTGGGCTTTTATGAATCAGTATCAGAATCATTCAAATAAAGAATCGGAGAATCAATGTTTCTACCCAGTCCTACCTTGACATGTTTTTGTGAGCCTGATATCTATCATACGCATGCAGATGATTGATTGTTAACCGATATGTTTGTGTGGCCCAGGTGAACTTTTCTATTTGCTGGTTGATATGACTTTGAGCAAGTTTGCTGTTTCTCTCTATTTCAGGCTCTGTATAAATACCTAGCTCCATTTGTTTGTAATCAGCTGTGTCTGAGTGGACCTAACACACACTTGACTTGATTGAAGGGCTCAATTATGCAGATGTTTTACTTGCCCTGCGCTGTATGTCTTGCCCTGGGGGTGTTTTCAACAGCGCCAGCGCTGGCAGTAGACAACCGCTAAATCATTGTGATTAAAGCAACAGCGGAGGATTTGTAGCTTCTTAGGTCACAAGACTATATTAGTCTTTCCACAGCCCGGTTTATTGAGGCATACTTGTCTGCGTCCTTACGTAAAGCTGTAGATCGTTATTTTGAATGGGCAGCGTGATCCAATAATGCTAAAGACATCAGCGCTCAGTGTCTGGTTGTTTATAAGTTGCAAAGCAAAAGCGCAGTCTAATGAAGTGTCTGTCTCCACAGACAAGAAAATTACAAATTGACCGTCCGTTGGATACGTACTTGTGAGTAAAGGCGAAATAAGCCTTCAAAGTGAGTTGCAAGAAGGTTGGATGCTCATTTGCTGCAAACTCTTGATGACTCTGCAAGTCCGCCCACCTGGAGATTTTGCCACACCGTGGTGTCAGTCGAACTGATACCCGGAGGTTTGTGTGTGTGTGCATGAGGGCGTGTGTGTAGGCCAATTAACAGTGTCTCCTGGCGAGCAGTAGGTAGTGAGAGAATGAGGATCCTGGGAGGAGAGCAGGTGGCATGGGGCAGCAGGGTCACAGGATCTGTCTCCTTAGAAGCTGTGTTCTTCCTGAGCGCTTTTTCTGTGCTATGACAGCTTACACACTCGTGCACACACACATTTAAACCGCACGAAGGGGCATTTATTGCACAACACTGCAGAATTACGATTTTAAAAGCCTTTCCACAAAGGCTCTTTGAGTTAGATCCACTTTTCATTAGCATACAGTCATTATGTGCTAATGCGGCATGTTGCCTTTTTTTTTTTACTTTTAGAGGAAGGCATGCCTAAATAATTTCAGTTGTTTCCTCTGAAACATTTTATGTTAAGACAACAGACTTGGCATGGTTTGATTTAAAATCTCGTCAAGATATTTTGCACATTCGATGTAAAAGGCTGCTTTGCTCCCTTCATAAACCTTCATGTGGCCTAATTACATAGAATGGCTTATGCTTAGTCATAGGTTTATTGTAATCGGCTTGGAGTAGATCTCCAAACAAAGTACACTTATTCTGCTAAGTTGAAGCATCTCCTGTTTACTTCATTACCAACCTCCCTTACTCTCACACTAACACACTCACACACACACTCTCTCTCTCTCTCTCTCTCTCTCTCTCTCTCTCTACCTCTACCTCTACCTCTCTCTCTCTCTCTCTACCTCTCTCTACCTCTACCCCCTCTCTCTCGCTCTCTCTCTCTCTCTCGCTCTCTCTCTCTCTCTCTCTCTCTCTGTTTCTCTTTACCCCTCTCACTTTAGTGTTCACTCTGCTGTTGTGGCCAGGATTTAGTTTCATTAGGCCTGAGAGTTGTTTCCAAGCCAGTGCTCTGCCACAATCAGGCCTTTATCCCTCCTCTGTCCTGGTTCCCATATCAGCCTGGGTGAGAGCCAACTTCTACCATTTCAGGGGCAAAACTTTAACCTCATGCAGTCCAGATATACAGTTTGTCATTGAAAGCATGTATAAAAAAATAAATAAATCAATTTAAAGTAAAAAAAAACCCCAAAACATATATTTTATAATTGAACTATTACATAGTTCTAAATATTTTATATTATGTATAAATGTGTAATTGTATGTGCAAGATATTTTATACTTATATTAATTTATATATATAACATACTCTGATGAATTATTCAAAATTAGACCTGGGACATTTATTGAGATACACTTGTTCAGACCTGGGACATTTAGTGAATAAGGTCAATTTTGACCTTGGAAATCATCTGGTCATTCTTCACAGGCATAGAGCATTCTGGTCTTTATTTTTGTAGTTGAGAAAGTTTTCCTTTTCTCTGTGGTTATTTTAAATCATGACTCACTGACCAGTCCATGTTTAAATGCTGGACGAACTAAATTGTAATCACCGGTTTGGTTGCAGACTGTGTATTGTCATGTTACCGTAATGAAATATCCGAGTTTTTTCTTTCCCCCAGCTTCAATATTCAGTGAGGACAGTGGGCTGCTTGTAATGACTGCATCTCGAGCACTCACTGTTAGTTAATTTAGCATACCTGGTGAACCGCTAACATTTAATAACGGCATTCGATTTACCTCAGGCTCGGGAAATAAAAACAGTGCACTGCTCTATTTGCAAGCCTTGCTGCATCACTGAGCCCTTAAAGTCTGATTTGATAAGCTTGTTTAACGAGAGGTGTTTGTGGATTTGGTGTGAAGAGTTTATTTCAGACACATTTTCTTTGTGTATACTGTGAGACAGCGTTTCAGTAGTGAGAGTAATGGCGGCCATCCAGAGTTGTGTTAAAGATGCACCGTCTTCCTCCCAAGGGTTAGTTAATTTACACTATTTTTTTTTTTCCTCTCTCGACTTATGCTTGATCATGTCAGGGTTTAGGTCTGAAGCTTTATAAAGCTGCTTTAAGACAATCTCAATTGTTATAACTGAATTGAATTGAAGTGACTGTGCATAAGAATATAATAAAGATTAGCAGAAGCCTCTATGGACTGTTTGAAAACGGGGATAAGATTTAACACCACACCATTGCTTATGCTATATGTTACGGTTGTGTTCTGTGAATTTCCACTTCCTAAATTTAGGTTGTAATATTTTCAGAGCGTGCCGCTTCAGCTTTTGGAGCATTTCATGGTTTATTTTCTTTTAATGTCTTAGCAGGAACTTCATTGTCTGTGCAGTGATGTGTTATTTCTTATCAAAGGGCCCTTTGGACTGCCTTCCTCCATGAGTAGCCAGGGAAGTGTCCTCTATTCACTGCGAGGGTTAGCAGTAAATCCCCACGGACTTCTATGGAGCCTGTAGCCCTTAAATGTTCTCCACACATCAGTGGCCTTGCACAAGTGGGAAGTCACTAACAAAAGGTAGAAATTCTTAAGGGCAGCTGAAATACTCAATCATGGGCTCCCTGCTCTCCAGTGCCCTCTGGAGTGAAGGGAGAAAACAAATGAGAAGCTACTGAGGTATGAAAAGGGACGGCAAGGAGAAAAACAGCTTTTGAACTGTTTGGGATTAGTTTTTAAGATGATGCACACTCTCTAGACTCCTCCCGTCTTCTTCCCTCCGCTCATCCTCAGCTATCCAAGCCCACACCTGTATTTGTTTCGCTGCTGAGTCTTTAACAAGGTCTCAAAATGGCTTTCACAGCGCTTGTGTTAACCAGTGAAACCAAATCTTCTTGTGACGATTGAAAACACAATTGATTTTGGGCAGGGCTGAGGTCGCCGGCCCAGACCTCACTCTCTTTCCATCTCTTTGTGCTCTCACGTGCCTTGAGATTGATCTGTATCCTTCTTTAATTCCTTTTTGTCCTTCATTGTTTTTCTTGGCTGGACACATCTAAAATGACTGAAGTGTGCTCTCCTGCTCCAAGGAAGTCTATAATACTTGGAGAGAGCTGTATGTTTGCATTTCCAAGCATCTAAATGGTAGTTGTGTGGTTGACACAAGTGGTGGTAACTTTCAGAGCCAAAAGAAAATTTAAAACATAGTTTAGAGCCATCCAAAACTCTAATCACTGGAAAAACATCCATTAAAAAGTTTTTGTTGCTTGTAAGCAGTTTTATTTCTTCAGAATGTGTAATGACTTGTATTATGAAGGACTTAATACTCTTCATATTCTGATTTATTCTTAAATATTCGTATTTTTATATTGTATTTAATGTAAAATAATTGAAAATTTTAAAATTATAATAATAGTATAAGATATGTATAATAAGGATTTACTTTTTTAATGAATAAATTGATTGATTCCTCCATCTTAAGTGGCAACTCTTTGTCCTAAATATTGACTTGGAGGCATCATCTTCCAGCTAGCCAATCAAGCTTTGCCTCCATAGTCTCCTCGTCCTCTTTCTCAACATCCCCAACATTTTGGGTGTTCTAATTGTGCGTGAACGCCATGGTACGTATTTGTATGTAATAAAAGCTTAATATTTCTTCTTTCATGGCAGAATGCGCAAGGGACCTGTCTTGTAGCAGTTGGTGTGTAAATGATCTTTAAAACATTTTGCTGAAGGAAAAATAAAACGCAGGGTACCCAGAAGATTTCCCCTCAGTTGTCGGAGCGGCTCAGAAGCTTTCAACCCTGCGACTCACTCACGGTTATGGGCTCTAAAGCACAGAGAGCGAGATCTAGCTTAGCGGGACTGTTTGAAAGAAAAATGAGACAAATGATTTAACACTCTGCCTGACCTTTGTTTGCTTTAAGTATTGGCTGTGTTTCCAGGAGTCAAGGGGGAATGGTTTTAAAACGCCCACAGGAGAATTGGAAGTTAAACTGCTTCTTGGCAAAGATTTCCATTTTGATTCCACTCTTTTCTATCTCGTCTCCTTAAGTCTGTAGTTCAGCAGTACATCTTGTTGTTCAGGACCTCCCTAGAGTACATCATTTATAACCTTGCGGTGATGGATTAGCCTTAGTTTAGCTGCCTTGTATTCACCCTGTGCCCTGTGCTTTTACCTCATACCCATCATAAAGCTAGTTTTTGTCTTTTTAAAGCATTATTTACCTGGGTGTCTTTAAATCACGTCGTCCAATGGAAAGAGCTTGACCACATTTGGCTAACTTAATCACTCTAATCATTCTCTGTTAATTGCTTTTTCCTCGTCAAAGTCCCTGTGCTCTAAGATGATTTAGAGAGCATGAAAACTGGAATGTAGGTCTTGTAGATGCCACGTTGAATCATATGGGCTGGATTTATCTTTAACTCTGAAAATAAAAGTGTGTTTTATGGATTTAGATGATCTGTAACCAGATGGTTTGCTAACTTAAGAATAAATTTGATCTAAATTGAAGCCTTACATTGGGGTTAATTTGTTTAAACTATTTTTAATTAGTGTTTGGGTTTTAAATAAGATGCTTTTAAGCTTGAGGTTTTCGAATGGCGGTAGAACATTAACACATTGTCCATTTAGTTTTTCACATTTTGAATGAACTGTTCAGTCCTTTTACATTTGTTCATAAAATCTCCTGATCCTTTCATGTATTGTCTCACTGTATCCTCTCTTTTTTTGTGATTTAGCTTTTAACCCGTTGTCCTCCTGTGCTTGTGTTATCCAAATAAATCTTCACACAGGGTCTCTTTTCTCTTTTCATTGAGTCATATGTGGATGGATACTCCCTCGGGGCTGGTCATAGTGGTTTAAAAGGACCAGCCGTTGTTGAGAAGGATTTTCAGGCCCTTCTAGCATGAGCAAAACGCTGAGAGATAGCATGCCTCAAACTATAGGCTATTTTAGGTGGAAGTGAAAGACAGACAGAATCTGAATGAAGAGGTTAAATGTTTCAGGTAAAATTCTTCTCTGAGATTGTCCACATTTCAAAGTTGTTGTTTTTTTTGGGTCAAAAGATCTGCTTTGGCTTCAGCTCAATCTTCTGCATTGAGTGGCACTATCAGATCAGCTATGGCTGGTCCTACTGTGCCTGAAGCCGTACCGGCCGATTGCAATCTTTTCCACCACTCCCTAGGCATAGAGTGCACCAATTAAATCAGCTTGGTGCTCTATTAGGATTTAACCAGGAAAAAAGGGACCCATTTCTATAGAGACCATGACATTTCCAATCCCCCTACTGGCACCACCCGTTCACCTGTGGAGATAGCCTTGGAGTGGTAATAACTTTTGACTCAGGGGGGCTTCTGTGATCTTCAAGCTTCCAAGATGTGGCCTCAAATAAGCCTCTACCTGCCAGGCCGGCTCTTAGAGAGAGAGGCACCTCTGTGTCCCGTTGCGCTGTGAGCTCACAGGAAGTCTGCACCGGGCTGATATTCCACAAAGCTGTTCAGGAGCATGGAAGCAAAAGCAGGTCTTGACTGACAGCTTCCTTTCACTCTCAAACGTGACGGTTGGAAAACAGGATTATCGCAGCCTAATTCAGACCGTGGTCCGTTGTGAACTTTGAGAGGGGCTTTTTGGTGATTATTTTTTTAATTTCTCCTTCGGTGGAGAAGATTGATACGCTCCTAGTTCTCTCATCAGCTCAAAGAGGCGGATGCGAAGAAACAAGAACATTTAAATGCTCAGCATGAAAACAGTCAGTGTGAGCTCGAGAGAAAGACGCAGCGATGAGAGAGAAATTATAACTAGAGTTGTCTCTCCTCAGCGTCCCTCCAAAATCTGATTGGGCTGACAGCATGGGTGCTTATTTGGTGCAGGGCCATCTGAACGCTAACATGCTGTTACACGTCGTGCACGAGTAACATAGAAAAAGCGCATAAAACAATGTCCCATTGGGATAACTACCTCTCCCACTCAAAATGCTTTGAAAGCTTTAAATGGCCTTCTTTCTGTCCCCCTCTCTCCTTCCACCTTATGCTCACTAGAAGGTACAGCTTGTTTTTTTTTCTCTCGCTGCAGCTTGATGCAAAGCTTTAATGAAGCCTCAAAGGTATTGGGCATCATATACAATTACCGGGCTTACAATGCGAAGAATGGCTGTATAACATACACCAGAGCTGCGTAGGGGCTCCAGTGGACCACTGCCAACGTGGTGTGAGGGAGAGAAAAGAGACACATAAGATGGAAGAAAAGGCCTCATCCGCATATAATTAGACAGAATTTGCTCAGAGACTCAGCCTCTCTTAAAGGGCATGTCCTCTCAGATGAGTGTCAACAACTGTGGGGTTCTGCTGTGTTGCTTCTGTAGATGCGGAGATAGAGGTGGGGGAGGCAAGGAGGATAAATGGATGAAGCAGATTGGATTGATAAATATATTCGGCGCATGCTGGCACACATTGCGCGTGTGCGCACGTTAGCGAGCTCTTCATGACTGTTTGCACTGTTTGAAGCGAGCAAGCAAGGAAACGGTGAAGGACTCTCCAGGCTGCAGCACTAATTAACTCAAATGCCAATGCATTACCTGGATGCTTGCTTTGTTTTTGTTTTTTCACAAACTCTCACACTGCCACATTCCATGGGCCCAGGTCCGGCATAATACGTCATTGGAGAGGACCGGAAGGTTGAATATGCACCGCGGGGGTTGTGGGTGTATTGTCACTGGAGATGGATCCCGTGGTGTAGCCAGAGGACAAGGTTATGTAGTCCCTCACACAATGCATGATACGGGAATGAAAGAATGGAGTAATTTAGAGCTTTTATGCATTAAAGTAATGAGTATGTTTTGTATGTGTTGTTAAACAAGCAAATTTACCTTCTGCAAAATGTAAATCTGTACACCTCTGAGTCATAAATAAGCTTTTGCATAATTAAGATTCTATTTGGATAGACATGCCACATGCGCCATAACAATTTTGGCAATAAACATATTTGCAATGACAGATATCACATACATGCACATATATATCTGTCATTGCATATACGTTTATGGCCAAACTTGCTGTCACATGTGGCATGTCTATCCAAATAGAATCATAATTATGCATGTATGTATGTATGTATGTATGTATGTATGTATGTATGTATGTATGTATGTATGTATGTATGTATGTATGTGTATGTCTATATATACCAGACTTCAGGAAATGATACTTCCTTTGGCAAGCCTCTCTAGTACGGAGCCCGAGCACCCGCTGCCCTCCTCCTCTACGCTGGCTTCCTTCCCAGGCAGTGATCCTTTTTAGATTTGACTTATGAAAATAAAAACACTTGCAATCCATTAAAATGAATTATATTTTGCTGACTGATTTATCGTCCCCTGAAGGTTTTCCAACTAGAATAACTTGGCATTAAATGTCACCTTGAAATGGATTAAAGGAGAGATAGATTTTGTAATTGTTTTCACTGTCTGCGAAAAAGCTTTGCTGCGTATTCCAGGACCTCCCAACAGTCTTTATCAGCGCCGTGGGGGAAAGCGACGGTTCGAAATGTCGCAGGGACTCTTTTGAAAAGACAGCTTGTCAGTTTCATCCTGACGTCGATGAGGAGTCGACTGGCCTGCTGGTGCCGTTGCCTCGGGAGCCGAACTTCACAATGAGGGTGTGAATGTTTCAGATGATTAAAAAGAAGACGAGTACAAGCGCTCTAATTTCCCTCCACAGCAGGTGGTTGTCATCCATCCTTCCAAACAGCTGGTGGGAGGGTGGGCCGGGAGGCTGGAGAGGAAGGGGTCTGGGCCCGGTGCCCCCGCCACCAGCCTTAATGACAACACACTGCTTCCCCAGTGTCCAAACAGCAGCCACACACGCAGATGTTCAATCTGCGTTTCTGACGAAATGCAGTCGAGTCCGCTCAGAGACCCCAGAGTCTTTTCAAATTGTGCTGAAGGTCTGGACTTCTGGCACTTCCTCTGAGTGGCCACATATTGCGTGGAGCATCAAAACATGCTTTTCAGGGTGTCTGGGGGATGAATTGCTAATTTAACTGTGGTTATGGGGTTAAGTTTGACTCTGGCTTGTGACTTTTTTTGATCCATCTCATTTCAACCACCATTTCTTTGGTGTCTTTGAAAGAGGAAAACAGCCAAAAATAAATGTAATTGTAAATCTGTAAACTAGCATAGAAAAAAGCTAACAAACTGTGTGGCTGTTTGAAGTGCCAACGTTAAGGGCACCCAAACGAAGACTAAATCGCTCACAGCATGACTCGTCAGGAGAAGAAAGGCCAACTGACTTCAGTTTAGGGGTCCAGACTTAATTAAAATTATCACATACTGCAGAGAATCAAGCAGAAATGCATGCCGTGTTCTGCTACGATAAATAGAAAGCGCAACTGCAAGAAGAAAGTGGCAAAAAAAGTGACTTTCACCCCACCTCCTCCTCTGTTTGATCTGTCGCAGTGGTCCAAACAGGCTGACCGCACCACCCTCGGAGCTCTTTTAAGTCTTTCGCAATCTCCTGCACCCTGGCTCGAAGTCTTGCACTCAGGGTGGTGGTGCCATCTCTGCTAATTATTTTTTATCAGGAGTGAGTAGGTTTTTAGAGCATGATGTGATGCAGGCCGTTTTCGGACCCAATCCGCCATGTCTGATGGGCACTCTTCTCAGGGTGCCAGGTGTCCCATGGTTGGCACAGACTGCCAGTCTTTTTGTTTATAGAGAAGCAGACGGATAGCTATCGCCACAGTATGAGTGTGAATGGAGGGGATTTTACCAGCTTTGTGAACCAAACTCCCCCTTTCTACACAAGAAAATTACAATACGGCAAACACATTGCTGATGTTTTCTATTGTTTCTTTGTCATTAATGTTCATTTTTTCCTGTTCCTTTTAGATTAATGGCTGCATTCACATGGAATACAGTTTTCAGGCCTCCTTTGGAGCGCTAAATACGGTTACTTTGACACGGTTCAGTTATAATTGAGAGTAACAATCAAACTGTTTTGATTAAATTGTGATAAGACTTTCTGGTGTCATTTGACTTTCTTCATTTCTCTGTATTTGTTTGCATTGAATATTTAAAAGTGTGTGTGTGTGTGTGTTTTATATAAACAATATTTTATATTCAAGTATATACAGTAAAAAAAAATATTTAGATGAAAATTATACTTGGTTTAAAAATTAAACTATTAACAACACTTTTAAATGTAATCTTTAATTGAATGAATCTCCATTTTTCCTTCTGTACATAATTTTGTGATGCCTAAATTCACTTATAACATAAAAATTCTAAAAACTTAAATCAGTTGTTTTAATTGCAAACAAGTATTTTACATTTATTATATGAAGATTTTACGGAAAATGATTGGTTTATCTATCAGAAAGAATTTTTATGTATCGGCCATCTACACCTACTTTTTATTTAATTTTTATAATTCTAATTCAAATATTGTTTCATTAGACTGTACAGCAGGAGCCACAAATATTTGCATAGGACAGAGTTCATATTGGTATTTTTGACCTGGTCTATATTTGACACGCATCAAATAATGTGCTTTTTACAGCTACAGCAGAACTTTCTGACTTTTATTTTCTTCCTTTTACTGGAGGACTGACCTTGCTCCCTTGAGCTTTGCTCAGCCAAGCCCTCTCTACCCCTGAAACGGATAACAAGCTTGGTCCCTGCCACCGTCCTGCTTCCCCATGACCTTTCATTTCATATCTTCCTTCATCTTTCTCTTCCTCACCCACATACTCCATCCATCTCTTTTCAGTTTTTTGCTCCTAAACTTTGTTTCGAAAGAAGAGAACAAGGCGACTTTCTTTTTAAAGCCTCTGTGACAATTTACTTTGATTATTGGCTTTTTAAAACCGTTTGGACGTTTTCTAGCTTTCTGGGGTGCTATAGAAACGAAATCTTTGTTTTAGTCACCTTGAAAGCTCATAACGGAATGGTGCTACTATGAGCATAATGCATGCTTGAATGTGCATTATTTCTGTTTTTACAGCTCGCCTGTTTTAATTTAATGCTTTTTGTTTGTTTATTTCTTTGTTTTATTCTAAACTTGGATTTGACATTTATATTTTCGCAAATCACTGCATTATTATTTGCTGGATTTGCATGATATACAGCCCTTTGACCGTATTTATACGCTGAACTTTTGTCCCAAAATAACACTGTTAAATACTGCAGAAAATAAAACGAGGCTTAGAAAAATGAGACCCAAAATATTGGCCGACTAAACAATAAAACTGCAGCTTCTATCCTGTTAGGGAGTGAATAATTGCATGTTGCTGGAATGCACCAAGCCTGAATGTGACCTTTCAGAAGCACAAAATACATATACATGCGCTGTGGCAAATAGATTTCATTCTGCACGTCTTTTATATTCTAATTTAGTGGGAATTTATGCATGCCATGGGAGAGATTTCAGAGACGGCGTTCAAGCCTCTCAGATTTGGTGTTTGGAACATTAAACACAATGCACCGTGTAAAAGCATGGCTTGTTTGGAGTGAAGGATTTGAGAGAGAGCGTGAGAGAGAAAAGCACGAGAGAGTGAGAATAAGTAAGGGAGGGATGGAGTGAGTGAGTGTCTTGTATCCGAGTTTTCCCTACAGCTGCCGTCTGTGTGTTTGTATGTGCACGAGCAGGATTTTTGGCAGTTGTGCCTTTTGTGCCTCTGAGTTCAGGAGTCGAGCTTCAATCCTCTGCTTTCTCAACCCCCCTCTCCCACCCCATCACACCTGATTCACTCTGACAAAAGGCCCTAATGGCTCAATATTTTACTGTGGCTTTTGAGAGCAGGCTGAGAGAGAGAGAGAGACTCTTGGAAGCCCATCTGTCGCATCTGCTCCCCCTTCTACACATGTGACATTCACTCAGGAGTCTTTTAATTCATGAACGCAACTTGGAAAGAGCTCTTCGAGCCTGTGACAAATTGCTGTGAAGTGCGACGATTGGATCGGACTCGTTCGCTCGTGCATTTGCGGTATCTGCGCGTATTTGAGCGAATACACATCTGGTTGGCAAGGTTGCCATCGATGAGGCAGGCCGTAGCTCGCTAATTGAAGCATCATAAACATCCATGTTAAAAATAAACAAACACGTGCGCTGTGTGTGCACGTTCTAGAGTAGATTGGATTGTTACGTGACTGTCGGCAAGACAGATAAAGTTGAGTTTTAAGCACGTGTGTGTTTGATTATTTACTTCTACAAAACCAATGTTTATGACTGTAAACTTAGTTTTTGTAAAGACTGATACAGTTTTTATAATTATATTTTTTAATGCATGGCAGATGTTCAGGATTGTTAACTGACTGTTGGTAGGGGCATCCCTTCGTTCGGCATGCTATAAAAATGTACATACACTGTATATGTTTGCTAACAACAAAAGGCATATGTGCACCAACTAACAGCAGAGATTTACCAGTATACAATAAAAAACACCTTCGATTCTCAATACAAACCTTTAATTATATTCTCCAACATTACAAACACAATTTCGCTCACAGTCATAACATATTCATGAACGCTGTACTAGACTGCATACTTTCTTGCGTTCTGCCTGTCTAATGTGCTTTCTCAACAAATTCGGCTTCGTCCCGTCTTTTAATAACCGGGTTCTTCAATCCGCAGCGGCGCTGAGCAGAGCGCGCGTCGGAATAAAGTATGAGGCTTAGATAAACACACACATACCTGCTTTTGTTCTGACGCGCGCGCTGCTCAGCGCGTAAGAACGATATGTGCCTTCGCATACGCAGTGAACTTGGTACGCTCATGAGACACGAGATAACCATGTGAAGTGGCGAATTTGTCCCTCTTTTGTGCTCGAGATATTAGTGTTCGGCGACATTACCGAAAAGAAAATGCTAAGACAAATAGGGAGTTTGGCGGTTCCACTTCAAAAACGTTGACATAATAGGATTGACAAGTTAACCGTGAGTCGAGATAAGTGAACTCCACTGTATTTCTTAGCAACTTGTAAATTTACTATAATTTACAGATGGTAGAAGGCTGAATGAATGACTATTTTAAATGCTAAATGAATATTACTTTGTTGATTGGTTTTACCGTAAAATAAGTTATTAGATGATAGAGCACTCAGTTAACAGTCCTAAACATCTTTTATATAAAAGAATAAATACACACACACAGAAAAAGTTTATCAACAACTTTACCAGCCTCTACCAACAGTCAGTTAACAGCTACATCAAACTCAATTTCCAGAGGCATGTTCCTGAGCCACCGAATGACCTTCAGTTTGCACACTTCCTGCGTCTGCTGTAGAAGTGGGCTTTTTGTCCCCCTGTAGAGGCCAAACTGGGGAAACTGAGTGTGTTCTCCCAGCACTTAATAACCATTCACACTAGCAGAATGCTTCATTACACACCTTGACCTCTGTGGCATTTTCTCTTCACTCTGGATTTTACGGCAGCTCTGCAAAGAGAGAGAGAGAGAGGGAAGGAAATGGTGTGAGAGAGAGAGAGAGTTCTGATTGTCAGTTGCAGTGTTTTGTAATTACTGTAGCTGCAGCTGTAGAGTTGAACAGTTCTGCTGGCTGGCTTTATTAGATTCTGTCAAACATCTCTTTCCCTCACACATCACCCCTTTCTTTGCAGCCTGTTTCCATCTGAATGCTTTATACGGAGAGAACCTGTTAGAGGAGAAGTGGACCACACTAATCCTCATCTTACACTGTGATGATAACATGAGTTAGAGCCGTCTTTAAGAACAACCAAGCATTGACTTCGCTAAATGACTTCAGCTCTGAAGCCGTTTTATGTAAGCTATAAACACAGATGTTTAGTGGCGATTGTTAACACAAGCCGCACTATTGCTATTGCTCATACATGGTGTTAAACATTAAACGACACTATTTATGATTGTGCGGTTTGTTTTGAAGAGATGCTATTACTTTAACTCTGCAACTTATGATTTAAAAAAAGAAAGAAAACATAACAGATCAGACTAGACCAGAATACCAGTGTTGAGTCTTTTGACAAGGTTTTCTGTAAAATATGGCAAAGCTTGATTAATAAATAAATACATAAAAATTACATTTATTTTTAGTCTAATCTCACTAGATGGAAAAGACACTGTGCCTGCAGTCTTATTTATTATGTTTTTGTTTTGTTTCTTGATTAGTATTAATGTCTTGATTTAATTGATTAATTAATACTTAGCAACCATATAGACAGCACCCAGAACACCCTAGCAACACCTTAGCAACCACCCAGAACAGAATTGCTCACATTTTCTTCAGAACATGTCAGTGATGTTCTAGTTTTTATTACAGTGATTCATGCTTCGTTATGGTCTGTTATTCATTTTTCTGTATCTGTAGAAATGTTTTCATGGTCCTGAAGGTCTCTGAGGCAAGCGTGTCTCTGGAGCAAATGAATGAAGAGGTTGATATAATTAGCCGCAGTATGGTAAGGGAGAGGAGGAGAGAACAGTGAGTATCAGTCATCTGAAGATGCCCTGACCTCTGTTAAGTTTTCTGAGTCAGCAAGAAAGGCCTGACCTACACACACTTACATCCTCACAATATTTCCCCTTCTCTATCTCTCTCTTTATCTCATCTCCTCCTCATTCCTTACACACTCTCCATGTTTCTGCCAGCTGGCATGCAGACAGCAGTCCTTATTTTATGTCATTTACAAAAACGTCATTGGCATTTTACGCATCATATACCCAGATGTACCCTTCCAGGGAGGCAGATTGCCTAGATTTATAGCTCTAGATTTAACTCCGAAGTACGTCTATGTTGTTATAGTCAACATGAAATCTAAATTGACCTCTTTTACACTGCTGTTTGGGGTCAGTAAGATTTGTTTTTACTTTATAATGTTTTACCCTTTTTCATGATCCAATCTGTTCCCAGTGAAGGTTGGCGTTTCATGTTAACTGATTAACAGTTATTCACATTAATGTTACTTAAGATTTATTTAGAGTTTTTCAGAAGTACAGCCATTAAAGCAACAGAAAGGTTTGTTCTTGAGTTATCAAGAACAGACTTCTCATAGAAAGTTGTACTTTAGGAACAGGCAAACTTGTATACAAGGTCACCAGGTCACCACCTCAAAGCACAGCAGGAAATTGAGTGTCTTCCTGTGACTGTAACTGGTGTTGAACTGGCAGGATTCAGGAGTGGGGGAATCTGGAATCGGAACGCCGCCACTCTTTCACACCTCATCACACTCAGGATGTGAGAACTAATCACGTCACAGGTAGAGACTATGATTTAAAGAACCCCCCCCAAAAAGCCTCTCTCTGAAGGGTTGAATGTCAGGTGAAGTGTTATTTTGTCAAATGGGTGATAGGACCATTAATCCACTCCAGTGCATCCAATCCAGAGTGACGCTTACAACAGCAGAGGGTGGTGATACAATGATCTCAGTGGCAGACGAATCATAGTTTATCTTACCTGATCTGTGATCCTCATTCTGCCTCTTTTTTGCTGTGTGTTTCTGAGAAAGGTCATCTAATGCGTTTTCTTTGACCTGAGGCTTTTATTTAACCTCACTCAGGGAAGACAACACATCCGATCTCAATGAAAATGAAGCTGCAACTTTTCATATCTTTTAATCGGATTAGTGCTGGGTGTGGGAAAAAAAGAAGAAAAGATTTGACCTTTTAATTACACAAGCCATCAAATGTTTCAGGTCGGTAAGATTTTTAATGGTTTTCATGGAAGTCTCTTATTCTCACAAGGATATATTTGATTAAAAATACAGTAAAAGAAGAAATATTATGAAATGTTTTTACAATTTAAAATAATTGTTTTCTCTTGGAATATTGGAATTACTCCAGTATTCAGTGTCATATGATCCTTCAGAAATCATTCTAATATTATGTTTTGATACTCAGCATACTTTATAATGTTATTTTTTTTAGAGTTGTAGACCTTTTATAGTCTTTTTGTTGTGATAGGTGTGATGCATTTTTCAGGATTCCTTGATGAATAGTTCAAAAGAACAGCATTTATTTGAAAGTATTTTCTATCAATGTAAAAGTCTTTACTATGTCCTTACTCAATTTCTTTAAAAACTTTTGAATGTTAGTGTATTATTGTAACGTGTATATAGTACACATTTATACTCATTCCAGTCACTTGCATGTACAATTATTAAATAAAAAATAATATAACTATGTAATAAAAGGCTACCGTTTTAAACTCTTTTAAATGGATCTGATGGTGCCACTTTCATTTCATTTGATCTTTGTCCTTTTGTTGCTGATTCTGCCTGCCAGTAACTGAACATTTGGATTGAAGTTACAGCAAAAACATCTTTAAAGCAACAAAAGGAGCAATTTTATCACAGCATTAGTGTCACCGACAGGAGTGAAATGCTTTCTAGTATTGTCCAAAATGTATAAAGTATAATTAAGTGGTTGATGGAAGTATTGCTAGGGTAACTTATGGAGGCGGAAAGTCTTAAAGGTGAATGGTCTGCATGTGGCCACCGGCTCAGAGTGAAGACACCCCGCGGCTAGTATGCTCTATGACCACCTCTGGTCTCTGGGGGAAAAACAGAAAAGACATTACAAAACAGTCTCATTTGAATGCATGACTTTGTATTCAGAGGGGAGTGTTTTTATTTTTAATTTTTTTTCCAGGAATGACCTTGAATGCTGGGGGGTCACACGTCTGGCTTTGTTAGCACCCTCCTTCAACAGACCTGTCCCCTTAACTTCATCGCCATAGTAACCTCAGCCCTCGGCAGCGAAGCTGACCTTCATGCTCTAAACAACAGTGGCGAGTGTAAGAGAACATTTAAATGTCTGCCAGGAGCCCATTACACCCTCCAGGAAGAACAGAACGAGGGACTATCTTTTGCCTCTCGTTTTCTTAATTTGATCAGTCATTCCTCGGCGCTTAGCTAACTTCACAGCAAACTAGATTAGCTGCAATATGAAAGATCGGATTGTTGCAGTTACTTCTGCCTGTTTACATTGGAAATTACAGAGGAACACACACACACAACCAATGTCGGCTTACGAGAATAGTTTAGCGGTGTGGTTATGTAGAGCCTAAATGGGCTGTTCTATCAGACGTTAGATCAGGAAATGTGCCGTCTCTTCGGATAGGGGACAGAGCATTAGCAGGTCTGGAGCCGGAGTGCTGGGGACAGTTGGCGTTTCACCTTGCTCAGCCCCCTGCGCCCGTGTCCTCTTAAAGCCAGAGGAGAGCATCAGCTATTTACTGTTGCTGGCTCGCAGCACTACCACCCAAAAATAGAGGCACAGTAATCACAATTACACAGCCGGGGTGGAGGGCTGAAGTGTCATTTAGAAAAATAATCAAAAAGTCATCTCTTGCTCCCTCTCTCCCTCTCTCTTTCTCTCTCTCTCTGCACCCTCCTCCCTCTTTGTCTCTCTCTCATGCTCTCACTTTTCGAATCTGGCACAGTTTCAAGTAGCCTTGTTCAAAGCCATTACTGGAACAGTCTAAAGAGCAAAGAAAAGGTTGATGAACGACAGGGAAAATGGACAGATTGTATAGGGTGAGAAAGAGTCGATTGGCCTCTCAAAAGCAAAGACCGTGGAGGGCAAGGCCAAAAACACTGGGTGGGCACTGAACGTTGCTCTTGAGCTAGGAGAGTTCTCTTCATGTCGCTACGAGGTCTTATGGTCCTACTGGGATTTAAAGCTTAAGCAGGCAATATGGGTTCGGACAAATATCTTGATTAAAGCATTAAGTGTCGTTTAATGATTCTGAACACCCCGCATTTGTGTTAATGCATTGCTGTTAGAGTCAATAAGAAAGTAAGCACGTTGATATACCCGCCATTAGCACAGTTTGATTTACTGATCATATTAAGACTCGCGGTCGTAAAATGAGTTAACTTATTTAAAATGCGCAAAGCTCTGCGTTTCGACTGTATTCCTTATTTATTCCTGTCTTGCAGAGCTTTCTTTGACCTTTAAGATGCCATACGCCAATCTGCATTTTGGCCATTTCACAGACATTAAGCCAACAAACAATACCGTAATTGTGTTTAAAGCTGAAAAGATTCCACAGCCACCAAATGTAATCACACTGATGGTCTGATAGACTGAAGCAATTTAATTTCTATTGAGGGTCACAGCAATTTACTGAGTGCTAATTCACTTTAAAAATGCTAATAGAAATGTATTGAATCATCTACTGTGCATTTACAGAGCACTGGGAAATAGAAGCTAAACAGGTTTATTTAAGAGGCTTGTGATAGGGACATGTGTTTGTGTGTACATGAGTATGTTGTTTGGGGGAAAACTCATGTCCAGGTCACTTTTCATACCGAGTCAAGTGAGATCTTCAAATGCACATCTTCCTCATGATTCATATTACATTTTCAGTATAAAATGTTTTCATAAAAAATCAATCGACTTCATTCAAGGTCCATACAACAAATAAAGATATTGGTCCTATATTAAAATTGAAGATTAATAATAGTCATTTATAATATTATTAACTTTAATGGTGTAAGTGCAGATGTTCTCATATATATGCTGGATATCCACCCCTTAGATAAGCAACTGCTTTCAATTTGTGTAAGTAGCAGCAAAATTCCCCCTGAGCAGTGCTTTTATATGAAACTGCTGTGCTCGTCTGCATCCTCCTGACTGCCCAGGCGGATGCGCCTCTCCCTTTTCCCTGTGGACCCAGGAGCACCTGGGCCTGGGATGCAGCTGCGCAGGGTCTTAATGCAATTAGTTGTCTCTGCCTGTGAGTCATGTGAAGCTTGGCTTTGCCGCAGACACTTAGAGAAATGAAGCAGTTGCTGCGCGGCACGCGCAACACCGGAAGCGCTAGGAAACCACACCGCTGTTGCACATATGGGTCAGCGCTAGCCGTTAATGAGTTTCACCCACACAAGTAGTGACAACACTTACCAGTATGTACTCTCGCCAGCTATATGCTGACTGAGGAACATGCATTCAGTCCCATGCGTTTTAAATCATAGTCTCAAGGGGTATAAATCACCTCTGGCAAGGCAGAGGGTGATTTAGGAGAAACTTGTGTAGTGCGTCTGCTTGAGGGTGTTAGTACATGAAAAGTATGTTAGAGAAAATGAATGGGAGTGGTGTGGCGGTCTCGCTCGCTGTGATATCGACGCATACACAAGCAGCTATGTGTCTGCAGGTTTTTATTTAGTACCACAGACTGCATCAAATCTGAGATTGTTCTCCATCTCGCAACAAGGCTGACATTCGCTTTTGGCCTGTCAGCAGTTTTGAAGTGCATCAAGGTTACGTCTTCGGCCCTATTGTCTTTTGCAAAACTAGCATGTAAACCCTCCTCTAGTGTCTAAAAATATATGGCCAATTTGAATGTTTTTGCTGTAAGGCACGGTTGTTCTGCTTTACAAAATATTATTTGTTACAAAGTAGTTGTTTTTTTGAGGAAATATGAATGGTACTTACCTGTGCAGAACTTGCAACATGTTGCTAAGGATTTTTTGATGGTGTTTACGAGGTTATAAATGTGTGTCACTCTGCCAGAGCATTGCTATGGTGTTCTTAGAGGGTGCTAGAGCATTGGTTAGGTGGCTGCTAGGGTGCTCAGGGTGCTTGCCAGTACATTGCTTGGCATTTGTGGTGTTCTGTGGGGTGATATGCTATTGCTTTTGGGTATATTAAGTCATTGTTATCGTGTTCTGGGAGTTTTATAAGCGATTGCTTGGGTGTTCTGGTTGTGTATATAGATTTATATTTTTAGTAATTTTGTTATACACATTTTTTTCAAATACATTTTTCATCTAATAAAAATATTTTAGTAGTAGTAAGTAATAACTTCTGTAATCTACTGGCAAAATCTGATACTTATAATGTACAGATAATCACCATAATAAAAAAGGTGGCCTAATCCAATGCATAAATGTAATGTACATTGCCGAATGTAAACTAAGAAGAAACAAGATCATTAATACAACTTTTATGTGATGTATAATGCAGGGACTTCTGGGAATCATTTTACTGTTTTTATTTTTTAACACAAATTATACACTATTTTATAGTTTTACTTAGCAAAAAAGCAGAAATGTGACTTTTAAAGTCAATTTACATATAACATGATGGTAAACCCTTTACAGTTTTCCACTGTATATGGTTAGGCAACTTGGCTAAACAACTAACATGTTTTTACTGTAGCATTTTACAGTATGTTTTGGTAAAGTAAAAATGGCAATGTAATTATTGAGGTATCATTTGTCAGATGTCTTGCAAATGCCTTTGATCACTGTCAGCAGCATCTGCAATATTTTACAAGAATTGACTGACCATCCGATGTCTTTTAACAGTCACTACCGATACGGATAATTTGTCTTGCATTTAAAATATTCGTATCATAAGCTGTGTTCATCAGTCATACAAAATTTTAATTTATGCCGTGCTTCCTGGATACAGCCAATATAAACTGTGTTCCTTCAGTTGCTTTGATTTGATAAAATCTGCTTTGAACGTTGACTTCTTAATATTTCTGGTTCTTTTGTTCGACTACCAGGCAGCGAGCTGTGTTTTTCCACAGGGCAGGTCCAGACAGATCAGATCGGAGAGGGGCCGCACTTCCTTTCACAGCGTGATGAGAAAATATGAGTCAGGGGACAAGCAGGACCTTTTGAAGATGCAGCTGCATTTGCTTTCCTTTTCATTTCCCTGTAGGACAATGCTCAAGTTTTTAAGCTGTATGAGTACATGCAGATTTTGGCTGAGTGCGACACAGCAGCTCGAGTCTTGGGTTAAATGTCAGTCGCAGAGCACGACTTGTACTTTTCTGTGCCCGTCTGAACCACCTGCCCTGACAGATTCTTCTCTTCTTGTGAACCTGCTTCGAGTTTATTTAGAGGAGTGAGAAGGTAAAGGGGCCGCCTGGGACTGTCATATCCACTGATAGATTTGTAGATACATCCGTCCTAAGGGCACCTGCTCTTTACACCCCAAACACACACACACTTTCCTTCTTATGCATTGATCTGATAAAAGCATCTCTGATAAAACAAGTAGATATATGCATGTACAAAGGGATCGAACAACTATTTGGAGAAAGTCCTTCAAGGTACCTTAAGTTTGAATGATTAAACTCCTTTATATTTATCTTTCAGGTGCTCTTTCACTGCCTCCCTGCTTATAATTTATTCATCAAAAAGTTGTGGAGCATTCATAAGAGTTAGCGTTGAGTAATTGGATTTTACTGTGGGATGGTTTGAGAGAGAAAGAAACAGGGGGAATGAGGAGTGGGAGCCGGAGAGAGAGAGAGAGGGAGAGAGAAAGAGCGAGCAAGTACAGACTTGTGTGGTTTGGCAGACTGCCGGTACAAACTGTTTCAAAGTTTTAGGGCCTTTATTTATTTTTCAATCATCTCTGTTTTATTATCAGAAGTCCCTGGACAACTGGGTGCATAATCTCACATTGTTCACGAGGCTAATTAAAACTCAGCCAGGCTTCTAGTCTATTAAATCCTCCGAGCTTGGATGGAGAGTGCGAGATGTTGCCCTACGTTCCTAACAAGGCCCATGCTGCATTCATGTCACATGTCTCCACTGCCATTTGTCTTGACACCCTCCCCCTCCTCCACCCTATGCCCAACGCCCAGAAATGCATACCAGGGTTGTGCAAAATCACAATTTTAATTTGGCCTCTTTCAGTTCATTATTGAGAATTTAAATGGAATTGGTCACATCCCATCTACCAGTTCCGTATATATACAGTGGGACCCACTTATCTCGAGCTCGTTTTTAAGTGGAATTGCCAAATTCCCTCATTGTCTTAGCATTTTCTTATTGGTTATGTCAATTCTTTTATGTCGCCGAACCCTAATATCTCGAGCACAAAAGACAAATTTGCTAATTAACATCAGTTATCTGGATCCGCATGACTAATGATTGTACCGAGTTCACTGCGCATGCGCTGAGTTCGCGTTGCACGTGCATCACGGTCCGAATGGTCGCTCAATCCAATGACGCTTCACTCATTCTTGCAGCACAGTGCCATGCAGCCGCAGAAGAACTCGCGCAAAAATCAAGCCTTACAGATGCTATCTTGGAAAAGAGTTCCCCATCACTGTCCAGGAATTCCCAGATTGCATTGACATCGACAAAGACGTCGTTACTGATAGAAGCATTTGTTTTCAAGCAGACCGTTAAAGAAGCAACAAAGCATTTTTTACTTTGTAAAGAAACCATAGTAACCGCATACTTTTCAGAACTGTGTCAGAGCGAAATGACTGTTATGAGCGAATGTTTGTGTTTTTGTGTGTTGTTACTGTGTTTACGCTGTGAGTGAAATTGAGTTTGCAATGTTGGAGAATATAATTAAAGGTTTGTATCGAGAATTGAAGGTGTTTTTTATTGTATACAGGTAAATCTCTGCTGTTAGTTGGTGCACATATGCCTTTTGTTGTTAGCAAACATATACAGTGTATGTACGTTTTTATGTACGATCACTTCATCAAACAAATCGTCATATTGGCTTTTGCTTATCTCTATCATCGGTTATCTCTACGCTTTTTTGCAACCACCGAGGCCGTTGACATAACCGGGTTCCACTGTATATTGTCTTATCATTCTAGAGTTTTCTCTGTCATGCTGATTATCTATTATTCTTTCTATCATTCTATCTGTAAGCCATACAAACCTCGAAACCTTTTTAAACTTTTCATTTTTTACAAAACTTTTAAACAAGACTTTATCATGCCAACATTCATGGTACAAATTTAGATTTTTTAATTAACAATTACGGTATTATTATTATTTCATTTTAATTCTACTTTCTTTCAAATTGCAATTGTGCATCTTGTACTGTATATTTTCTCAATTAAAATTAAATTATATTTCAGGAATAGAATTTAAAAGGACACACAACTGTGATATATACACACACCCACAGCTCTCCAACCCCTCTGGCTGTTTCCCCCTTGTCACATTTCCAGTGGCTGACTTTTTCACAAATTTCCTTGTTTGTGTTTACAAGTGCTGCCTGTGCTCTTTACGCCATCCTGGGTGGGCACCCTTCAGTGCCAGCATGGTGCCTCATTCTGATTGGCTGGACCGCATCATCAAGGGGGTCTGCATAGGGGGTCTGCCAGACCCCGGTGTTGCCCACAGGCACAATGCTCAGCAGAGGGTCCCTGAGGTGAGAGGACCCTGTTCTAATCATGACACCATCTGTTGGGGAGAAGGTTACACCAATGCCACACTGATAGCACTGTGCCTCGCTCCATGCATCCTGAGAAATATTCTCCATCTCTTTCCTGGGCCAGCAGAGGGGCTTGCATCTAGGGGTTATATAAACAGCCAGAGGGCAGAGCTTGGTGGCTCGAGGGGCCCCCAAGTCAGGGCCATCTGGGCCAGACCCACCAGCCAGAAAGAAGATCAGGGCCCATGGGAGCTCAGGAAGACTGTGTGGGCCCGGTTTAGATGCTGCCACCAAGGGTCGTGTTGAAGCGTAAATCTCAACAAACCCTTAAACGGTTCTGTTTACACTAGCTTCACTCAGCAAAGGTCATCTATTAATTAACAATCCAGGGAAAAAACTCATTTATCTGAGGCAGTGAAGACATGTATCTGAAAATGGAAAGATTATTATTATTAAAGATAATTAAAGACTATTATTTGAGAAAAATTATCCAAGCTCCTTAGCACTCTACAAAATCTATACAGCATGTTCTGTACGTTTAATAAAATTTTTTTTTTTTTTGTGGAGCAGCACACATCTTTTCTTTGGAATTTTGGAACATGATTTTTGAATTTAGTTTTTATTTCTAATCCAATTCATATTTTTTTTGGTTTCTGTCAACAATTGTAACACTACTTTGGAATAAGAATCTGTTTTTGTATATTACTTCTCTAGGCTCATGTAAATGTTGTTATTATTATTTTCATGTTATAGCGCAAATGAATCTACAATAGAGTTCAGTCGCTAACGTAGAGCAAGATGGATTATCACTCTCTCCGGCTTTAGCCTGCTTGCTGCTAATTGCTGTCCACGCCGTCCTTGTTACTTATGTTCTGGGGAAGCCATGAATGCCCAGTTAATCTTCACAAATTACTTCATTGTTCAGAGCCTTTATGTCCACGTCGCTCAAACTTACCCCATCAGGTGCACAATAGAAAGAAAGGTAATCACTTTGTAGGTTCGGAGGATGTGTTTTATTCTACATTTACCAGCAGAAAATTCAACAGTAAGAACCTACAAGAAATGTCCAGAGACAGCGTTCCCATCATCTGTGTCTGTCGCTATAGGAGCAGGAAAGAGAAAAATCAAACTGTGGTTTAAATTTATTGGACCCTTGAGCAAAGTCAATATGTTTGATTTGCCAGACATGTTTTTTTTATTTTTTATAAAGCGCTTCTGTCAAGTCCATTCAGCTAGCAGTCGTCTTTCTCCTGGCTCACTCACTCGCTCTTCGGGCAAGGTTTATACCCGGCAGCGTACAAGCTAAATCACGCTTGCTCAAAGCTGTCCGCACCCTCCACCTCCCACGTCAACAGCGGTTTGTTGGGGAAATACGTCTCCTCCTAATGATAGCTGTGGGGCACAGGTACTTATTTAGCAAGGGGGGCTAAATCGGGCATGGCAGTGGAGACCCGTGTGGTCTCTGTAAGCTACGGCAATAGGGTATGAGGGAATAAATCAAGTGCTTCCAGCCTTCAGTTGAGATGCTCTGAGGTACAGGACAACGTCCTGCATATTAGAGAACTGCTTGACCTTTTGCTGGAGAGGAAGGGGATTAGTCAACTTCCTGCTTTCTCTGCCCCCTCAAAGCAAGTTTAGACTTCAGCTCTGTGGAGATTAGGTTTCAATTATATTTCAAATGCAGCCGGCTTGAAAAGACAGGAAAAATAGGTTTAGGGAAAAGAGGCAGATCTTTTTATGTCTCTTTTAAAGGGAAAGGACAGGTGTGTAGTCCAAGTCATAGCCGTTCTAGAGCAAAAAGTTATACCACATCGACTATAAATCATTTTGTTATATTACTTAACTTAAATACTGGGGGTGGTAAATATGCCTAGTGCTCAAGCTTGCCGCAAAGCACTGGCAAAGGTAATTATTTTAGATGTTATGAGACATTTTAATTGTTTATTAATAAACTACTGTTTATTAATAATTATGTACTCATGTACTCATACTGTCGCAAAGATGCAGTGTAGTGAATGCGCTTAAAGACAGACATGTACCTTTCGTATTACGGTATATACATAATCAGAGAGTATTTGTTTTCAATTTGAATCGGTTCATTTAAATGTAGAATTTTCAAGCTTTCTATAGATCTATTTCTCATTTGAGGAAAATGAGTGTGAAGAATGGCAGAGGCAAGTGGCCTGTAGCTCTATGCTGAGTTTAGGTTCATTTGAGATGTTTTACTGTTCAGGGAGATGGAGACTCCAGAAAGTGCATTCTGTTTGTTTCCTTTATTTTACAATAAAAGTACAATGTTTAGCGGTTATTGTGAATATACACAAATTAAAAAGCAGACCCTTTACTGTTTGGCGTTTATTACTCTTGTCTGTATGACAAAACTACAAAACATTTTATTTTACTGTGCCTGTGCCTCCATGTCGTGCAGTGAAGCGCGCTTTGCTTTAGTTTTTCCGCTCTGCACAAACACTTGAATATTGGCTTTAGCTAGGTTATTGTTAAAGCAAGCGACTATGTTGCTACTTGCATTTCAAATAAGCCATATTTGAGGTTGGTGGATGAAAGAAGAACGTTTGGATTTCCTGACCAACTTATTGTAATTATTTCAAGGACTAACCTTTAACGATCTGTCTCTCACGGACTGTGTGATTTTGGCACTTCCTATGAAGTTTTTTTTATGACTAACTTGACTAATAAAATCTTGGTCGAGTCTCTACTTGCCAATTAACTTTTAGTCGACTATTAGAGGCTGCCCTAGAAATATGTATGGTTTTTATTGTTATAAATACATGAATTAGTTATTATATTTGTAGTTTTATTTTTTTTTATTTTGCTGACAAATATTTATATCAGGTATATTTATAATTTACATTTATTAAATAAAATAATCCCTACTGTGGCAATAATCAAATATAAAAAAATAAAATGTTGTTTATATGTAATATATATATATATATATATATATATATATATATAAAATTAGTTATATTGATTGCTCCAACATCTGGAAAAAATCGTGGATATTCATTGGTCAAAAAATGTCAAAACCCTGTCAGTTTTTTTTCCTCTGTGGCACAACTAGTTGAGACGGGGTGTTCGATGTTTTACCAGGATGACTTACCTTAGTGTGCTGAGAGCTGTAATAAAGAAAGGCTGCTAAGAGGTTCTGTTACTGTAATGCCTTCTTATAAAAATACTGAAAATAGAGCATTTGATACTGAGACCCGACTTAATACCATTAATGTTGTAAATCGGAACAGATCCACAACTCTCCAGCACAGACACCCGGGAGCAGAGAGCTCCTCCCATTATGGGCGAATTAAACTTAATCCAGAGGTGGATTGTGGCTTTGATCTCCAAACTGTTTGGCTCCATTGTCTCTAATTTGAAACGGCGTAGCGCACTGGGCTCGCTCGGCCCGTTTGGCCGCGGCGACTGCATGCGCTCGGGCCCTTTCATCTGTGCCTAAGCCCTCTTCCGGAACTGTCACGAGCTGAGGTGCTGGAGGGGGTAACCATAGTGACAGGCGGTAATTGGCCTGAGTGCGAGAGCGTTGGCACAGCTGCCACTGCTTTTGAAGTATTTACTCTAAACGACTGAGTCTTCCCACGTGAAATGGAGGATATCAAATGCTGCACTTCTCATAATGGACGAAAAGTATAAATCACAGGATTTTTGGTGTCACATTTTGTAAAGTGTTGCCAGCTTATTTTTAAGACAAGTTGCTATTTGGGATTATTTTCACACCCATACTCAAGATCACAACAACTTGTGATATTTTAAATGCCTTGGGAGAGGTGAGTGCAGTACTGGGAAGCATTTTAGATGTTAATGTGTTTGTTTCTTTTGGGTTCACGTTCACACTAAAGGCCGCATTTACACTGCAGGTCTTGATGCCCAATTCTGACTTGGACTTGGTCTATTAATGGGGAAAAACTCAGGAATTTAGGAAGACATCAGTAATCCACACCACTTAACACAACTCTACACCTACAATACTCTGACACTATACAGACGAGAATGAGAAGACTGAGGGAGAACACTGGGTATATATATAAATACACTGGGACTATTAAAGAAAGGAGATACAGCTGACAGATTAATTCAACTAACTAGTTGATAAATGACACAACAAGTGACTAAGATGACAACAAAGGGACACATGGAGAACAACAGGTTTTTTGTTTGTTTCAGTTACCAAAAAGTCTCTGAAGATGCTCACAAACAGAGGTTATGTTTTCATGAGGTAGCCATAGCAACAGTAGGCTGCTTAAGCACTTTTTTCCACGGAACATTGAAAAAACATATAGATACTGTCATTATGCATCTCTTTATTTTAAATTTGCATATGACAAAACGTAGTGTTTTGTTGAAACAAATGACTGTATAAAACACTTTACAATAGGGTTCAGTTTGTTCCCATTGAACCATTTGGTAGCATTTATTTATTTATTTTAATGCTAATTTATGTGATTATACTTTAATTTGTTTGTGTTTGTTCATAACACAGTCCATAAATGTTAAGTTATGTAGCTTGAAATGTTAAAAATGTATTACTGTATATAGGGATGTACCAACTTCGGCCGATACTGATAGTTCTTTATATTTGAAAGCCAATAACTGATATATTGGCTGATAAATCCAAATTTTTATATACCTTGAGAGCCTGATTACAAAAACAAAAGGTTCACCGTTAAAATCCATGTCCCAAACACTTCAACATAAATCAAAACTTTACAACAGCTGAACCAATGTAAGGTTCCTCAATTTTTCCTTTAAATTTTACACTCTAGTATTCTTTATAAGAAAACATAACTCTTTTGTTGGCATTAGTTAACATGAACCAACAATGAATGAATAGTACGTCTACATTATTAATTTTAGTCAATGTTCATCTGCCTAGTTCATCATACCATTTATCAAAAGGTTCGATTCAAGAACATTATCTTAAAGTGCTTTCTATTAAACCTTTAACTAGCTGACATTTGGCTAATTGTATGGGGTGGCAAAACACTAATAGGAATGCAGTAACTTTAAAAAGTTGATTTGCATCATCATTGGTTTCTGGCTAACTAAGATGTGTGGCCCACAGCTTTAATTCACTGCTGGCTCCTTTATTCATTCATTAACACATTCTAGAGTGTCTATGTGAAACGTCAGGATTCCCACATTCAGGAGTTTGGGGATGAATTTTGAGTTCGCTCTCTATCGCTCTCACAGAAATACAGAGTCTAGCTAATAATGCTCAACAGTGAAATGAAATATTATTGTTATTTATCATCTAATGTACAACTTTAAATGATTTAGCATCTTTACTTGAGGAATTAAATAAAGTATTGTCTTTGATCCAAGTCAAACAAGCCTCCTGAAGTCTTTTTGGATCATTTTTTTGTGCTGCATATTAGGGATGGCGCTGTGTACTAGTCTAAATGACCTCATTATAACATCTCCGTCTTGGTAGGATTCCACCACTTCTAACGAGCCCCGTTTGAGTTTTAAGGCACTATTACAGTGGCAGAATGATTTTTATGTTTTAAGTCTTTTATGAATCATTTAGAATCTTTAACTAGTGCACCGCAGGCCGTGACGCTTTAAAAAAAGTCAAAAACGGCAGCTGAGAGAGTGTCGAAGTTCTTCATGAATTACTCAAACTTTCTTCCCAAAGGAAATATTAAATGTCTCCCCCGCCGTATCAGCAAATAGACAGAATATATCTTTTAAAGCAATAAGGTTGCCAGAAGTACTGTGAAACAGTGGATTTAGGTGCACTTTTTTTTAAAGATCTTATTGACCAATCCGCCTGCAGGACTGGAACTTTCCGTTTATATCATTATCACTCCTTTAGAACCAGAAACATGCTATTATACAGAAACCGATGCCTGATATCTGTGATGTTAGATTTGGCTGGAGTGGATCTGTGGTTTATCCAGCTGTACACACACTGGGGACCCGAAGCCAAAGCTGGCAGCCACTCATGCTTCTCAGTGAAACCGTGATAGATGGAGAGGAGAATATCTGGGGCTCTTCTGTATCAGCAATGGGCTTAATTGAGAATAAGAACCCTCCCCAGGAGACGCAGGACGGAATCACTGCAGCTGCTCCTCGGTGAGCGGCTCAGTCGCTTTTGAGGAATGGACTAATGTACTCTTGCAAAATGGCAGCCGAAGCAGCCCCTGTCTTCTGTAAAAAGCCACCGTCTTCCGACTTCCTCTGTCTCCCCCTCATCCCTCTTTTCTTTCATACTCCGTTCCTCAATGGCTTCATTGCCGTTATTCATCACGGCTCATATTTGATTTAATTTGGTAATACAGGGATAAATAGGCCAGTGAGATGGCTGCAAATTACATGAAGTCTCCGCGCCTGACATTTTCGATTTCAGTCTGGCAGAGTTTGAAAGCTGGCAAGCACGACTCAAAGCCCAGATGCCTGTAGCGACTCTGCAGCCAGCGTGGCGCTCCGGTGCCTCAGGTTGTGTTGAAGGAGCACTCTAGCAAAAAATGGAGAACTTGACGGGTTTTTTTGCCTTATTTTTATTTTTCACTTCAGATGTAGTCCTGTATCATTTTCCTTACCTCAGGGAAAGGCTGTCATCTTTGGTTGATATGACCAGCGGTTTGACAGATTTGCGGATTGATGCGAGATCTCTAAGGATTTCAGGCGTGTTTTTAGACTAGCAGAAAAAACTGATTATCACTCTACTTTGTTTACTTTAGAATTTCGACGTTATTTATTGGATTTCTGGCGTTTGTCGGGCCTCTACAGTTACATTTTTGTTGTGATGTCACAGTACAACATATTCCCAAGGATTATTATCAGATTCAGCAACATTAAACATACTTGGTATGTCACAAAGACATGCGACAACTTCAAATATATAATTTGTTTTATTATTTTCAGCTAATTAGCTAACAACAGACTTGGTAAATCACATTATGGACATTTGATGAAATGAAATAAAAAATTACCGGTAATATACTTTATAATAACTCCATCAACCATCAACAAACATTATGAAAGCTTTAAAAACTCAATAATTTCTAAGGCCACGTCCACAAGAAGCCGGTGCATTCCCTATCCGGTCATTTTTTCCCCTCGTTCTAAAAATAAATTCCGTAAACATGGCGTCGTCTCAAGAAATATCAGCGTACACACGAAACCACTAAAACCGACTGAAAACGGTGTAGTATATATGCCAGACCAGTATGGGGCGCTGTAATTCTGCCGCAGATATGCACTATACACGGAGAAGACTTTGAGCATGCGCATAACCTTGCACTGTTACGTGTGACGCAGCCGACACGTGATGTGATTACGTCATCGTTTCACAAAATATACGGATTGGCTGTCCACACGAAACCGCAAGGGTGTCGTTTTCAAATTTATCCACTTTAGGACCCGGTTTCGAAAAATAGCGGTTTCAGTCTCCCAAAATACCAGATCCGTGTGGACCAAACGCCAATTCGATAAAAAATATATACGTATACAGTGAGACGCGTCTCCGTGTGGACGAGCCCTAAGACTAACTACATAAATGGACAATGGACAAAGTTTTCTAACTGTAACACTTTGTTTGTATGTAGTTTTTGCTAATGTTAATGAGCTGTTGCCTATTTCTATTGGAGGTACTGTAGTTAGTTTATAAATAGCCTACTAAGATGAAGGCTTTGCTCATGAATATTATTTGAATTATAATTAGGTCTTACTGAATGAAAGGCAATAATGAGCTGGTGAATTTACAAATCCCAGTATAGTAAAGATATGACTCATGATTTACTTTAACTGGGCGTTCCTGGAAGGTTGCCTATATTCCACTTGTTGTTTAACTAATTTCAATCCAAATTATCTAGCATTTTAACATCTTTTAAAACCTTTTTGATATTCATGACACAAGATGCTTAAAAGCAAAAAGGGTAATATGTAACTGAATGGACAAAGATATTTCAGCTTGTATAGTTGTATCAACAACTGTTGACTTGAAGCAGCCGCAATCAATGAGTTTCCTCGGGCATCAGCTTTAAGTCGACGTTCATTTTGTAGTGTTGTCTTTGTTGTCCAAACATTCTGCCTTTACAGTTTCCTCTAGCGAGTGCTATGATGAAAGCCCTGCCTTTGTTGACCATGTGTCTGTGTGCATCTAGTGTACGAGAGATTGACTGGTCTAGGGAGACACTGATGAATGAGATGGAGTGCTCTCGATGCTGCTAACTTAATGTTGATTGAACGACAGGCAGGGTACGATCGGCGCACACTGAGGTGCGAGCGCGTGTGTGCGTTTAGCCCACAGGTAACACAACCCGTAATTATTTTCATCATGCAAGTTTGGAGTCGTGCGAGAAGCTCAATAAAAGGGAAAAAAGAGGGAACTCACTGCTTGACAGATGACAGCATTGTTTATGCCTGCTGCTGCGGAGTTAGATGCAATTCAATCAGGCAGAGAGATACATATATTTTATTGCAATTATGCAAAATAACAATGTCACCCCGAGCGTCCCAGCTCTCATATTTGACTGTCTTGATTTAGTTTTTTCACACAAGCGGTCCTCTGTAAATGCCAGGGTAAGCGAGTCAAGCCTTGAAAGGGACACACCGTGTGTGGAGAGGAGGTGAATTACATGTTGTCAACACAACATACTGGTGAAAAATGACTCTAGTGTAATTTCCTTAATATGGCATGATAAGGAACAATAAGCTTTTGCGTTTAATGACATTAGCCAGCCATCGCTGAGCTGTAATTAAATGGATTGAAACGAGTGATTAGCCAGGTTTGTTGAAACTATAAAATGTAATTGGAAATTTATGCAAATGTTAGAATCCCAAGGTTGCGCCTCGATCCTCGAGTGCCCTGGCCAGAGATGGTTTGGTTGGTCTCCGGGGTTACCAGAGCACACAGGAACAGACTGTGAATCCGAGTGTGTTTACACACCGTCTCGAGACAGGGTGACTGTGCCTTTGTCAAAATCACAGCTGAATTGAGAGCTCTTCAATCATCTTCATTACTGTACGGTTTAGTCAACTCTGATGGGGATGCACCACATAATACATGAAGGAATGAAACTTGCCCTCTCAAGGCCTTTTGGGATCAAAAGCTCCACAGCAAATGTTGATTTTACACTTAAAAGTGTGCACAGTCATTTTTTTAAATATACATTTCTTTAACTGTTTTTTTTCCCCTGGTGAAATGGCAAAATATGTAACTTAAAAAGTTTTAGATTTTCAGATGCCATTGTAAACATTTATATTAAATAAAAAAAGTGAACTAATATGATTTCTTTATTTATATTTTATTTTGTATTCATGTTTTATTTGTTGTTCCTCGCCAGCATTTTAGAAAAAATTTGCCAGCTTTTTAAAAGAATTTTCACAAACTTTTCATGGCCCCCAGAATATTGTTGCATGAATATCTCAACATGCAATAAATCAAAAGAAAGAACAGACCCTCTGCTTTTAAACAAACAGACAAAACATTTTTTTATCAACACTTGATAAAGCTAGGAAAAACTTTTTTTTAATTTTTTTTTAATCAAAACTACATCCAGATCAGATTCAGAACGATGATCAAAACAAAGATAGAGTAGAATGAGTCCATTAACACCTGGGTCGACATTTCATTCAGCAACAATAGTCAGTTTTGATTTATTTGGTGTTGAATATTGATGATCGGGGTATTTTACATTTGTATAAGCAAATTTCTACCACTTGTTTTTGCTCCTTTTGTGTCTGTGTTTTTTGATTCATAGATTCTGTAATCTTTCAAAGATGTTTCATAGCGCCCCCTACCATATAACAGTGAAAAAACAGAAAGCCATGGTCTCATAAATGACTGGAATTTTCGTCAATGGCGGGGAAAGAGTTAATACACAATTTGTACCACATATTACATTTATAGCAAAAGGAAGGGAGCATTTCTCTTTCTATTTTCTTCCTTGTTCATTGCAGGTAAGTCACCTGTTTACAGGAAAATGATATAAACGATTCTGGACATTTGCTATTGTGTCTGTTAAAGTTCTTCTCCATTATTAGCTAACACTCGCATTGATCAGATGTCTTGGGTAATTTCTCTTCTATACAGACAAGGACGAGGGCAAACTCTGCCCTACACCAGAGTTTGCATTTAGCTACACAATGTCTCACACGCACACAATCGGCCCCTGAGGATGTCGGTCTAAACGACTGGCCATGTCCTGGCTGTATGAGTTTCCCACCCACCCACACACACACACATGCTCTCTCACACACTCTCAGATAAATGAGAGGCTGTCTCTGACTGCGGGATTTCTCACTCAGTGACACAGCGGCCATTTGTCAGTTCTCTCAGTGGCGCTCTGGAGGGGACTGTGTGTGTGTGTGTGTGTGTGTGTGTGTGTGTGCAAGGCAAACCCATAAGTCTTGTTTATTTTTGCTGGCTGTTGATTTGTTGAAGCGTTTCAGTATGCGCCATTGTTGTGCCTGAAATATTTAGAAATTATTAAAAGCTGTCAGAATTGAAGTATGAATACTTCATGCAGTGCCAGCTGCTGTGTTTACAAGCGATCAATAAAAGCGACCGATAGCTGTACGAAACGATACAATATTTTTCACAGCTGGATCCCTGATCATTAATTCATCTCCCTCCCATTTGGTAATCTGGTCATGCTAGCCAAATCAGTGGTGGTTAACCATGTTCAGAACATCATTGGTTACAGCTGAATGGTGGATCATAACTCTGCATAATCATGTTGTGTTCCCCGAACAGGCTGTTTCTGAGTCCTCCCCTAAATCTAAACCCCCATTAAAATGAAATATACATTTGAAATGTTGCTGGTTATATATAAAATTGGCCATCTGGGCATTTGTCTCAAAGGCATGTTTGCTTGAGGGATTTTAACCCCCTTTTTGAAAATGGGCGGCACATATCGAGTCATTGCTATTGATTATTGCAAAAAGTAGGTGGCAAAGTCGAAATGTCTAAATGCGGACAGCCTACATGTGCCAATCAGATATAATAGTTCCTCTGCCCCAGTTTTTTTGAGACTATCCCATAAGGCTACAGAGCCTCTTCAAATTTTCAGATTTACTGGCTCAGTGGTTGACGCATATTGTCACGTTTAAGCTGTTACGGACAACGGTGACACAGGTTTGATCATGTTTCAAGCCTATATTCTAGATAATTTGTCTGTTGTTTCATTTAGTTTGTCCAAAGAAGAGTTAAGAATGCCCGACAAAAAGATGAAACATAAACTGTAGCCTTTCAAAGATTTTATGATTCATCCCATGAATCTTGTTTTTAAAAGATTTGTGTAAGTGCTCTGCAGCTTTTGTCAAGATTCTGTCGTTTCCCATGAGACAAATACGCTTTTATGTGTAAAACTGATAATGGCTCATAATTTCATTTAAGTAAAAACTGATTTCATGAAATTGTGCAGCAGTTGCCTTATAAGTTATATGTTGATGACACTTTCAAGTTTTAAAATGCAGCGCAAAGATATAATTACATCTGAGTGTTAGAATATTGACATTGAGCAGGATTTAAGCTAACCAAATCTCTCATGTTGAGTGATTTTTACCTACTTAATTGAAATATCCTGCCAGGTAAGACTAGGTAGAATACTGCTCCCTTCATGACCACCAATATCTGTCATAACAGCCATTTTTAAGATGACAGACACCTGAAAAATGTGCCTTAAGAAGGTAAGAAGGCATAGAAATGTGCCACATCCTCTCTACTACTAAGATCCATTTATCTGGTTTGTTTTAAACTTGCATATACCTCTCTACTGTTTTTTTTCCACAATCCTTTGTGTGCAAGTTAAGGGCACAAAATTAGTTAAAAAATATTTTTAATAGCCAAACAGAACGCATGTAAAGACCACAATGCTTATTTGTTGGTCATAAGCTAACTTGAATTTCTACAGCATTTATCGTTATATCACGATGCTTTATGGGAAGCCATCTGAAACCAATTTGGACCCTATTCACTGAAACAGTTTTTCAAAAGAGATTTTTTTTTTTCAAAACCAAAGCAAGCAGAACAGCTTGGGAGTGAATATAGATTTTTGGGTAAACGATCCCTTTAATATGTACATTCATACAAATATGCTGTCTATTAAGCTGTTGACTGGGTGGAAAGCAAAGCTTAAGCCTTCAATTTTGAGTTAAGGTGTACAGTGTAATCCAATTACTTGTTATAAAAGACTAAACACAAGCTGAAATGTATTGCCTATTTCTATAATTGCTTATACGTACACCAATATGCACATAAACGTACTGGCGTTAGATGTGTTACTTTATTTATTATAACCCCCTCATACACACTGTTTGGCCTGAAAATAAACACGTTTTTAGTAACGTTTACCTTGAGCCAGTAATTCTCATCCTCCTGACAAACTTCAAGACATATCCAATATACGTCGTCTAATTGATTTCCATGGCTTTCTGGCTCAGAGACCCCATAATTTGGACATATAGGTGATTTTCTTCATTGAAGTCAGCTCAAGCTCATAAGACCTCCATGTGTGGTCTGCCATAACACCGTGAGCGCTCTCAGACGCAATCAATTCCGTTCTCGGTGAAATTCGTGCCTGTAATAGAGATAAAGAGTCCATCAGTGTGTAAGCATTAGTATTGTTTATACACTGAGTCATGGCCCGACGCACCCCGCACTCCATCCTGCCTATGACAGCAGAGAAAAGCACAGGAAAATGACCAACACTCGCTCTCCTGAGCTATGAGGGGACTCGACTTGAAGTGCCTTTAGGGGCCCAATAAGAATTGTGTAGCAAGATCGTGCCAAGAAACAGCGCCCTCAGCATGGGACGTGATCCGGGTGTCTAATACCACTGATGGGATTTACAATAACAATTCGGTACAAGTCAAAACAACATTAGGAGAGTTTGATGGCGGCATATTCTGAATGGCCTCCTTACACTCATGGGGGTATTACGTGACATAAAACGAACCACCGCCGTTATGACTTCTCACTTCCCACTATTTGATTTTATGATCTCTGGTGCCAGTAGATAAATGACTGTATTTCATTCAAATGAAGCATTCCTGGGTTATTAGAAGGGGAGGGGGATATGAGAGCGAAGGAGACCATGTGAAACGTGAAGCTGCAAGAAAGAGGGAGAGAGAGAGTGCGAGAGGGGCCGGGCGAGCAGAAGGATCAGAGAGAGGCCTTGTTAGATGAGTGCTCCTCTGTGCTCTGAGGGTTTTTTCCCCCCTCTCTCTCTCACTCGCACACTCTTTTTCTCCCTCACTCCCCTTGGTCCTTTCATTGCGTGGGGCGCTAGTCAAATCGCAGATCAAAGCTGCATTCAGTGTATGTCAGAGCGGATCATTTGCACTTCCATGAAATCTGCCATCGCCAACACTGCTAAACCTCTGCATTCATTAATATCCAAATTCAGCAAAGACAAAGCCGGCGCCGAAATGGATATTGTGATCATTTGATCCGCAAGCAAGCCCTTTCTGCTCCTCTTCAGCTCCACTAGACTCCATTTAAACCCGAAACAATGCTTATTTGATATTAATTTATTCATTTATCGAATCCCTTCGTTCTAACATGGAAGCATGTGCTGGATTATTAAAGGAGCGGTGGGGATACATTAGCCAGAGGCAAAAGCTGCTTCATGTAGGCTGTTTATTATCTGACTAAAATTGTGCTCTGCTGAAAGAGAAACAGTGTGAACTCTGTTAATCTAGTCAACGAAAATTAGTTACGGAAATGTTCATTGACAAAGTTTTTTTTTTTTACACGATCCATAATGTCGACGAGTGACTGTTGATAAATATGAGAGGGGAAAAATAGAGTGAATAGACCACAAATCACATTCATTTTCTTCTCAAGCCTTTCAAGACAGACCTACAGTAGCTCTGAGGTTATCCATCTAAAATATATGCTTACAAATCCGCATAATAATTGAATAATAGTCTTAATAAAGCAGAGCGGCAATATGGATGGATGAATGGATAGTAGACAGATCACGTCATTCACTGTTCATGGAATTGTAGTTTACATATAAAGTATAAAATGATTTTATCATCAATATTTTTTGGTTTAAAATCATTTTAGTCTGGCAAACATTTTCAAATACAGTGATAATTTTGTAAAGATTACAATTGTGATTCATTTAAATACAAAATACACAAAAATGTATGAATAACAGAAATTTTTTAAAGGACTTTTTAAACAAATACTAAAACCGGGCAACTTGCGTGACTATAATTCACTCAGATTGCATAAATATGTTCTTTTTCCTTCCGAATAAACCTGTGAAAGCTGCAGTACACCTCTCTCTCTCTTGCAACTCTGGCTTGAGTGTAGATGTGCTGGCAGGGCTCCATAAATGCATGTGTTGAACATCTGAGAAAGGCGAGCGTCTGTTGAGGGAAATTCTGTGATGTAGTGTGAAGGTTACTCTAAAGAAACCCCCCTCTCCGTCTCTCTCTGGTCGTCTTTCAAGAGTTTGTGCCTCAAACCAATTTTTCCCCCTTAGCTGCCAAAAGCACTGCAGACAATTCATCCACAGTCATCCATCCGTCTCTCCATGTGACACGCTGTCATTGCCTTTATAGGGGAAACGCGCTAATATTTGTAGCACTCGGGCTGAGTGACATAAGTGAAATGTGCAAGCATTCACTCAGCGCTGGAATGAACAGTCAAACCTCTATGCGGTGTGGGACGTGCATGTGGTAACAGGCGGTATTGACCTTGGCTGGGCTAGTGGTGCCCGCTGCTAGCGTGGCAGTCTTCCCATGTTGCCGCAGGGTGGTGGTGCTGGTGGAGCTCATGCTAGACGCAACAATAAGCATGACTCAGCATCGGCAAGCTATGTTTTTTTTCATCAAGATTGGAAAGGGTGTTTTTGCCTATTAAACGTGGAGTATCCTCCTTGAATTGTTTTGAAGTCAACATGAAAAAAATGCATTCTGATATTTGTTTGTTGCATAAAATACAGACATGTTTGTGTATAGTAGTCCATGTCTAAACACAATTGGAAAACATTGTCCTTTCTAAGAACGCTATCGTTTTTTGCTGCTGAAGCTCTACTGATATGGTGGTATTGCCTAATATAATTGACATTTGAAGCTCTGCAGTCCAGTCGTTTCAGACAAGCAGCGTAATTGCTAGACAGCTACTTTTGAACCATTTCGCTTTTTTAATGAGTGTCTTTTGATTGGACTCTTCGCACGTCGTGGTGAAGTAATGAGCTGAAAACAAATCCAAAACTGTTGGCGGAGAAGAAAATGTGGAGTTGTAGGATGCAGTTATGCTTCTGAACGAAAGGCCGGGCGCTCAAGGTCACCTTGACGGTGCTCTGTAATTTTGTCTCTTTTTATCCAGTATTCATTCAGATTCCTCCATAAAAGCCACACACTCCATGTAACTGAGGCTTATTTCCTTTTGTGGAGCTCTTAGCCGAAGTGCATTAACCTTTACATGCTGTTTCAATGACAGTATATTCTGATTTGAGCTATCTGTCATTTTTTATGTGTTAGTTATGGGAAATTGAACATAATGTTGTTGTATAATTGATTGATGAGTGTAATTAAATCTATTATGATTTAATTACCTCAAAAAACATGTATTCATACATTTAGGAAGACCATGTGTCTTCTTTTTATCTGCATATTACCTTTGAGTTGAAGTGCTCCCACCTTTTGTGCCGAGATTTTGGAGTGTTTCTCTTCAAGAGATAGCCTTGTCATTATTTACTCATCCTCATGCCATTTGAAGACCTGAACAAAATCTACTTTTTAAGTGAAAATCCTGCCACTGTAATGAAACTGAATACAAACAGAGCCTTCTAAGGGCTAAAATAACAGAACCATAAAAGTAATAAATCATTATCAGTGTAATTTTACCATTGTTTATATACTATTATGGTTTATATATATTTTATTCATATTTTGTTTTAGGTTTTATTATTTTATTTCAATTTTACTTTAAGCTTTTATCATTTTTATGTATGTTTTCATTATTTCTGTTATATATACATTAACATATGCACCATCCAGCTTTAAGAAAAGTGATCATTATGTTTGGATGAAGAGTTTTTTCCACACATGACTGAGTCCAGTCCTTAAATTCATTGAAAGTCTTTGGGATGTGCTGGAGAGACTTTACAGAGTGCTGGACTCTTGCATTATCAATACTTGACCAAAAATTGATGGAAACAACATCACCACATTTATTTCACAAGAGGTGCATCAATTTTTGTTCAAGATCTTTATTTTAGTATACATTCTTGTATACATTAATTTATTTCAGTTTTAGTCATTTCTGTAGTTCAGCCTAAACATATTTGTTTCATTTAGCAGCAATGGCAACACTTTTTAATTTTTTTAGGTTTCTCATATAAGATCTAATTTATTTCAATTACATTTTTTTTCAATGTTTTAGTTAACAATAACAACACTGGTCCTTATTTACTTAAAAATCACAGACAACTGTACATTCATTATATAAGTATTGATGTCCAATTCATGAACAAATAACTTTTTACAATGGATTAGTTAGTTGTTCACAAAACCAATCCAAATGTTTCGCTTTTATAGTTTTTTTCGAGCTTGACGCCTTCAGCCCCAAGATTTTTCATGTAAATATCAATATTTTGCCTTTTTGTGTATGTGAAGAAAGGTTTAAAATGATACCAGGGTTAATAAATAATGACATCTTATTGTCTTCTTTTTGGTGAACTGTTCTTGTAACTCTAAATGCATTGGACTGCCTTGCAGTCTTCTATCCTGTCATATAAAGGCTTTTTTCATTTAGCACTCTATCTCAACATAGTTTGACCGACATGTTTGTGTTCTCAGCTTTGAGGTTCTGTCTGTGTGATTGTCAGCTCTGCGTTTGTGCGTTTGTGTGTGCAGTTGTGTTGCGTGTAGATGGATAAGATACAGTGCTGGTGCAGGTGGATGGAAAGTAGTTCTCATGGGAACTCTGAGACGAGCGCTTTAAGATTAGACCTGCAGACTAGCGAGCTTCCTTAAGTAAATGGCCGACACAATTGCGTTTCTATCACAAGAGCTTGGAGATGTTTTACCCTCAAGAAATCCAATGGCCCTTCAGTTGTTCTTATCTCTTTCAATACAAATATAAAAAGCTGACAGCTTTTCATCCTTTTGCATCCTAAATTTGCTTCCTATGATGTCCTGGTCCCCCTTCCCCTTTAAAACATACTGTAATTAAATGATCAACAGATGATCTGGAGAATGCTTCACTGCCTGCCAACTGATAGCGGGCAGGACTGCCAAACGCAATCTCTCAAAAGCGCAATTCAGCAGGGAGCCCGGTGGTGCTTGTTGCTCCTCTCAGCTTTTCTGTCTCCATATGGGTTTCTTAGACACAGGGTAAACAGCTCCCTGAAAAACGCTTGCATATCCTTTTAGGCTACAACCAGGTGTGCTGCTAAAAGGACCCAATTCCTTTTATTGAAACGGCTTCATTAGGATGTTTCCGTAGCGTGATAACTAGGCTAATCCATTGAGATGAGCAGACGATTCTATTCTAGCTGAGAAGAATCGTTTTTAGGGTTAGTCTGTATAGCTGTACAGGTTTGCGCTTTTTCATTCGCATCCATTCAGTCACACGTGAATGAGTTGTTTGTTACAGACAGTCATTTTAAATGAACGTCATGAGATGAAGAGTATTATGCTAAATGTTAATCTAGCATGTTGAAAGATGTATTCACTGCCTTCATTTATTCACTCGTATGTAGTTACAGTCCTGTAGGAATGCGTAAATGTTTTTCTGTGCTTTTGAAAGTCATACAAGTTTGGAACGATGCGAGGGTGAGTAAATGATTGCCGTATTTCATTTTTGGTTGAACTATCTCTTTAAATCTCTGTTTGTGATGAAGAAGAACAGAAAAGCTTCATGTTCTGGATGGGAAGTCGCAGCTGATCTGTGAATGATTTTAATGGCACAGCTCCCACTGCGCACATCTGTTTGAATACTGACCCGGGACTTGCGGCCTCTTTGCACACACAGAATGGGAAATAGCACTTAATGCTGTTCACTTTGGCCCTCAGCTGTTTTTGAAGCAAGATTAAAAACCTCTCTCTCTTACTCTCTCACAAGTCAGGTCTCTCTAATTCTGGAGCAATGAGAGTGACAGGCTTCTCTATGATTTACAGGTAAACAAGAACAGGAGGCTGCAAAATTACTTAAAATACCTAGCTCAATGGGGTACTTCATCATAGAGCCTACGTTGCAATGTACTGCAATGCAGCCTATATATATATATATATATACCATACTAATACTGTGTTTGACCCCCTTTCGCCTTCAGAACTGCCTTAATTCTACGTGGCATTGATTCAACAAGGTGCTGAAAACATTCTTTAGAAATGTTGGCCCATATTGATAGGATAGGATTGCAGTTGATGGAGATTTGTGGGATGCACATCCAGGACATGACGCTCCCGTTCCACCACATCCCAAAGATACTCTATTGGGTTGAGATCTGGTGACTGTGGGGCAATTTTTGTACAGTGAACTCATTGTCATGTTCAAGAAACCAATTTGAAATGATTCGCTTTGTGACATGGTGCATTATCCTGCTGGAAGCAGCATCAGAGGATGGGTACATGGTGGTCATAAAGGGATGGACATGGTCAGAAACAATGCTCAGGTAGGCCGTGGCATTTAAAAATCCCCAATTGGCACCAAGGGGCCTAAGGTGTGCCAAGAAAACACCCCCCACACCATTACACCACCACCACCAGCCTGCACAGTGGTAAAAAGGCATGATGGATGAAACCATGAAACTGCTAGATTTACATTGAACTGTTAGCAGAGAAATACAAGTGAATTTTCCTTTATTATTGGCACAAGTCAATTAAGTAAATCATACTCCCAACTGCGGAAAATAATAAACCTATTTAGGCCTACACTAGCCTACATACATCTTACATTTTATGATGAATAGTATTGTTTGTTAAAAATAGTTTATAATGCTTCATGCGGTCATATATTTCATAATAAAATAACAAATACACTATCATTCATAGATTTCTTGTTAAAATATGTTATTGAATTGTTATTGTTTGTTATATTTCTCTGGAAGAAAAACTGTGTGCAAGATTTAGATAAAGGGTAAATAAAGATTTACCAAGATTCAGATACATTTAGATAAAGATAAAGGGTTAATGCCACATAAATTCTATCTTTTGCAAACTTGGGCAAACTCTTTTTCACACCACTGTAAGTAAATTGAAACGGCTTATTCAGAACAGTATTAAAAAGAATGATGTGTTTATGATCCCTCTAACTTTTTGAAACATTATGCATCTTGTTTCTTTAAGGGGTATGTACATTTATGAGCAGAACTGTAATATAATGTTTGTATTTTTTTCATTCAAAAATTATTTAATTAAATATGTCATTTGATTATATATAAAGCTAACATCTGTACACTTTCCCTTCAGTCTCTGGTCTACCTTTGCCATTAATACAGTGACTTAATACGTCTGTTAGTCGTATTAAGACCAGCCTTTTGTATGTGCGCAGCAATCAATGCAAATGGACCACAACCGTTTTAGCGGTTTGCACTCGTGTCGTTAATAGGCTTGTTAATTAATGTTGCAAATACCTTGCAGGGGAAACTTTTGAAAATTCAAGGCCGTCTATCGGCACAGGGACATTTCATGCGAGCTTCATAATAGGCATACATCGAACGGAACATGGGTGATTCAAATACTTGCTGGTCCTTCAACTGGAAGCGTCCAATTAAAAAAATATTTTATGCAACAATGGCCCAATGAGAGAGAAACCGCATGAGAGCCAAGCTCCTTGTACTGTGCGTCAGAGTTAATTTCGGACTGAGAGCTATACAGACATGCTCCGTAATAGCTCAGTATTCTTTGTTTATCTGCTCTGGATATTGTTTTGACTGTTGAATTAGACAAACTAATCACTTTAAAAGCCCAGAGGGCCGCTCATTGGTTTCAAATCACTCAGAAATATTACAGTCCCATAATGAATTTGGCTTGATTTGAGTTGATCAAAAGAGCTTGATTTCAGCTTTCTAATAAGCAGGAAGAGTTTGCATGACCCTTATTGTCAAGTTGGTGTGGTGTTTGTAATTCAGAAGAGGGGCTTGTTTGAGGAATTGTTTCCGGTCACAGATGGTTCATTTGGGAACGTGTAGCATATTTACTGCAATGAAGCTCAGAGAAACTGATGACGGAAAACAAAAGAAAAGCTGCCAGATAACAAGGCTACAGCACAGTACTTCCAATGCTTGAGGGCCCTGTGCTTTATCCAGCTTGAAATCTGCAGTTTTTTTTTACTTAATTAGTGAGAATTGTGGACAAAAATGTGGACAATACTTAACCTAAATATGTGTAAAGCACTATAAATAGAAAACGATGAATTCAACAGTAAAAATGAAACTAAAGACCTATGCGCTATGACACTTATAGAAATGATGCTTCATCCCCATACCCTATCAGCTGTTGTTTCTTGTCAAAAACTGACAATCATGCTTGTCCTTCACCAAAGTTGTTAGTGTATGAGAGTAGATTTGTGCTCAAAAGATGGAGGACTTGAAAGAAAATGTGTGTGTTTGGAGCACCCCTCAGAGGACCACTCTCATCCTCCTACACACACACCCTCTACTAACACATCAAGCCTGCGTTTGTGTTACAGAGAGGTGTGAGGGAGATGGTGCGAGATGCAGCCAGCTCATTGTTTCGCTTTCCCCTTAAATAACGTCATAACTGCAAGATCGTTAGTGAGTTTGCGATTTGCTTTGGACTTTTTAGATTCTTAGTTTCTATTTTTTCCCCAAATGTCAGGAAGAGGGCGGGTTGCCAGTCCATTTGTTAATGGTTTCATATATTTTTCCCAACGAGGCAATTTTCTGCAATGATATTCTCATCCTGACAATAGCGAGAGAAAAGGGAGAGGAAAGCGCTATTATTGCCTCGCTCTGTTGACTCAATCACGGCCCTGCTGAACAGCTCGCCATCTTGTCATTACTGTCTCTTTATTTATTTTTGACTCAATTACACTCTCACAGTGCCGTCTCACTTATATCGGTGGCGAAAAACACACACGCATTTATTGCTTGATTGAATTAAATATGATATTACTAAAGCACAACCTGCAATATTCGGCGTAGATGGCGCAGTAGCACGCTTCTCTTAAAAAAAATTAAAAAAAACATTCTCCCAGAGAAGCCCGACCGCTTGCATGCATTCATTAGAGGCCTTTCCTATCAGGTCGCCTTTAGTCGGCCATTATTCTCCTCACAATAATGGAAACGTATATGGAGACGGAGCGAGTTTGGCACTGAATCAGGGCGGCAGGGATGCCGGGTGGTCTAAGCGTGTGCAAAATATATTAATTCGTCTCTTGTCATTTTTGCTTGGATAATTCTAATGTTGTCATGGTAATTTGGGGCTGGGAGGCAGCAGGTCACTTTCCAAACAGAGAGCATGTGCGGTGAGGCTGGATCCTTGCGAGGGGCTGATAAGGCGCCGTGTGCAGCCTTCAGCCTCATGATGAATCACCCGCTTATCTGTGCAGACCCAAAGAGCCGGCTACCACCACACGAGACTGACAGAGAGAGAGGGAGGGAGAGAGAGAGATTTGTCATTATCAGCAAATAAGGGATAAAATGCTTGCACACAATAACAGCCATGTTCCCTATGCAAACCTGCTTGAATACCTGAATGGTGGCGCTATCAGAGCATGCCGACTCTGGGAGCTTCAGAAACAAACTTGCAACGTTTTTATCATCTGTTCAATTTTCTCGCCATTGTGCAGACGTATTCGATACGGTTTGTTCTGGGAGACACGTGAGACCCGTTATGGGAAAACTGATTTTGCTCAGTTGACTCAATCAGGAATGGTTTGTAGAAGAGAATGAGGCTAGTTATTATAGAAACTACAACAATAAGGGTTTGAGCCTAAATTCCAATTACATGTGTCATTTATCTTGCTGAATGCTGGTTTCAAACATTTAGTTCATTCTTAAATGACGGTTTTGTTAAAAACTTTTTTTTAAATTTCCTCTAAACTAAAATGTAATATTTTACAACTAGTTGTTAAATTCAGACAAGACTAAGGTATGTAATGAAGAAAGATTTGAAAGAAAACATTCAACTGTGATCATAGCAATAGAGTTTTTGTCAGAAATGGGACAAGTTGTCTTATTATTTTGATTTTTTTCAATGGTACAATTAACTATAAATTTTTTTTTTTCATATGCTACTTTTACCTGGTCTTATACATTTTAGCTTTTTTATGAATAGCTTTGTGTTTTGTTAAAATTATTTGTTTTAACGGTTTAATTTTAATTGAAGGACTAAACACCCATAAGGATTTAGTTCACGAGGGAACTGCAGGAAAAGGTAAAAAGTAAAAATCATAAAATTGTAAAATTAAAAATAGACATTATAAAATAAAGTATAGCAATCAGGTAAAAAATCTACTTAAAATATGAAATATATTATTTGTTTTCCTGCATTGTTCACCGTTAACTGACATCAGAGAATCGTGGACGTGTATATTGCTCAATTATTGAAATATTATCTTCCCTGGTTTTGATTGATTGGAATATTTCATTGTGACAACTTACCCCATAGTCAATGTGCTCTCTGTGAGCTGTTTTTTTAATTTTTTAATTTTATTATTTTACCTTGGCAGTAACAGTTGAAATATTCAATATCTTTTTATAACCACACCTATAAACAAACATTGAAATGTGTTCACTGGAGTTAAAAATTGACAACTAGCCCACTGTCCTAAGGGAAAGTTTTGTATCAGCATCTTTAGTGTATCATTGGGGGATTTTATTAATGTGTAAATACAGGATCTCTGTGTGTTCTTGCTCATTAGAACATGGTCACCCACCGTGTGTGAGGTAGGAGGGGATTAAACACTCACACATACATGCTGTTTGTCAGCTGTATGCGGACTTCCTGCTAAACGGATGCTCACTGCCACAGCGTAACCGCCTGTGGGCAACATCCCCCATCTCACTCCTCTCTCTTTCTCCTCTGTGTGCGCTGAACCGGTAGTGAATAGCCTGTGATAACTGCTGATGAGGTGTCAGGATCCTGAAAACAGGATCCTTTATTTTTCACACATGTTGTCAGGGATCAACCTCTCCAATATTTTAGGCTGTTTTACATGGTGTGGAAAGGCTGCCACAATACCAGCGATGGAGAAGCTACTTTAAAACCGTAGCTCACCAAGTTACAAGCTACTCATGATTTAAAACAGTTCAACAGCAGTCAAGTTGCTCTTTTGCAAAAGGTAGTTAGCTATACTAGAAGCTAATAAAAAAAGAAGAAGCAGCTAACAACATTGAAGTGGGCAGTATTAAAAAAAAAATGTATCGGATGATATATATTTTAATAATATGATACACAGTTAAACTGACTATAGTGTCTAAAGGGAGAAGGTTACATTAAAATGTCCACTATTGTTTTATATAGAATGCTTCTATAATCTACATTATTTAATCAGAAGGAACTGATTTAATTAGAGAAAAATTAAGAGTAATCCCTTACTTTTTTTTTTTCCAAAGTGAGTAAATGACAGTAAGTAGATTACTTGGTAAGTAATTACACCCAACACTGTATAATTTGATCTGAGCAATGTGTTTTTTTCTGACTCAAACAATCTCGCGCAATAAATTGGATTAATTGGTACCATATGAGTTATCAATCGATGTTATTGATTTTTTTTCTTCTGTTGTGTATGTATATGTATATATCTCAACTAGAACTTTATTTCTTTCCTTCCTTCCTTCTTTCTTTCTCCCTCACTCTCTCCATCCATCCATCTGGTTTTCCCTGAGGGCAACATTTAGATTCTCTTGAGAATCCATCTAGAAACATGAGTTCTCATGTAATCTCACCGCTTTTCATTGAAGTTTGTAAATGAATCACTGTCTAAAATCGCACCGCATGGTTTCCGAGCTCTAATTAGAAAGTCTGTACTCCTTTCTTTTATTTAGCACATCGCTAGCTCTCTGTCTATAAGCTGTAGTCCTTCCATTTGTTCATTAGTGTAAGATTTTTATGTATTAGGAAAATGGAAGAAATGTAAATGGCAACGTAATAGATATTCATGAACTTCGGGAAGCCATGCATATGCATGAACTAACGAATGCATAATTCAATTCTAAGTTGTTAAAACTGATTCAGCTTGATTCTTGAAAGTAATAAGAGGCAGAGAGAAAGATGAAGGGAGGAGGAAAGCGCCATGTTAAAATGTTGTCAATACGAGATATACTGGCAGTTGTGATGAATTATGGGAACCTGATTGTTTAGCTGTTGAAAGAGCTTTGTGGACTCTTTTATTTGCCTTGGGTCATGCACAATTCCTTCTAACCTTATGTTCTTATGCAACTTCCTTATGAGTCCTTTTTTGGTGTGAACTGAGCACTATGGCTGAGGAATCCCATTCTGATGCGTTCATTCATTATAAGTCATTTCTGCCTCTGCGCGCTGTCTGAAAAGAAGCTCTTTTGCCTGCTCAGTCCATTTCAGAAATATAATGGAAAACCCACCAGAACAGCTGAGGTACACATTTGTCCTCCCACCCCACTCTCTCTCTTTTTCTGTTTCTCTTACTCTTTCATTCGTTCTTTCAGACTTGAGGTTTCAAGTTTTTGCTTTGACCCACATCTCTTCCCCCTCCCACCCTTAATCCAAAGTCAAAGTCAATACAAATTCAAACAATTCGAATAATTGGCATTTGCCCAATAGCTAAAGACATCTGTTTCCCGTTCAAAGTCAACAGAGATTTTAGTTAACTGGAAATGGTTCTTAAAAGGCCTCCTCTGAATAAAAGATGTTGTTTTCTTTTACCTGATGGCCCCGTAATAATATGAAGAATGAAAATCTACTGCTCTAAATGTTAAGGGAACATTCTAGGTTATTTTCAACCTAATGTCTATATGCCATGTTTGTGGCATGCTTGTGATTGCTACAATCATTCTAAAGACTGGAGATTGATAAAAAGAGACAAAACCACTATAAAAATATGTCCACATGTCTTCTGAAACCACATGATAGCTTTGTGTAACAAAATGCAAGTCGTCATTCACTAATAATCTTGAAATCTATTCTAGCTGTCCTTGTGTTTTTTAAAGAAGTAGCAATGTCTGACTTGTGAATGAATCGTTCTTTTGAGTCAGATCTTTTCAGTGAATAGACTGATCCAGTTCACAAAACTGAATAATTAATTCATGAATCTGACTCGATGTTTCAGGAGCTTTATCAGTGTATTGTGGCTTAAATTTCAGTCTGATAATCACATCTGAAAGCGTTCGAATTTATCTTTTTCTGTTCTGTTAAAGACAGGAAGTCATAATTTTGGGGTTTCATTTTTATAGCTTTAAGTTTTTTCCTCTGAGAACGGATGCATTCTTTGAGAAATTCTTCTCAATTTTTGGGCCTGGATGAATGAAAACATGTGACTTCTTGGCAATCGCAGCTCAGGAGACTGTAAACCCCACTGAGATTTGTCAGTTTGCACCGTGCCGCTGCCCACAATGTTGAAAGTGAGAGAAAGAAAATGGTAGAGAGTGGCAAGACTCCTTTCAATCTATCACACTGACAGGGTTTTACAGTGAATAGAGAGCTATGCACCAAATATTAGCAGGTTCATGTGAGCTTGGCATTATCTGCACTAACATTCACTCTAGTATTCACTGTATGGCTGTGACCTTCTCATTATCTCGGTTTTCCTTTTCTCATCCTTTTGTTGTCTCGTTCTCAGAGGCCATTTTGGGTCCGATAATAATTCTAATTGAATAGCCACTCTGAATAATTCACCTGAAGGCTTGATATCACATTCAGAGGAACACTCCCTGAATCTGTTCAAATGCCATTTTGTTATACAGTTCCATTCACTGGAGCTCTGAGTTTCAGCCTTTGATTTTGACTCTCAGAGCTGTTTTTTCTCAGGAGGCCTTTCTGCTGTGCTACAGGAGCCCTCAGAAGAACGAGTGGCCCGTTTTAAGCTTTTGAACTCCTCCTCGAGCCTGGCTGCTCTCCTACCCACCTCCACAACACTGTGTTGCACATGCATGTTCATGAGAACCAACAAAGCAGCCGACTGAAACTTCAGAGATGCTTCGTTCTACTTCAATGCAGTGTTTTCAGTGCATTTGGTGGAAAATACAGAGCTCTAGAACATCTTGAAGTATTCCGAGAGGATGACGGATGCATTTTTGCCCTTAAGCACAATCTCAAGCAAAGTTGGTCTTATAAGTAGCCTTCTTATATATATTTTATAGGATTTTGTCTTGTAGTGATATAATGCACAATAACCTTCAAAAATTTGGGGTCAGAACCTTTTTTTTTTAAAGAGAAGTCTCTTATGATCAAGGCTGCATTTATTTGATTAAAAAAAAACAGTAATGCAGGGAAATTACTCAAGTTTTAAGAACTTTTCAATGGTAATGTCAAATTTTTTTAAATGCAAATTCTTGCAATTAAAGTAATTATATAAAAATAGTAAAAATAAATAAAAATAAAACGCATTTAGTTCAATTGAAGTAAATGACCTCCTTCATACTAATGCTTTCTTTCAAACGCTTAAATATAGATTCTTTTAAGATTTCCAGAGAAGAACTTTAGAAGCGTACAGTCAAGTAAAATCGATATCGAGGGAGGAAGTAAGAAATCAAGAGTGCCTGTGGACGGACAGATGATATCAAGAGCAAATAGTGTTTTTCCAGTGTGAGAGACTGAAAGCTGGGATGGGAGGAAAGTAAAAGTGGCTCATCTTTCTCCTGTCAAAAAGTCGGGAGGATTCTCCCACCACAGCCTTTGTTTTTTAATTCACTGCCAGTGCTGTGTCAAATAACATGGCTTTCATCTCAAGTGGCTCCTACCCTCCCATTTACACCCTCCACTTTACAATTCTACCTTTGTGTTCACGCTTCAAATAAACCCCCTTTGTTCTGCTTTCCAACACTAAGAAATCTGCATCACTCAAGTATATTAACTGAGGACTATTACTGTCACACAGTACTGCTCCCTGGGCTCTAGTAAAGACTCCCCTGACAAAACCCCCAGTCATGTTAATCCAAGCATTAATAAATGGAAAGATGTACAACTGTATTCAAATTGTGCTCTGGTGTTTCATCCTCAAATAAAAGGGACGGGACAAGGGGAGGTGTCGTGATCAGAGATCTCCGTGCAGAAGTAACAGTATCACATTTTTAGATTCGCCATTGTTCTGCTCTTCCCCTACGTGTGGTGAATGTCGTCATATTGAATCTGCAGTTAAAGAGGCTTTAACTGCTGAGCTAAATAAAGAGCTACAGGGGGTAAAGCACTGGCGGGAACTGTAATGAAATGAATGCTGGGATATAACCCTTAATGCTCTCTATCAGGCACATACATCTGCTCCTAATATTACAGGGAGCGCATCCAGTCTGCCAGCCTTTGCGTAAGATTGATATTTTGTTTATTAAAATCCAGGAGTTTCACTCGTCGTCTTGCATCCTTCCTGTTCCTGCTAATGTTCATCAGAGCAGCCAGTCAGTCGCTTGGTCCTGACAGATTTCATATTCGCTTGAATATCTAAAAGGTTGAACTCTCTCTCTCTCTCCCCCTCTCCTTTTTAACCATACTGGGGGTGCATAGGTGACTTTGGTCCCTCCGACAAGTGGGGAAGGTGAGTTCTCAGCTGTTTGAGCTCACACCTCGTCTATCGCTTGCTGTAAAGGACGAGTAAAAATGTTATTGCTTTTTTCATCACAGCGAAAATTACACTGCTTCTCTCCGAGAACGAGCAGAATTTTCGCACTCCCAGTCCACTACTTCTGCAGTGCGGCCATCGATCCGAGTGGATAGGCATGAGGGGGCGGGGGCTGGGGCTGGGGGAGGAAGTGAATAAGCGGGTGAGAGATAGAAAGAGGGAGCGAGTGAGGGAGAAAGGTTAAGCAAGCTCCTCTGCTGCTGGCCTGGAGGTTTGCTGGGGCTTTGCCACGCTGAGGTGCCCGGCTTGATTCCACTCCCATTTCATTTTGGAACGAAACAACCGTTGTCCTGCTATCATTTCCCTCATGCACACTCTGTGACCTGCCACTCACACCCGCCATAATGAAAGTTGACACGGATTTGCTCTTAAATTTGTGGATTTGAACGGAAGGCCTGCCAGTGTTTCTGAAACCTTATTTACATACTAATTAACTGGCATAATTACTGAATTTTCAAATGATTAATATCATTATAATACTTATGTACACCAAAAACACCAGATGGAGAACATACTGTGGCAGTTAGTTTGAACAAAATGGTAAATTACAAGAACGATCAGTAATATTGTAAAGAAATAATAATTAATATTGTTTTTTCTACCTTTTCTTAGGAACTAGTTTTTGCATATAACTGGTTTAGAGATATTGTGTCAGAGACACTATATATATATATATATATATATAAAGTGTCTCTGACACAATTTGTGTGTGTGCTATATATATATATATATATATATATATATATATATATATATATACAGGGCTCGACAAATCCACTCGCCCGCTCGCATTTGCGAGTGAAAGCTCGGCTCGGGCGAGTAAAAATTTGATAAAACTCGCCCTGTCGGGCGAGTTAGATTCTTCAGATTCCAATACAGTTTGTCTATCATTCAACTGTTACTACATAGAAAAAACTTCAGGCCGCATAACACTCGTAAAATATGCCAAACAAGAGCAGAAAATCGACGACGGGCTAGTAGCGATCAGATATAGGATTCAGTTCTAAAGTTTGAACCTCGAATCACGAATGTAGTATTTACCTCAGGGGTCTCAAACATGCGGCCCGCGAAACGATATTTTGTGGCCCGCGGGACCATATGAAAGTTTAATGCAAGTGTGGCCCACGAGTTTTGAATGAATAGCGCTTTACCGCGTTGTGTGTGTGTGTGAAAGGTTCCTTTTTCGTGCGAGCTGCAGCTGTACAGGCCAACCAATCACAGTGGAGTACATGACTCCCGGGGGCCAATCATAGTGGAGTAAATGACTCCGGGGGCCAATCACAGTGGAGTAAATGACTCCCGGGGGCGGGGCATCAGCCGGGCTTGAGGCAGACAGAGAAACATAGCTGTCCGTGTAATGTCACATTTGTCAAAGCCGTCATAGAATTATTACTTCTTATTGTGTTTGAAATTGAGCATGTTTGACTTTGAGCTGGACGAAGTGAATGTTACTGTTATCGGCGTTGGATTTAGCGTCATGCGGATTGTATTTTGTTTTTCCATCATTTGAAATGGGCTGATTTGCGGGACATCGGTGTTATAATATAGAAAATAAAATCCAGTAAATAACGCCTCCGTGGCTGCATCCCATTGTTTGTATATAGTACATTTATTAAATTTATCTCCATAAAAATGATCTTCAGATTCACTATCAGATTAATTATATTGTTTCTGGGTTCTTGTTGCATTCAACCAATAAATATTTGATTTTGCAGTATATCGTGTTTTTTACTTTAATAACTATTTTTGTCTGTTAAAATGCTGGGCGAGTGCTTTATGTGAAGGGCGAGTAAGTTTTTAGGGTCACTAGTCCTGCAGGGCGAGTGACCCTGGAATAATTCATCGAGGCCTGTATATAGCACACACACAAAGTAAACAGGGTTTCTGTTATTCTATATTCTTTTTGTTCTTTTTTTCCTAAAAGTATTAATGTGAAATTTTTTACTATTTTAGTATTGCACTGTATATTCATTCTTGGCATATCATTTAGACTGTTTTATTCAAAATATAATTGTGATTGAATTGAATACAAGTTTAGGTGACAAACAGTATGAAATTTGAAAATGTTAAAATTTAAGTTTTAAGAACCATCCTTAATAAAGGATTGTTTGAAAGTTTTGGAAAAAGTTTTAGTTTATACATTTAAAAATTTTTTTTGTAATGAGTTAATTCTCCAATATGTAATTCTGAATATATATATATATATATATATATATATATATATATATATATATATATATATGTTTTTTTTATATATATACTATTATGTCTACGTTTTTGAAGTGGAACCGCCAAACTCCCTGTTTGTCTTATTTTCTTGTGGGTTATGTCGCTGAAATCTATTATCTCGAGCACAAAAAAGCGACAAATTCGCCACTTCACATGGTTATTTTGTGACTAATTTGCGTACCTAGCTCACTGTGCATGCGCTGAGTTTGCCTTGCACATGGATCACGGTTCACTCACTGTCGTTGATCTCGTCTAACGCTAAACGAGATAACGCTAAACGGTTATCTCGATGCTTTTTTGCAACCCCCGAGGCCGTCCACATAACCGAACTCCACTGTGTTTGTGTGTGTGTGTATATATATATATATATATATATATCATGCTTATATTTTCCATTTCCAAAACCATCATTTTGGCTTGAAGACATAACTCACATCTCTATTGGTTGGTGCTCCTATAACTTGCACCCCGCTCGCTCCCAGGCACAATACAATACCTGATGGAAGGGCAATTTGCCATGCTAAAGCAGGGAAGAGAGCGGATCAGCTTGGCATGTTAAAGCGCCATAAATAAAAAAAACATTGTGACCTGTTGGTCCTGAACAGCTTGCAAACAGAAATGGAGGGTGGGATTCATCAGCAGGCCCTCTGGTCAACACCACACTGTCCTGACAGAGTGGATAAATCTTAGCTGGCCCACTTGTGCCGTTCCAGTGTCATGCCTCGAGCCGAGTGGAGTAATGACTGGCTGTAACATCAGCTGCTGCCCCCTTCTCCAGGCCAGGTTCTCCTAATGCCACCCTGTCTCTGACCAGGGGGTTTCTGGCTTCACGCTTAGTCTCATTCTGTCTGGATCCGTAGTGGCAGACTGTGGCTCACTTATAGCAGTGAAGCTTTCATGCGGCAGGAAAGTGTGGTCCATTTTGTATTTTTGTAGCTTTTTGCTTTATTGCAACACTTCAGCGCTGTCTGTGCAGTTGTGTTAAGAGGTAGTTGATATGCAGTAGAAGCTTTGTTTCCCTGAGCACTCATACAGGAGCCAGCAATCTGTGCCAAGCCCCCTGTTGTCACCTTCTCAAGTGCACCACACATTGACAGTGTTTGCACACTCCAAATCTCGCATTACTTGCGCATTTCCATGCCTGCAGGAAATAAATGATACTGGAACAAGCAACGTTCTGTTCGGACTATTTATTTACACTGCAGCTTCTTTTAATCCGTAAATAAGGCAGCGGATCTCTTAAAGCAGATCTTTTACTTTTTTCAGCATCTTGAGAAGGTTGCATTATTCGTTAGTATCTGCAAGCTAAAATCTGATACTTGTTCCTGAGAATTCTTGGACCGTTACCGCTAATGTTTGCACACTGCCCCTGAAGATGTTAATAAAAAGAAGGTCTGTTTCAGTGTTTTCTTGGCCATAGAAACGGCAAAGGGGTCATGTTTCCAGATCAGAGTACGTCACTTGCAGTGCTGCACCAGAAGAGACAGTTACTCGCAATGCCACTGAATCAACTGGTGTCCTGTGATACTGAGTCTAGACGTCATCCGCTGTTAAAATATCGTATACAGAGGTTCTCGGTGAGCTGAGACTCTTGAATCATTACCATCTAGGGGGTTGGCAATACAAGTACATCATGATGTCATGATATTTTCCCATATTTGGTCGATAACTACATATTTATTATTTTAACTGTCTCCTGAAGATCTTAATTAGCTTGTTCAGTTTTGTTTTATCAGGTTTGGAGCTGAACTTTGCAGGAAGGTAGTTCTCCAGAAACAGGATTGGGCACCCCTGGTCTATACTATAAAAAAAGAAAAGAAATGTAAATATATAAGCAAATTTATGGTGGCTTTCATGTAAATTGCACAAATAAATAATGATAAAAAATAATTGTATGTATTATTTTTATAGTATAGACCAGGGGTGTATAAATTTTTTTTTGAAAATGGAGAGATATTTCTTTATAAATATAATTCTTTTTATTTTTTATGTTTTATATATTATTTTATTATTTAATATATATATATATATATATATATATATATATATATATATATATATATATATATATATATATATATATATATATATATATATATATATATAATACAATTATTATTTATTTTTTATCTGCTCTCCATTTTCAAAAACAAATTTATTTCAGTTTACCCAAGATACATTTTTAATTAAATCATTTTTTATACAGTTTGACATATATCTCACCCTTTTAATATCAGTATGCTCATTATAGCACTCAAGACTCAAAATAATACAAAACAAATTGAAATTGTACCATAGTCCCAGAATTGTAAATGTATGCAGTTTTTTTTGTCATAATAAACTGTTTTCTATTATCCCAACATAATATGCAGTCAATGAAAAGTAAGCCATTTTCAGATTGATTCTCCCCAAACATCCTAACAATGTTGATTCAACCAATGGTGTAAGTTTAGAGAGGGATTATCTGTTTGCACAACCAATGACAGCGTCTATTTGAAACAAGTAATTATTTTTGCAGTTCTGTTTGCTCATGCAAAAATGACACACTTCTCCTTTAAGTGTCCAAGTAAATCAGCAAATCATTCATTGATTTGTAATATATCTGTAGATTTGACAAGAGTAATGTGCTACCAAGAATGCACCACAAGGTTCGTCAAGGTCACAACATGTCGTTAGACACAAATCGGTCAGCTTTTGCATTCACGCAGTAATTAGTGTTTCGTAAATTGTGATTGTTTCTGGTTCTCATTGACAGACACTGCTAGATGCCAGGATTTACACAGGATTTCAATCCAAAGCTCTGTACGCAATGTTCATACGCAATGGCTCTGATAATTAAACCTTTTAAGGGCATAATGAGCTTATCGGGGGGGCTTCCTGCGGAAAGCGATCCTTTGCACCTAATCTCATCTGTTCCTCATCTTTAGAATGTCAGTTAAGAGCGTGGATTTACATACATTTACATCACGCCTCTTCAGCGTGACAATGCTGAAGCGTCGATGAGTCGATAACAGCATGGAGTAATCTGCCGTGATGAGTGATGTCCGGGGTGTGGATTTTGGGGAGGATGTCTGGAGCTCTGTCTTGAGCTGCAGGTGTTGGTTTTTCCGTCTCTTTGTGTGGGTCTTTTGCCTTTTAAGTAGATGTCCGCGCCGCTGAGAGTCACTGAAAACAGATTTGCCGCATGAGCGGCGAGCGCCTGCACCACTGGAACTGAAATCACTGCTTATCCACCCAGCAAAAACAGTGCAGTGATCCCCAACCTCATAAAGAACCTGTTGTTTGTCAAATATATGTTCCCTTTTCACACCGGCGTTTTGTCACATGGACCTGAAATGAGTTATCAGAGCTGCGGGTGTAGACATTTGACATTAGGAGGAAATAAATATCAGGTTTAGACCTGTGCTCAATGTTTTTGATATATCAGAGCAGCTATTCTCATCAATTATGGATTGGTGAACCTTAACCACAAATGCCCCTTCCTTGGGAAAATGGGAAAATTTCTCCTTGGAGGCAGCACTTGCAGTGACTTCATTCTGAAATGGCTTTTGGTGGTTGGATGGCCAAATGTTTGCAGAATCTAAGTGACTTTGTCAAGCGAGAACAGATAGTTGGCATTTTTAAAGGATGTGGCAATCTTTATTTGCAGGGGGAAAATGTGAAATATGATCTGAGCACAGAAAAGAATTTCCTCAGACAGCATTGAGTGTCTCTTTTTTTACGCTGAACACCAGGAGAGCTTTATTTTAAAGGCTATCCTTTCTTTTTATTGTGGTGTTTTGATCTGGCCTACATTAATTGCATTGTTTTTTCTGTATAGCCCAGAGCAGTGCATTTAATCACTAGTGCTAAAAGCGAATGAAGCATGCGCTCAAGACATGGCCACAAGCGATTGCTCTCCACTCAGTTACTGGCCAGATCAGTGCGAAATTACGAATGAAAAGAAAGTGACTCCTCAAAATTAGCGGCGCTGAAAGTCAATCCATCGTCCTTGAGTGTAAAAGAGAGCCTAGCTTCTTAAGGATTGATTTTTCCAGCTAAAGAAAAGTGCAATAACAAATGAGAAGGGGGAGAAAAAAACCGTGGAGCCGTGAGCTGGAGGGTGTCTGCGGTAGATGAGGGAGTAGATTCTGCAGCCGACGCTGACAGTCACTTCCAATTCCGTTATGCAAATAAACGTCTCCCCTTCCACCCAGCCGTGGTGCTAAATGAGACCTGCCTTTGAATATCCATTTCCTCGTCTGCCACTGTTTATTTTTGATCGCCAGGGTTGTTTGCTCGATCACATTCGCGTAAACACGTGCACGTGTATGATCAGGCTCTGAGATGCGTTCAGACTTCTCTCTCATGTAACAAATGTGCAATTGATCCACCTGTGTGTCCTGAATCTGCAGAGACATGTTTACTTGGACTCTTTCGTCTGGTTTCCCGCTTTCGGACAAATATTTTGTCAATATAGCAGGTTGTTTGTGTTTATCACTGAATATCAAGATGTTAAGTAGTTGTCGGAAACACTTTAAGACAGGATGTCCCTCATTAACTTTTTGAAAAAGTAATTAGTTGATTTTTCTTTTTTATACACACACACTCACACACACACACACACACACACACACACACATATATGTGTATATATATATATATATATATATATATACACACACATATATACGCGCATATGTTGCAATTCAGCCACATTGGAGGGTTTTCTGTCTTTTAAAGACATTTAATTTTTTTTCAGCCATTCAGAGGTGGACTTGTTGGTGTCTTTTGGGTTCAGTTTGAGCTTGAGGTCACAAACAGATGGCTTGACATTCTCCTTCAGGATCTTTTGGTAGACCGCAAAATTCATGGTTCTATTTATCACAACAAGTCTTCCAGGTACTGAAGCAGCAAAACAGCCCCAGACCATCACACTACCACCACCATATTGTACTGTTGGTATGATGCTCTTTTTCTGAAATGCGTTTTTAATTTTATGCCAGGTTCAAAAGAGTTAAACTTTTGCTTCGTCAGTCCACAAAGTATTTTCCCAAAAGTCTTGGGATCATCAAGTTCTTTTTTCTCCACAGTGTTTTTTGTCTTGGAACTCTGCCATTATTGCCCATTCTCTTTATTATGGTCTGGAGTCATGAACGCTGACCTTAACTGAGGCAACTGAGGCCTGCAGTTCTTTAGATGTTGTTGTGGTGTCTTTTGTGACCTTTTGGATGAGTCGTTGCTGTGCTCTTGGGGTAATTTTGGTCGTTTGGCTGCAATTGGGAAGGTTCACCACTATTCCATGTTTTCGTCACTTGTGGATAATGGCTCTCACTGTGGTTCACTGGAGTCCAAAAGCTTTAGAAGTGGCTTCATGACGTTTTCCAGACCTATGTGTATATATGTGTGTATGTGCAGTTTAATTTACTCAGTTTTTACTGTTTCTTCATCTAATCCAGTGCTTCTCAATTATTTTCTGTCACGCCCCCCCTAGGAAGAGGTAAACATTTCGCGCCCCCCCAGCCACCCCCCATTTTGGAACGTTCGCCTTATGGTTTCCATGGCAATGCGTCATGCTTGTCACGTGACATACCGCAGTCACAAAAAGCGCTGTATAATAGATTAATAAATTTATTTAGTTTTTCTTTTTTATTCAAAATAGTCACTCAACTTGTTGAAACCTAAAAGAAACCTTATGTGGTTGAAAACACTGAATTGTTGTGATAAGTGACAAGCTCTGAGCGCGTCTTTTTTGGATCAGTGCCAGATAGCGCGTGAAAACACGTGTGAATTTAGTGGTTGATCACGTGACACATATGAACACTGGTGTGATCGTACACGTCAAAGGATGAGGGGACGGTTATCTGAACTTCATATATGCTGCTCTTGTTCAGTGCAAGAAAACTACTCCCTGGCAAAAAAAAAAGCATGTACTCCAGGGTCATGCGCGCCCCCCCTGGCATCGCCCCACTATTTGAGAACCACTGATCTAATCCCAGACACACTCAATTGTGAATTCAGATCTCCATGTGGAGCATACTGGCTGTTGTCAGAATCCTTATTCATACAAAAATCTCACTGGATTATTACAATTACTGGCAGGAATGTTTGGAAATATAAACTGATATTTTCTACTTTGTAGCTGGCTTAAATTTTTTTTCAAAAAAGTACCTAAGACTTCTGCACAATACTGTTTGTGTAAATACATTTTTAAAATATAATTGTATTCGTTTAATGTAATTTTCATTTAAAATTTGTTGCTAGAATGTTATTAAAGGCCCGACTGGAAACTGTGTGAAACTGTGAAATTGTCAGTTTGTATTGCCTATTTTCTCTGTTTTCTGTAAATGCTTTGAGTCAGAAAACCCACTGATGCTTTTGTCCCCTGATAAATAATTCAATGTGTCTGATTAAAAATGTTTGCAGCTTGTGTTTTGGAGATTTCTGCCATGGTATGACAGGCACGCACACGTTTGTTTGACATGAGGAGAAAGGTGGAGTCTGTTTTTCTTTCCTTACTGTCTGAGATTTAGTGAACGGTGATATGGCAGGTGGTAGATTCCACTCCCTGGCGGCTGAGTGAATTTAACCAAGTGTTGGATTGCGTTCTCTCCATCCCTCGCCTACATGTAAACACAATCTCCCCCTGTCTGACTGTGCTTCCGCAGGCTTGTATTCCCCTCTGTCCTCCCGCTGATACCTTCCACAGTTAACAAAAAAATGACCCCACAGACTTTCCAATTATATTTCTTACTTAAATGGAAACATGATTTCAAGCGGCTTTGCACAGCTACCATAGAGGAACCCATTGATCATGAGATAAAATTACTTTATCATTTATTTATTTATTTATTTGTTAGAATTATTTTAGAAAACAATAAGTGAGCCATTTCTAGATTGATTCCCCCACTGATTGATTCCAAACACAAACAAATCTCTTTACCCGACCAATGGCAAATATGGTGAGTGCATTTGAAAACTATAGTTTTTTTTGTTGATGCTGGTGTTGTTGTAGTTTTCAGTGACGCTAGTGATGCAGAACTGACTCGCTTCAGTTGTAAGCATGTTGTTTTTGCCTGTTGTTTTAAGGTCAGTTAGTGTTTGGCCCCTGGTTAACTCCACTGCATGTTGTGTTCTCTGGCAATATGAGGTCACAACACCCGTGTGCTTTTCTTCATAACAGTCCCGCTATAAAAGCCCATAAAGTGCTGCATCTCAGAGGACCGAGTGTACGGCCCCTGCTAATAAGAAGCATAAATCTCAAGGCTAGCTACAGTTGGCGTTGGCAAACTACATTTAAACGCAGTTTTATCGACACTCAGACAGGACCTGCCCCTTCCATGCCTGTCATAAAACAGGCATTAGCGTGGCATTTACTCATTGTGCTGGGTGCACAGCGCATATGAGCTACTGACCAAGCTAAGGATGGCCAGTAAAAAGGCCACTTGTTCAGTCAATTATCAGTAATGGTGTTTAATGGAAAAGTAGCTCGACCACCTAGGGTGTACCAGGGGGCTTTTAATGGCACCGTCCCCCTGGGCCTAGCAAGAATTTGCACAATTTGCCATCCTGCACTGTGTGCTGCTGTGTCCTCCCAGTCGGCGCGGTCGGCTAATTAATTCCCCACCACATCAGAGTGCTGTAAGGCCACTTGTTTCGCATCGATTGGTGCGCGGCTAGCCTGGGGTCCCGCCACCCCCGCGGCCCCTTGGAGTCTCAGGCACAGGCACAAGAGCTAACAAGTAAAGGTCAGGGCCATTTTAAATGCAGCATCGTCATTTTAAATGGCGCATATGCAAGCGCCATTAGCCTCGCAGACTCTCCGGAACCTTCTGCCACCCCTCTAAGAGGCCTTGAAATGCCCTTTCCTCTCCCCTGCTGCGTTACTAGATAGGACGAACTCTAAGAAGAGCTTTCTGTTCTTTTCCATGAATCTAGTCATCCCTTTTTACCTCATTTCTCTCAGCGAATATAAAAGCAGGACTGTTATCTGTGGGGGCCGCTCAGCCCCCTTACATATAGAAGAGACTGCTATTATCCCTCAGGCTTTTCTTTCACAGAAGTAGGAGAGAGCAGACCTACGATTAGGCACAGACCGGGTGTGGGACCACGCTCACCTTTGTGCCGTGTCTGTATATTGTGTGCCCTCAAGAGCTTCTTATCCCACAATCTGATGGCCGCTGGCAGGCTGAATCTATCCTTGAATGTCCCCTTATTGAAAGGCTGAATGGGTCAGGCTGGTTCGTAAAGCAGGACTGGAAGTGAGAAGTTATGCATGAGGTCATCGAGTATAACCCGAAGAGGTTTTGAAAATAGTATATTGAGGGGGAAAGCCTATATATAATCATATATATTAGACTTTACATTTAAGCTATTCATATTATCAGTATATTTATATTTAATGTAGATATTAGATATATTTGATCTTTCTATTTATTATAGATTGTTACATATTAGATTATAGTCTGTATTTTTAATATATAATGTACTAATTATATATACGCTGCTCAAAAGATTTTTGTCCAATTAATATGTCCAGTTAGCCAGCATAAGTGATTGTGAGTTAGTTTCACCAGCTTTGGTGCAAATAAAAATTACAGCAGATGTACGGGAAAGGCAACAGCAAGACAACCCACAGGTGGTGTGCAGGTGGTGTCTATAGACTATTGTTTTCTCCTTATTCTAATGGACTGATTTGTTTTTAGTTGTGTCTTTTATTAGGGTCCTCGCCACTGTCTAACATAAGGCAGTCCTGTCCCATCGCAAGGAGATTTCGTGTGTTTAGAGATACTGGGAGACAAGCCGTTACATGAGGACAGCTGGACAGGGATTTAGAATTGTCCAAGACCATTAGCATATTTTTAATATACAGTAATACCTCTAGATACGAACATAATCTGTTCCAGGGCGGAGCTCGTAACTCGAATTGTTTGTATCTCGAATCATGTTTTCCCATAAGACATAGTAGAAGAAAAATTAATCCGTTCCAGATCCGTAACAATGGGAAAAAAAAAATGTTTTTTATTGGAATAGACACACACACACAATTATAGTACATGTACACAGTGTGATATGAAATAAAATGTGGTTTTAATGATACGTTTTTACAAACATAACTTGAATTAACATAGCTTACGTATTTTTATATAATTTTTCTATTTTATATTATTGTTTCGATTTTTTTTTTTTGTAGGTATTACTGGCATTACTGTATGTGTGTGTAATATGTGTGTGTGTGTGTGTATATATGTATATGTATATGTATATGTATATATATATGTATATGTATGTATATATATATGTATGTATATATATATATATATATATATATATATATATATATATATATATATATATATATATGTATGTATATATATATGTATGTATATATATATGTATGTATATATATATGTATGTATATATATATGTATGTATATATATATATATATATGTATGTATATATATATATATATATGTATGTATATATATATATATATATATATATATATATATATATATATATTTCACTAATGGTCTTGGACTTCGTGTGCCAAAGACTGTAAGAGAAAGATGGAGGGAGGCCACGAGAGAGAGAGAGACTTCAGGCTGGTTATGAGGAGAGACAGTTACATATGAGCCTGAGTCAAGGGCTGTCTCCTCCCATCATGCCTTAGTGCAGCTGTAGTCAAGGGTGTCTCCTCTTTCTGGACAAAACCAAATGCTCCGGCTACAGCGCTATGAACTCCGTCCATCCACAGGGACAGCTTAATTACAGATCCAGCATACATCGCTGTGATTTGTTAAAGGCAGGCATGATGGTTTATCGTTTTACGCTTTACAAAATTACACTGTTCTTGCTAGTAATTTCTCAGAAAAATCCATTTACATCCACGTCGACATTTTCAGTGGTTGCTATGATTTATTAATCAAAAATACTAAAAGATAGAAAATGAGTATTATCAAGAAACCAACAATTTGGTGGCCAAAGACCTTTTATTCCTTTTATTCTTTTCAAAAAACAGAGTGGGAAATCATTCCTCATTTATTAACTGAATTGTAGTCTGGAAAGTATGGGGGAAAAAAAGTAAATACATTCTGTCAATTTGTATTATGATTGCTCTGGTTGGGGATAAAAAATACATTTAAAATGTATAGCAAATATATCTAAAAGCATGGAAAATATAAATTTGTTTTTAACCTTTATCAGCAGTTATTAACATTGTTTTAACCTTTATCAGCAGTTATTAACATTGTGCTTCTGATGGTCATTTATGAACGTAAAGCACAGTTTTTAGAGGAACATAAATATGCAGTGAGGGATAGCAGAGGATAACAGATTTCCCTCAGCCTCTATGAGAGCACCAGTCAGTGTGATCTTTATTGGAAGTGATTGAAGGTGATGAGGAACTCTAAAGCTTGCAGCTCTATTGTTCTCTATGGGGCTAAGTGACTGATGGCTCCTTTTGTGGAGGAAAGGTGTTTTTCCAACCGCCTGTACTTTAGGGCTAATCTCAGGGACCTCTGAAAGCAGTAGACCAGCGTGTGTGGTTACTTCAGGCATTGCATGCACTTTTTTTGCACTTCTTAAATTTCTTGCGTGTCTATAATGTGAAATGAGCAGAAACAAGCAGGTTCAGACTTACTGTGGTATGTCTGTGTGTGTATGTGTTTGAGGGCCGTGGCTGGATACACTGCGAAGTGTGTCCTTGAAGACAGGGTTTTCCTCAAGGATGAGCAGGCCTCTGTCAGGGTCAGACAGGATGGTACCCTTGGGTCCATGGAGGGATATCATTCCTTACAGAACATGGCCATGAGCAGCTTTTAGATCTGTGTGCGTGTGTAAATGCTTTTAGGCTCCACTAGTTATCTATTTAAGTAGAGATGCATAACATATTAATAATATATGTTGTCAAATACCAATGCCAAATGTAGGATCCTTGATTCTAGACCATAAAGCAAAAATTAATATGCACTCCTTTATTTTCCTGCTGAAACTGCTTAAACCAACCATAACCTTTTCTTAACTAGTTTAAGATTGTCTAGTTGTTTCCCAGATTTGCCAACCCATAAAGTGGCTAAAACCGCTCTAAAATCTAGCTGGCAGACCTACCTAACCAGCTTAGGCTGGTTGAAACTGCTTTATCAGCTAATAATATTAGTACTAATATATTTTTATTATCAAGTGTTCATCCTGTCAGAATGCGCTGTTCAATAAACCTTTTTACTGAACTAATACCCTTTTGAGGAACTTGTTTTATTCTGCTGATACTGATTTTTAACCATGTAATACAAATTTAGTCCATTCATATTAATAAATATAATATGTCTTTTTTTTTGTTAAAATTTCAAACGAAGCAATGGTACTTTTGACATTACAATTTTTTTCCCTCTGTTCTCTTACAGGTAGAAGATGCTATGCTTATGTTTGATAAAACTACAAATAGACATAGAGGTAAGTGCCCTTTTGTTTTGTGTGTGTGTGTGTGTGTGTGTGTGTCTGCTAATGTTATTATGAATGTCCTTCAGTTAGACTGTGCCGTTAGTCGTGCAGTTCACAGTTGCACTCTGAAGACATTGAAGCGTGAGTTTTCTGTATGAGTACAGGAGCCCCTCTGCTGCCTGTTACATTATAGCATTATATCTTCAAGGACGTTTCATTTGAGCCCTGAAGGTCAAGACTAATATGGTCCAATAAAAGAGCAGCGATTTCCACTGTAGCCAATCCATCGACTCTATTTGATTAGTCCGACATTTACCATTGGATACGCAGGGTGGAGTGTTTCTCGGTCATGTTCACTCACACCTCCAGGCTTGTGAGAAATGTACAATACCTTCAGACTTATGATATACTGGACCTAAAGTTATTGCTCACCTGACCGAGTTTCTGTTACTTTATTTGTAAGAATTTATTTTCTTAGAAAGAATGAGCTTTGTGGAACGTTACAGGCTTTTAGGGTGATGTTTTGTCTTTGCCTATTGGTGTGATTGAGTGAAAAAGTAATTTGTTTGATGGAGTAAAGGAGATAAGAAATATCTTTAAAATGTTAAAAGAAGAAAATTAGGAAATAGGGTGAAATCAGAGAGGAAGAGAGAAGAGAAGGTACAATGAAAAGAAAAGTTTATGACATGAGAAGAGAAAAGAAAAGAAAAATGAGGATGGAAGAAGAAATGAGAAGAAAAATGACTTGAAAGTAGAAAGGAGGAGAAGGTGTGAGAAATGGTCGGGGAGAAAGGAGGAGAAATAAGAGAATGGGAAGCATAAAGGAGAAATTGGGAGGCGAGAAGAGAAACTTGGATAGAGAATGAAAAACGAGGATAGAAAAAGAAATAAGCGAAAAGCGAAATGGGAAGTGTAAAGGATAAATCGTGAGGAGAGAAGATAAATTGGGCGAGAGAATGAAGAATAAAGAGAGAATGAGAAATAAGGTGTGGAGAGAAATAAGGAGAGAGATTGACAAATGAGGATAGAAGAATAAATAAGAGAAGGACAAGTGAAATGAGAAGCGCAAAGATGTCGAGAGGAGAAAAGAGAAGTTGGGAGAGGTAAAGAGAGAATAAGAAATAAGCGGAGAAATAGGGAGAGAGAATGAGAAAAGGATAGAAGAAAAAAGTGAACTGGGAAGCATAAAGGAGAAATTGGGAGAGGTAATGAAAAATAAAGGGAGGAGAGAAGAAAATGAGGACAGAGATTGAGGAACGATGATATAAGAACAAATAAGCATAGGGTAGATTTTGGGAGGAGAGAAGAGAAATTGGGAGAGCGAGAAATAAGGGGAGGAGAGGAGAAATGGCGAGAGAGAATGATAAAAAGGTTGAAGAAGAAAGAAGTGAAATTGGAAGCATAAAGGAGTAAAGAAGAGAAATTGGGAGAGGTAATAAGGAATCAAGAGAGAACGAGAAATAATTTAAATGGGAATGATACAGGAGAAATTGGGAGGAGAGAAGAGTGAAGGAGAAATAAGGGATGGAGAAAAGAAAAATGGGAAGCGTGAAGGAGAAATAAGGTGACGAGATAAGAGAAATAGGGAGAAATAATGAGTAATAAAGAAGGAATGAGAAATAAGGGTTGGAGAGAAGAGAAATTGAAGCATGGAGGAGAAACAAGGGGAAGAGAAATAATGAAAAATTAAGGGTAGAGAGAAGAGAATTGGGGAGCTCGATGGAGAAATAGGGAGAGGAAAGAAGGGAAATAGAGAGAGGGAATGAGAAATGAGGTGAACAAGAAACAAAGGAGAACACAATAAGGTATAAAGAAAGGAGAAATGAGCTGAGGATACGTGGTCTGGCCAGTGTTGGGTCGGCTTTATCCAGCTCTTATCCCAGTCTTACTGTGTAGCTTTTGCAGCGATGCCTCTCATGAGGACATTATAAAGGTAAGCGCAGCTTTAACTGACAGCCAGAGAGAGAGAGATAGAGAGAGAGAGAGAGAGAGAGAGCAGGCGAAAAGAGAAAGAGGAAGCAGATGCACAGAGAAACATGCAGAGAAATAGCTAGCAGCTTCATGCTACAGTGTTCACAGGTATAGCATCCTCCTCTGTAGCGGCCTGAAAGCCACGAGAGAGGTTCTTAGCCTTGAGTGGCCTTTATGTGGGCTGAACGGAGAGGCCGAGGAGCAGCACTGTGTCTTTTATGCTGCATAAGTGCCTTTCAGCACTCACAGATGGGCAGGTTGTGGAAATGAAGTGGACGGTATTAATCTTTCAACCCAAGATTTGCCTTTTAATCCATATCGGTCATATTTTAAAGGTGAGCGCGTGCGTGTCTGTTTTTGTAAGGTTTGCATCGGATTTGCATCTCCTTTCTCTCTCGCTCTCTCTCTCTCTCTCCCACTCACACTTCCACCACATCCCCAAAGGACTTCCTGTTCTCCTGGGCGTTGCAATGCTCTCGACTGAGGATCAGTGTCTGTGACATCGTCAGTACAGCCTTATAAGTAACAGAGATCGATCTTCCTTTTTGCTCGATTAGCGGCTTAGCTAAGCTTTTTCTAAAAACTACTTCACAACCCAGCGTCAAAAACAAACCGAGCATTTCTAAATGTCAAGTTGGCGTCCAATCCGAAAAAGACGTGTTTTCTCTTTTACGTGGAGATCAGAGCATGTAACAAATACAGTCGCTGAACTTTGATCCACACTTTCTTCTGTTTCTCTATTTCGCCTGTCCCCGATGCCCCGCTCCCCCACCGGGTGCTCGTACATGCTCTTGTAAATACTCCCATAGGGCATAGTGTCTGTATCTATAGGAACGAAGGGGGCAGAGGGTTTTCGAGGAGAGACACTCTCTGGAGAGTCCAAACTGTGTTTGAGAGAACAGGCAGGTCGGAGTGAAGGTGGAGAGCGTCTGTTTAGCTCTAGCTTTGGCCCCTAGTGGGAAAGAAACGCTATTATTCTCAAACCCTTGCGGATGTAGGAAAGAGCCGCGAGGTCGGAAATGAGACTAACTGCCATTAAACACACCGCTAGTAAACACCAAATGCCGAACAATGTATTCAACAAACTGCCATTTCCAATTAAAGATCTTGCACTCTTTTCAAAGAGATTCCTCACAATAGTGCTGCAACAATACCCGCTTGCAGATGTGTTTTGCTTTTGTTTGCTTGCTGGTTGGAATATGTGTGATTGTCTTTTTGTTTATTCATGTCCTCCTCGTTAATTTTTTTTTTATTTCCAATGGTATCTTCAGCCAAACGAGGTGTCTTGGGGGTCACCGGTTTTAATAGCCTCACAGCAATTACTTTACGTGACTGCAGCTTCCACTGAAATGAAGTGGTCAACTGGACGGTAATGGGAAGGGAGAGAGACTTTTAAAACACTTTTTGAAGATTAATGTTTAAATGTTTTTCTTTTCTCCTGAAAGAAACCTCTGGTTGAAAAGATGAAAAAGGGCAAATAAATAGAAATGCAGTGATTGGTCTGTGCTCTGGCCTGGTTTGCACACATGCTCCAGCCATATTTAGTGGGTTTTATTTGCTGAATCCAGTAATCCAATATATAAAGATCACAGTCACTAGACTATTGAGACCACTACAATTTATTTTTTTATTGCGTCTTTGTATTTGATAATTTAATTTAATAAAAATTTCATGGACAAATCTAATACATTTTTTTGTGGTCTTTTTGGATTTAGGATTTTATATTTAATAATTTAAATAGGAATAATTTAAAATAAGTATTTTAATTAATAAGAAATAAAATGTATTTATTTTAATAAAAGAAAAATAAAGAATAAAAAAAGAATATTTAATGTTTGTGTGCGTGTGTGTATATGTATGTATGTGTATATATATGTATGTGTGTGTGTGTGTGTGTGTGTGTGTGTGTGTGTATATATATGTATGTGTGTGTGTGTATATATATATATATATGTATATAATACACACACACACATATATACATACATATACACATATACATACATACACACACACACACACATATATATATATAAAATGCATATTGTTATATGCGTGTATGTATATATGTATATATACACCCATAACAAATGCATTTTATATATATCATGCTCATGTTGAACAATAGAGTTCGTGTTTCGGCAGTGTTGTGTCTCAATTTCCCCCCCTCTCCCCCTCAGCATTCCCTGTTCTGTGTCTACTTTGACTCTTGATCAATAAATGGGAAACTACCCCTTTAAACACGCCTAAAAATACAATTGCAACATGGAGAGATGGTGTTGGAGGAAAGGACCAATGTGTTAAACACAAAATAAAAAGACAATCACATTACTTCCTGTTCCCTCCACTGCAGCACAAGACAATCTCGCACTCTGATGTATTACTGTCATCATCTCGACTGTGTGTTTGTAACTGTGTTTGCAAGAGAGAGAGAAACCAAGATGCTAGTGGGTGACAGAGGACAGAAGTAGAGACAGACAGTCTCTAATCCTCCGCAGTCTGTCTGTCTTCACACCCCCCTGCAAGACTATTCAACACTGTCCTTCAGCTCAGAGGTGACGAACACGCGGCAGCTAAAAGACTCTCTCTATTTATCCCCCTCTCTGCTCTCCTTCTCCCGTGAAAAGGGCGTTAGCCGTGCCAGAATGGGTGGACAACAGCCAAGGTCTTGCATTCAAAAAGAGAGAGTGAGAATGATTGTGGTGGAGATCGAACTGTATGAGGGTAGAAATGCCAATAAAGCCTGTCCTTTTTTTGCTATGTCTGGAAAGGCTTTTGGCCCCATATACACACTCGCACTCCATCAGGGCATATTTTAGTCTCCTCATCTTTTATCTCTTCCCTTTCTGCTTGTCTGTCTCGCTCTCTCCCTTTCTGCTCTTTTTTCTTCTCTCGTTGAACAAGTCTCAAGTGAATATGCTACATCTGTGCTTCACAAAATGAGAAACAAAGTCTGTGCTGCGCTAGCCTGCCGGAGCCTGATTTTACACACCTTAGCACAATTCTGCTCTGATAATCTCAGCGCTGAACATTCATCAGTCTGACTTTAGAGACACTTCCTTTGTCACCCAGAAAGCCCCCCTAAATACTGGGCATGTGCATTAATTCGACCACTTCGAGAGCCTGACAGATAAATCAGATGAGTGGTGATGGTCAACCTACACTTGCCTCAAATGAACTTCTTGGGCCTTTTTTTCTCATCTTATGTTTACATTGTTCCAAATCTATATGCTGTTCCTGTATAATTGTTTATGTGGAACACAAAACAATCTTTCTTGGGTTTATTTTTTTTTGTTTTGAGGAATCTTCTTTTTCATACAAGGTTGTTGTTGTGATCACAGATGTCCACAATGTACAAAGAAACAGAACATGCGTAACTGTGTTTATGATCCCACAATTACGGTCTTAACACTTGACCACTTGTATATAGCGATATTCCAGATATTCCAGTGTGGGTTTAGTGTCCATTAATGGTCCTAGGCTTTAGTGTTTTTAAGACCTTGGACAGTCTTGCACAGCTTTCTTGTAGCTCAATCAGTAGAGTGTAGGCTTGCAACGCCAATGTCATGGCTTCGACTCCCAGGGAAAGCAAGAACTGGTTACAATGGCGATGTGCACCTTGAATGCAATGCAAGTCGCTTTGGATAAAAGCATCTGCCAAATGCATAAATGTGAAATGACCTTCATATGCTCTCAAGTGGCCAATTCTGAAATTAATAGAAACCGTTTTTTTTTTATCGCAGTTGTTTTAGAGCTCTGGTGGAGGACTATACGTATACATATAGTATTTTTTATATAAACATGTTGTACATAATATGTAATAGATTATAATAGTACTCAAACCATATGTACTACTTTCATGGAGTTTTTGCTGCATTGAAAGTCTGGAGTGTCCATGTCAAATACGTGTGTAAATCCCTACTCGGTACTAGGAGCTTGTGAACAATTGCTCAAATGTTATGAATTTGTATGTTGGGTGACATTCCCAGACCTTAACAGAATAAAAGAAACAAAAAAAAAATAGAGACAAAATAAATAAAAGGGAAAGCTCTTCAGTTGTGGATGGCTTTTTTTGGCATGGAATATTGCTGGTGTGGCATTTTGAGAGAGGTTCATTACTGTTGTTGCCAACTAACGATGCCCCTCATTGTCATTTAAAAGGCTGTGCAAACAGATGTGTCCCTCCAAAATCAAATGTTTGTCTTTCTACATAGCTGACAGAATCACTGTGCGTTGTATCATTGTTTGTTCGTGTGCAAAAAAGACAGATTGTGTGTGTGGTCGTGCCATTTTTCTGTCTTGTGTGCTTGCGTGCATTCAGAGATAATGTTGTTGTGTTGGCATATCTGTGTTTTAGCATGTGTAAGTACCCAAAAAAGACACAATTCGACATCTTTCACATCCCACCAAGTGGTATTCTGCTTTTGTTAATATTTCATTCTCAGATAATAATAAATGATATGATGAAATCGTCTGAAAGAGTGGCGTGTTCCGCAGATAAGAAGACAGAGTGTGTTTTTACAAGATCAATATGAAATGATAAAAACTTCACGATCAAGGTTAGTCAAATCGCTCCCAGAGTGAAGTGCAGCATTTTTTTTGCCTTTTTCCTTTGATCTGTGTTCCCGGTGGAAATATATAGTTTGGTTGATTTTCCGTCTCGTTTCCGAACACACCCAACAAGTCGTTTCCGAACATACTCAAGAGTGTGCATTTAGTCAGATGAACTCATGCCACTTTTCATCTCCAGCTTTGAAGCAGATTTTGATAGCTTAATGATCTGCTAACATCCCTCACTTTTAATAAATACCATAAAATACACATTTCCAGCAAAATCCAGCTCAGCCTCATATGCTGAGTTGTTTGCACAGACAGCAGTTGAAAGCAATAGCAGGCGTGTTGTATGTGTGTGAATGTATATGTGTGTGTGTATATATGTATTTGTGTATTGCACACACATACATATATATATATATATATATATATATATATATATATATATATATATATATATATATATATATATATATATATATATATATATATATATATATATATATATATATATATATATATATATATATATATATATATATATATATATATATATATATATACACAGTGGTACCTTGAGATACAAAATTAATCCGTTCCGAGGCGGCCTTCGTATAATGAGTTTTTCGTATCTTGGAACACATTTTACATGTAAAATGGCTAATCCGTTCCAAGCCCTCCAAAAACACCCCATTAAATTTCATAATAAAGCTAAATTGACCTATAAACAATGAAATAACGTAAAATGTCGAAGCTTACCTTTCGAGTGAGGCTATCTCCGAAAGTGGTGGCAGAGGAGGAGGAGGACAAACGGCAGATAACGTACGTACGTACACTTAACTTTACGAAAACACATAAAAAATAAAAAATTTCGGGTGTGGAGTGGCTGAGCTAAAGCACGCCAGCACGTACGTATAGAAGATGCACGATGGGAGGAATGCTGTCCGATTAAAGAGAAGGATCTCATGGCTTGGTTAGCATCAGGAACCAATGGGAGAGCAGGAGGATGGTGGCGAGTCTACTATAACTAAGATGGCGGCGTGCGGCGCGAGTTTCAAAATTGTTATGGGGCGAATCTTGGACTTTCAGAAACCTTTCGTATCTTGAAAACTTTTCGTATGTAGAGCAGTAAAAATGTTCGTCTTTTCTTTCGTAACTTGGATTTTTCGTAAGTTGAGCCTTTCGTATCTTGAGGTACTACTGTATATATATATATATATATATACACACACATTACTGACTTAAGGGAATACTTTACATTTTAACATTTTGTCTGCTTTTGACTTATTTGTTAATTTGTGTGCGTTTATTTTTTTGTGCACGAAAACAAAATTAATTCAATTTAGTTCTGATAGGCTGCTTTATGTGTGCACACTTTGTGCACCTTCCCACACAGAAATGCAAGCCCTGTACCATCAACTATATTCGTCCGGAGCAAATGAAAGGAGTGACTGAGGGGAGGTGGGTTTCTGTCAACTCGCTGTAGGAGAGATGAGAGAAAGTGCAGCTAGTATAGTGCATCTATTCTGCAGATAATTTCAGTATTGATATGTAACATCAACAATTTTGGCATCACTATATATTTATATAAATGCATTTAATCTATTATTTTAAATGCCTTTTTAAAAGTTTACAGTTGAAAAATGCGTATATTATAAAAGTCAACCCCCTAAAGTAACGAATGAGTGAATGAGTTGCATTGCACTGCTGAAATTCACCCGCATTCTGTGGGTTTGTGGGTTTTAATGTCAAGCCCTATATATATTTTGCCTGTGCTGGTAGAATAAGTCTGAATGTGCACAGGCTAATTGCGAGCTAAACACAAAAACTTTTGGTCAAATTTGAGTTCATTAAGCCCTCGTTTAGTGACCCCATTGTACCAAATAGCTATGAAACCTCTAAAAGTAGCTTTTTAACGTTTTCCGAGAGGACAACATTTCTTGATTAACTTCCATGTCCATGAAAAGGGCTGTTTTTCTCTGCTTGCTTTTCGATGACTGGTGCTTCTCCTCAGCACAAATTTGGTATCGTTTTAAAGAGCAGCATTCCAACTTTGGGTTTTTAAGGTATAGTTGCTAGATTATTTTGTTTTGGTACCTTCAGAAAACTTTTTTTCTCAAAACTTCTTTTGACGTTAAACATTTACATTTATGCATTTAGCAGACTTACATTGCATTCAAGGAACACATTGAATCAGTTCTTGCTTTCCCTGGGATCGAACCCATGACCTTGGTGTTGTAAAGGAAAGCTCAATTTCTGATTTCAACAAATCATACATAATTTAAAAGCTTCTCATTGTACCTCATTTTGTCAGCACAGGTCACATATATATTCACTTACTATGAACATTTATTTCTGTGCTAAAGTTAATCCAGAACGTTTCCTCAGTAATAGGCCTAGTTCAGGGGTCTGCAACCTGCGGCTCCAGAGCCACATGCGGCTCTTTCATCCCTGTGCAGAGGCTCCCCTAGCTTTGAAAAATATAAATGGGAATCAATAAATAAGCTATTTTATTAATTAATTTTTTCAATGGTATACCTCTTTCCAATTTAAAAAGTAACCTTTTACTAAATTTTTTTTTAAATATTTTGATGTTTTACATTGTCACAAACAGCAATAAAATGTCATTAGTTTTATTTTTGTAGTTCTGTAATTTCATAAATGCTACACACTTTAGTTATTTTATGTATTGCAAACTGGATATAAATCAGATTGGAGATTATCACGTCGCCGCTAATGATGTCCAACTTCGCCAGTCGGAGATCACTAAAATTAAGATTAAAGAGGTGTGTGAACTCGCAAGTATGATGTCAGGCACTGTAATATGCTCTGGCCCTCTTCCTATGCAGTGTTATTTAAATTTTAGGGATCACATAGGTTTTGTGGCTCCCGTGAATTCCATCCGGTAGTAAAGAGGCCAAAATAGCTCTTTTGATTTTGAAGGTTGCAGACCCCTGGCCTAGTTAGTCTAAAATGCATTATTGTACTCTACAGCTAAAAAGACTTTGCAACATTTGCACAATTCATTTAAGACACGAGCCCACATTTGTTTGTCCACATTTTCTTTTTTTTCCCATAATGACAAAAAGATCCAAACCCTGAAGAACGCATCAATCAAAGTCCATTTGCAAACAGCTTAACTGCAATATTCAGATGCAGTCTTAAGTGCAGTCACTTCTCTGTTTACTTGAACGGCTGAGTGATTATTAACTGCATCCCTGATTGAGCCTGAAAAGGACTGGCAGGCTCAGATCAGCTGGATGGTGATTGGTAGATGCAGATGACTAGGAAGTTGGTAATTTTTTGTATTTATATATGCAGTCAGTCTGACAGGGAGAGAGTACAACACCCTTCAGTCTCTGGTTGCCTCAGAAGAGTCAGGGCTTGATTCGCCACATCATGGTGAAACGTTTTAGCAGGTTTTGAGATGCTGGTTGTCAAACGTTCCGTATAATCTTGACAGACTTAAAAGCATCTAGTGTCATTTTAGCGTTTAAAGTGTTTACATGCACCAATCTTACATCAGTTATGCTGAATCAGTGTAAACAACCTAAACTTTGTTCTTTTATCAGATAAACTGTTTATTTACCAGCTTTATTTACACTTGTACACTGCTGTAGTCTAAATCTTTTCATACAAGCTTACTGGGGACTGATAAATATTATACAGTTTCATACCACTGATTTATCCCCAACGTCGCTCTGAATCTGTGTTTTCTGCTCCAATCAATATGGTTTGATTGGACAGAACTACTGTGTTGTTTGTTTGTGGATAGCACAATAAAAGGACGTTCTCTAAAACGATCAGGGACATCCTGTGAATCAGCTGTACTTAATCTCTCCCGATTGCGTCTGCTTTCTGCTGACTGTGCTTTGGAAGTGTGGCAATAATGTAGCGCAGAGTGTGTAAACAATGTAAGTACTGTTGATCCGCAGAAGGTCCTTTAAAGCCCACAAAGGTTAGCTGAGTTTGCTTTGGCCTTTTGCGACGTAATGGCAGCAATTTCCACTGGCTTCACGTACGGCACAGCTTCCCATCAGAGATCCCTGAGTAAACCTAATTAGATATACCTTCACCTTTCCTGGCGTGATTTCAAAAAGGGGCCGCACCATTCTCTTCCATTAGCGATTAATATCCTTTCTCCTTGTAGATATCTTTGCACGATATTAGTGTTTAGCGCAGAATGTCATCGAAATATCATAGTTAATCATACACATTTTCACAGCACCACGTTTAATTGGAGCTGCTCTAATCACTGTGAGGAGGAAATTATATGTTCAGTTTTCGAGGGAATGACAGAGGCCTGAAGCTTCAGAGATGCATTAGGAAGATGGAATGGGCTGTTTCTTCAGCTGCAGGTACTTTAATGTCCAGTGGTTGATTTATTTTTTTTTACTAACAAGCGCATTTGAAGTAAATAATTGTTTATTTGAAGATCGCATTAAAACATTTTACCATGCCTTTTTTGTGTAGTATAGCATATGCATAGAACTTTTTGTTGTCCCAGAGTGAAACTTTAACATTATAAAACATTATAAAAAAAATACAAATTATTTTCATTTAGTTTTTATTCATATTTTATATTCATATTCATATTTTTTTTAAACTCTTTCAATATTTTTGTATCAATTTTTGAAAATTGATTTTGAACCTCATTTACATTACAAGATGATAATAAGAGTATATAATTATTTTGCTGAGTATTCCCCCCTTCCCCCCACACTAAAGAAATCTTATGTAAAACTATAGAAAAAATAATTTAATTGTGTATATTTAGATACATAAATGGCTAGCTATGGAATTAGCCTTAACAAAACAGAAAGTCTGTCGCATTTCCATTTCTGTAATTTTCACTATGAAATGTTTGCAACAAAAAAACATAATATGAGTGTCGGTGAAGCATTCATGACAAAAAAAACAGTATGTCCTTTGTTTGGTCTTTGTTAGTAGACAAGCTATGTAAACTAGTAAGAGTGTGAAAAGTGATTGGAAAATGTTTTCCACTGGGAACAAAAGTGTTCATAGTTGAAGAAACACCCAACATTGTATGTTAGCAGTGCAGCAAAGTGGTTTTATTTCAGAAAATATATGCAATGGAAACTCATTTACCAGCCTGAACTGGTTCCCTTCACACCATTGTTAGTCACAACTCAGAGACAGACAAACTAATTCAGGTCATTTGTCCTCCAATAGACTTTCTCTTCTGGAAATGTTGGAAGGGTCATAAAGGCTCCATGGTATTGTGACTGGCACAGGGTTTGCTGCAGGTGTGCTGGGGGGTTCAAAGGCGTTGAAGAAAGGCTCTTTGAAGCAGCTGAAGTTCATGCGTTGACCTTTAGCAGCCCAGTGTTGGACTCCCTGGAAGCCGAGAGAATAACTGCATAAGCAGGCACACCGCTGACAGAGTGGACCGATGTGGCAGCATTTATGGTGCCGGATTCACAGAGCCTTGTTAAAGACATAAAGAGATTAAACAGAAAGAAAAGAATGAGTGACTTTCTGAACGACAGTTACTCTAACCTTCAGGAGCCCATTGTGAGACAGACGTCATCCCAAATAGTCCCTTCGGAAGACGGTATTATTTTGCTGTGCCTAACATCATATCAATTTGAGAGCTGAAAATCAAGTCAGGATTATTACAGGCTCTTATATAAGGAAGAACATAACTCATTGAGAAGCAGCTATCTGCTCGCTTTCTCTAGAGGAATTTACAACCATCTATACAATGAAAAACACAAAAAATATATCATTTCCATTTTCTCACCATCAAATTTATCTAAGATGTGCAAAAACATATTGGATTTAAAACCCGATCCCGATTAGAGAATAGTCAGGATGGATGGCTAGTCATTCAGCAACTGATAGATTGATTAGTAATCGTCAACTTAAACATGAAAATATTTAAATATTAAAAAGCCATAAAACTAGCCTTTGATGCAGGTTTTCATGCTGATCATCTTGTTTCATTTTTCTTTTTAAATTGATCTATTTGCATTTTAGCAGTAAAAGCTACAACTTTTCTAGTAGGATTTTAGTGGAAACCCTCGCAGAGAAGTTGCGTCTTCAAATTCATCCCCTTTAAATCACCTCTGTCACAGCCATCAAATCACCGCTTGCAGATTCACCGCATTCAGCAGTAACTTTCAAGACTGTCAGCCTTTATTTTCCCCTGGACTTCAATTTGCCTGCTGTGAGCAGTGTTCCTGTTATTATGCAAAATCGGAGGCCCTCAGTCTTTAAGTAAGGATTTTATAGTCTTATATCATAAAATGCTATTTGTTGACTGCATTTCTGGCATGTTTTTGGATTCAGCCTACAGTATATTTTGCACTGTTATGATACGTTCAGATAGTCATCTTTGGTCTCTTTTTGCATGTTAAATATAAGACGGCAAATTTAAACAATCTTTCAAGCTAACTCATATGTGAGCGGCCCATAAGATGATCAGACATGACCCCAAATCAGGCTAATTTTGAAGCCTTCCTGAAAGAATGTTCACCCAAAATATGAAAATTCAAATTTTCTCACTCTCATGTTATTCCAAAGCAGTATTGGTTCCCAAAAAGCACTGGAGCCCCTTTGAATTTCATTTTACATTTGAAATAAAGCAGAAACAAAGAAAAATATATATTTTCTTCCCAGTCATAGAGGTTGGAGCAACATTAGGGTGAGTAAATGATGACAGAAGTTTCATTTTTGCATGAACTATGCCTTTTAAGATCGACTAGGTGACTAATTGTTCTGACATCTAGTTTTGCACATCCCTAACAGCAATGTAGTATTTTTTACAGAGAGAAAATACGCCTCTGGCAAACAGCCTGCCGCGAGTCTCTGGGATTAGATTCCACGTTGGACACAACGGCGGCTGGCTCCGAGTTATATGTCATTGTGTATGGAATTACGCAACCGCTGACCTTTTAATGCTGCTGGCTCCTCAATTTATGACCTCTTCAAACACAGCTCTCAGAAACAGCCACCCCAGTGCGAGTCCAGCGTACGGCGAACACACAGCGCAACCATATCAGCATTCATAGAGTCCTGAACACATTCTTTTCCAGAGGTTAAGCACTGCAGGGGATTGGCAAGCGTGCTCGGAAAGGAGAAACAGGAAACACGCCATCTCCAACACTGGAAAGTGTTTTAGTGAGTGTGTGCTATTGTTTTATATGCCTCACTCGGATAATGTCAGGAATATTATGCAGGGCCCGTCTGTGCAAGACAGATTGTTATGTTTTATTTCATGTATGTTGTGTTTCTTATCATAAAAATGGTTTCTTGCTTTGTTCCCTTTTGTTGAAAGCCCTCGTAAATCGCATTAGAGGAGTAATAGTTGCTGCATTGTTAACCTGCTGAAGTGGTTCTTTCTCATTTAGGATCGATAACTTAACTGTGTACGATATAACCTGCCTTCTGTTGTGCAGAACTCACTGAGCTTAGGCAATTTATTAGCTTAGAAGAGAAAATAGCAATTTTCAAAACAACTTACTTGAAAGGAATCATTTAATGAATAATTTGAATGACCTGTTGTAAGAAATTATCACAATTGCTGTGAAGTGCCACTCTTAGTTTGATTGGAAATTAGACGTGTGTAGATTGTAGCCTGTAGACCAAACACCTTTTTAGCCCTGGTTGTGGAGATGTAAAGCTTTTTTCACCTTCTAGAATATTTCAGCTTCAGAGAGTAAGCTTTCAGTGGCACATGTGCCATAATTCTGGTTCTTTCTTCAATGTAAGTGTATGGAATTTTGTTTGCTCGTTGTATCATACAATTCATCATTATCAGATTGCTTGGAAATATAAATGCATTAACCAGCCAAATTAAAGGTTAAGAAGATATTTAGTTTGTCAATTGTCACCCCTCCAAAAAACCTTGGTTATTATAGTAATATGCTTACAAATGGAGTAAAGTGGGTTGTTTTTGGATGTTTCTTGTTTAATGCAAAAAGTTAACGGCTTAACATTGGTCATGACACTATTGTGTTACACCATATACTTCCATTGTAAGTTCCTAACAATTTTTTATTTAAAAAAAGGTACAACTGAGGCACAAGTCAAAATGATCTGTGCTGATCAACATTATGCCACAGATATGGTCAATAGAGCTTCAATATCTCCATATAGAGCAGAAAAAGGACAAACATTAGACAAAGAAATTGACTTTTTTATTATATGTGCCACTTTCTCCTTCCACTAGTCTCTGTTACACCTCAGAACGTCTTCCGCATGCAGGGACTGTTAAGTATAATGTGCAATTATCATTAATTATCATTAACCGAGGAACGCAATTGGGATATGTTCAGAACTATGTCGACAAACTGAAAATGGTAGCTTTCCAAGCCTCCATGTTGAGAAGTCATCAGAGAAATTAAGATTATGTGGGTGTTCTCGACTAAGGGCTAAATTGTTTTCATTAGCGCAAACAAGTGAAGCAACAGTGTTTGTGAAAATGACAGAAAGTGGGGAATATTTTTGTACTAGGCACATCATGTTATCCCCATGAGCCTTTCACTCTAAGTACTTATACTTTTACTAACCTGCAATAAACTTCTCAATCTCCCCAGAATATCCCCCTGATTGACACCTCTGACCTTTCGTTCTGGGCTTTTGCAGAGCAAAAACAGCCCATTCCCCTGGTGATTGGCTGGTGTGTTTGTGATTGCCTTAGCTGATTGGCAGGCGGCGTGATTGGCAGGGGGGCTCCGGCTGGCGGCGCAGGGGGGGGTCGGGGAGCAGCTGCAGAGGCGGGCTGGTCTCTTGGATGTGAAAATGGTTTTGATAAATAATAAAACAGTGGTAATAACCAGCTGCTTTTAAGGGCACGTGACCTTCCACCACAACCGCCATGCAAATAATGACTTTACGACAACCTGATTGGTTCATGCATTATTAAGCCCAACCCCCCTCGGTTAACTCCACCAGCTAACGGCGCCACAGGTGTCCTCACATGGCCGTGCAAATATCATCCTCTTTCATTTGCCTTTTATTCTTTCATTTTAATCCCACCTCTCACTTGGCATGGCCCTCAATTTCCCTGTGGAAATGAAGGGCTGGTTATTGTATCCACCAGAGGAAGCTTCCCTCGGACTGTGTGCTATCATGATTTTTCTTGTGCGGCTAATGAGCTTGTGGTTATGTGTGTGTGTTTTGGAAGGAAGGCAAGCGAGAAAGAAAGTCATATTGACTCTGTATACTTCCCTGGATGCTTACATCCAATATGATCCATTGACACTTAGTGTGACTGCGCTGTATGGATTCTGCTGTGGCAGTTCATACTCACCACTTCTCCACATCGATCTTTTTGTCCTCACTATCTTTCTGTGTGTGTAGTAGTAGATGACTTTGCACTGACAATAGAAGGAAGAAAGGAACAAAGCTGAGCACCTACGTAGTCATTCTTCCTTCACGGACGTAGCGCACATAACCGTGCAGCGAAAGATCTCGATTTCTGCCTGTGATCTCTGTGAAAAGCTTGGTATGGATTGATGTGCTGGTGTGCCGTGGCTTAGAGTTTACTGCACGTTCTCTAGAATTATTGAGCTTTAGTGTTTATATTGGTTACAAGGCGATGTAGGTTTGAACTGAGAACTTGTAGAGATGTCAGATAATTATTTTTGTTATGGCTCATGATGATAAATTATGGTCATTATTATGTCTATTTAAACTTTTTAATACTTTTTAAAGCGGTAATACTGTGCATCCAAAATTACATTGCACAAATGTGAGTAGTTTTTGGGAATGCTCTATGTTGAGTGGAGGCTTTCTCTTGTGATTCTAGAGTGTTTTTGTTGAAGAACTTGCTGGCTGAAGAGGAGATGTGCAATGGGTTTTGTTCTGGAGGAAATCTCTGTTGAAAGGGGATGTTTGGGTCCTAGTGCACCACTGCAATCTCTCATAACCGAAAAAAACCCTCTACTGAAATCTCTGTCACACACACATTTCCACTTTAACCTCCCAACCCTCTCTTTCCCTCCTCAGATGTGTTGTACCTGTCTCCCTCCATCCCACACCGTCTCTCCCTCTGTGTCTCGTCATTCTGTTTCCCCCAATACCCTCCCACCCCTCAGCCCTTTTCTCCATGGCTTTTGTCAGATGAAAGTGACAGGTCCCGACGGAGAAAGCCGAGGAACAGCGCAGCACAAGACAGTCCTCTGGCGTTCCACAGCCTCGGCACTTTGTGTTTGAGATGTTCAATCAAAATGCTAATGGCTCTTGCGACGAGGGAACGATATTATTGTTCCACTAATTGATAAGAGAAAGAAGATGGAAGGGCCCCGTGTTGCCGGTCTACGCTGCCGCATACCCGCCGCTCAGACACTCTGTTTTAATTACAATTACACAAATGAAAGGGAACAAATTGATCCAACCAGCAAACAGTTTGCTGTTGCTCTCCTTTGTGTAGTAAACACTATACATTATTTAGTCATTTTATCCATTATTCATTCCATACCTCACCTCTGTTCAATGTAGAGATCCTATGGAAATATGCCAGAATGTTTGTTGAATCCACGTTTAGACTATGTAAATGTTTTGTATCCCTAACTTATTGGGAAATAATAATTGGTTTTGCTAAATTAACAAAGAATAAACTGAATTCTTTTTTAGTTGGACATGTTTGCTACTATAAATGTTATACTCATATTCACTATATACTATAATAATAAGCAAAATCAACTTTTCAGATGTTGTTTTCTCTTTTTTGCTGCTAAGTGACCTTAAAACTATCCATTGTGACCCTAAGCTTGAAATGGCAAGTAATTCTCTTGATGTTGTCTGTCTGCTAGGAAACATCGGCCACCCGTACTTGGGCTATTGATATGTTTTTTTTTTTCTCCGCGAAGCGTCTAAATTTAGCCATGGGCTAAACCTTTTCTATGAATCTTTGTTGGGGTCATGAGAGAGAGACATTTCTGTGTTGGTAGACGTATCAGAGCTCCATGCTCGGCTGGGTGGCATAGAAAGGGCAATTAATAGCCTGTCCGGTTATTTCTTCCTGTCGGGGTGTCCGTCAAGTGGGAGTGATGCTTCTGTCCGCTGCGTTCCTTGGAGATGTGGTCTGTCTTATTAAGTTGTCGACAGATTTGACTGTGTGTGAGGGAGAGTGAGTAAGAGAGAGAGAGTGAATGGACTACATATACTACAAAACTACATATTTTCAAAGTCTTCTAGTGGTTAGTTGCCTGAATACCTGTTTAATTGGTCTGATTTCTGGTTCACTCTCTGGGGTCGGCAGAGTTTCTGGCCACTCCACTTTTTTATCCGTTTCATCCTGATGGCTACAAAAGAGACTCAAAATACTGTCAATTTTGAGCGTACAGATAAGTGTTATACATCATTGGAAACTGTTAGATGGCTACTTTTTTTGTTTATACTCATATTAAAAACTAAATGTTGTGCTTTTCATAAAACAAACATTATGCGCGTTCTATCCTCTCTTTCTTTGAAATCCATTCTGTAACGCGTTATCTCTGCGAATACTTGCTTTATAGACATGAGAGATATGTCTTTAGGAAGCTTGAAGCATCTTATTTTAATTTAAGTAATTCATATAAAAAGCAAATATTCTCTGTTTATGTAACCTGTTTGAAATGAGATATGTCTTTGTTTCACGATCCACCTCATTATCTCTAATGTGGCGTTCTATTCAAATGCAAACTCTGATTGGATGCATTATATGGACTTTACAACTTTTCCAATCTTAAATAGTGCAACACTCAAGGCAGGATGCTCAAAAAGAGTATATTTATCGTATCCTTTATTTTCTTTCTCTCTTTTCAACCTACGCACTTGTCACTAGTCTGCGTATGTCCTGGGACCACTTGAAACGGTATGTGTGTGTTCGTGTGTAGGTGTTTGCGTAATCGCATCACATTTGCCTGAAGGCAACTCAGCAAGTCGCCATGTTTAAACGGCCGTCTTCGTAACGGTGCAGGGAGGAAGAGGGAGGAACCTGTTGAAAGAGGCCTTTGGTAATGTGCTGAAAATGTCAATACTAAAGGGAGAAATTAGCTCAAACATGCCTTTAGGTTGAAGAGGAGACCAGCAGAGAAGAAAAATAGAGGTTTCATCAGACTCAAATCAAGCAGTAAGCAACACAGGATCACAAAATGAATCCGACTGACTCGGGCAGGGTATTTTTCTGCTTTTAAAAGCTGCCTAGTACAGGTGCACAAGGTTAATGAGAACAACTCTCCCAGGTGGCACTCGCCAGAGGGAAGCAACACAATATGAGAGAGAATGAGAGACTGAGTCTGCACTGTCACAGCTAGAAATGAGCAGTTGAGAGAGTTTTTGCTAAATTTTGTTTGATAGGTGCCAGACTCGGGGGTGAGGGTATCTGGGAAATGCCTGATGCTATTTTATTGCGCATTTGACAGCTGCAGGCTGCTACACGCTGGTCCTTCAGTCTGTGGGGGCATAATTGGTTCTGCGCCGGCCACGATGCGCCGTTCGCGGGTAGTTTGGGGGGATTACGGCGAGGCGAGGGCTTTGAGTCGTGTGTGCCGGAGATACTGGAGCGACTGGCGGTGGTCAGCTTGAAAAAGGCTGAGCAGGGGAGGGAGGTGGTCGACCTGGACTTTTCTCACAGCTTGTCCATTTTCTTCAGCCTTTCTGACAGATAAGCTCACAGAGAGAGAGAGATAGAGAGCGAGAGAATGAATAAGAGAAGGAGAGAGAGGAAAATGGGCTCTTTCAGCCTTTAGATTTCATTTCAGTAGGCTTTATCTCTGCAGAACAATGCCAATGGAAAAGCTTATCAGGAGCGGTCTGAAGCACAAAGGCCCCACAGTAACGTGCGCTGATCACCACACACATACAAACACGCACGTATAGACACACACACCTTTTATTTGCGTGCTCTGACATGGCCTGTTAAGAGTATTTACTTGTGGTGGTTGCATTATTTTTGCACAGCCCTAATGGGGGCCTGCAACCTCGATGTGGTGCAGAGATGGAAAGGGCTGTATTATATTGTTCCATGAAGTGCGGTTCCTATTCCTGTGTGTTTATTATCAATGGCAAAGCCAGTGTTGGGTATGGCCCCACTCACGGCCCGTTTCGTTTAGTTGTTTGCGAAACGTCCCTTTATTTGCTGAAAGGCATGGTTCAGCCAAAAAATGAAAATTCTGTCAATATTTACTCGCCCTCATGTCAATCCAAACCTCGATGTTTTTATTTCTTGTGTGAAAAGCTGTGTGACAGACTTAAAATTCTAAAAATCTTCCCCTACGGTGAGCATTTCACTAAAGAACCATTGATATATATACATTTTTTCATTAATTAGTCAAGGATAGATTTGTTTCCAAATTGAATTGAGTCATTTCAAAATGTATTTTCTTTGTTTCACACTGATTCATTTGTTTAGCTAGTATATTCTGTATTCAAGTGAACTACACTACTCAAAAAAATGAAGGGAACACTTAATAACAGTATAACACTAAGTCAGTTAAACTTCATGGATCTCAGTCTGTCCAATTAGGAAGTATAAATGATTGTGAATCAGTATACTTGCAAATAAAATTGACAACAGGTACAGTGGAGAGGCAACAAGAAGACAACCCGCAAAAAGGGAATGTGATAACAGGGGAAAACCGCCATATAGATATGTTTTACCTCAGCAGGTATATTAGGCTACTGTCACTTTAAGACCTGATGCACAGATCCATTATACTGTTACACAGTTTCTTTCGTAATGGTTCACTTAAAACACTTAATTCACTTAAAACATTACTGACTATGTTTACATGAATACTCGACAAGACTGGCATTTTGACAATATTTTGTGTGCATTTGACGGTTTAATCCAAAATAATTCAATTTAATACTGAAAGGTGGCTTTATGTGCATACTTTGGGTATGATCACAAAATGATTGAGTAAAAATATGCACAATCTTATATTTTCTATAAAGATTGTGTGATTTTTCAAGTTACAAGTTTGTGTGTTTGTGTTGATGTGGGTGCGTCTGATCCAAAACTGCAGCTCTAAGTAACACATGCAGCGAGCACATCTCAATTTTTTGTTAGTCACACAGAAAGCCAAACCAGCTAATTTCCTCAGCAGCAGGAAAGTTTCGCACCAGCGACAGGCTAAGCATAAGATTACTTTGTTTGTTTTCACTCTGTCTCGACTAGCAGGTAAATAATCACCATATCTGTATATGAAATAGTCTTTATGGTGTTCACTAGGCCTTTATTCCTGAAGTGTCACTTTCAATAAAGAGAAGAATATAGTATTATGCTCAGAGATACCCCTCGCATGCGCACCGAGCGGCCGTAGAAGCAGCCTGCTGCTGCCGCTTTGAGGAAGATTAATGGGAGGTGAGGTTCTAAGGTGAGAATTCAGCCTGAGAATGAATAAGATAAACACATTCAGCTTTTTTGATGCTGGTTTAAGGCAGTAATGACACTTGAATGAATGGCAGACATTCAAAGCACACCAACTGTTATTAGCTAGGCGAGGCTAGCCACGACGCCATGTGTCTGACATGTATTGAAAATCTTGGAGATATGTGGAAAACAAAACGAATGGTGTCGTGTGTAATAAACGCGTTTATTGGGGATGGGTGGGGGGGAAATGCTGTTTATTTGCTTTCATGTGCTTGCATTAGGAAAAGCTATGTAAAAGAACATCCCAGAATGCAACACTATGTTCCTACTCTGAGATGTTTTTGAGTACGTTGGTTTTAAGAGATGCGCTCTTATGCTGATGAAGATGTCCCGGTGCTGAGTGACAACGGTTTGCGGTTACCATGGCGACAAAGGCATGCTGAAAGGCATCAACCGCTGCTAATGAAGGGCCTCGTTAACAGCCATGCAGATAAGAGCTCCTTTAGCTCTAAAAACAATCCTGAAACAATCAGAGGGAGAGGCAAAGAGAGAGCTGCAGGTGAGAGGAAGAATCATGCTAGCAAATACTCTTATTGAACGGAAGAGAAACGTTCATGTTTTGCTACCATAATTATCAATATTATTTACATTATTGACATCTCATGATTTAGATGCGGTGTTCGACTGGCTGATATTGGTATTTTTTCAATTCAAGCGCTCTGCTACAAGAGGCTAAACTGGTCACTTGAGGTTTCCCACTTCTCAATACTGAGCTTCTCTGGACAGACTACTTGTTTTAGCTTTTTTCTTTAAAACCCAGCCAATGTGCTTTGAGTTTGTAGTTGATTAACGTACTTCAGGACTGAGGAGGAGGAGAGTCTTTACTAAGATATATTCGGAAGAAGAAAAGTTTTTTTTCCATCCTGATATGCTGTTTGCTGCAACAGTTGTCTCCAGGTTTTTTGTCATGTGGGAAGCTTTGAGATTTTAAGTCAGAAGATTCATGGTGAGTCTCTTCTTTCAGAATTATGGATGGGACTTTTTAGGCGTCTCATGATTTGATTCAGTTTTGACTTTCAATACATGTATATGTGTGTGTGTGTGTGTGTGCGCACACACAGTGGGTATGGAAAGTATTCAAACCCCTTTACATTTTTCATTCTGTTATATTGTAGCCATTTGCTAAAATCATTTGTTCATTTTTTCCTCAATGTACACACAGCACCCCATATTGACATAAAAACACAGAATTGTTGACATTTTTGCAGATTTATTGAAAAAGAAAAACTGAAATATCACATGGTCCTAAGTATTCAGACCCTTTGCTGTGACACTCATATATTTAACTCAGGTGCTGTCCATTTCTTCTGATCATCCTTGATGGTTCTACACCTTCATTTGAGTCCAGCTGTTTGATTATACTGAATATACCTGTCTATATAAGACCTTACAGCTCACAGTGCATGTCAGAGCAAATGAGAATCATGAGGTCAAAGGAACTGATGTATGTATGTATGTATGTATGTATGTATGTATGTATGTATGTGTATGTATATATATATATATATATATATATATATATATATATATATATATATATATATATATATATATATATATATATCTCAGTTCCTTTGACCTCATGCATACATACAAGTATAGAAAGTCAAAATTATCAAATCATGAGATTCCTAAAACGTCAGAAGAGACTCCATGGATCTTGGAAATACATGGCAAATTTGAATCCACATAATCTGAATATCACGACATTGATGTCACGACATATCATGACATTCCAAAATGCACGGTAGTATGTATGAGAAGCAGATGTCCAGGGAGTCTGAGTGAAATACTTCACACCCCATTCTAAAGATAATAATGCCATTCCAATTGAAAAACCTTTCTGGGCTAGTGAACATCCTTCAACGTGTTGGATTTGACCGGCATTTTTAAACATGAACTACGCGTTCTGATTCTGACATTCCCAATTTTGAATATTTTCAGTAATTGTCATGATTTTTTTTTAGTATGGGGCTTTTTTTAATGATACTTTGATATTTTGACATGATTTTTTTTTGTCCCTCCTTTTTTCTAGTCAGTCTTAGATCATTTGGTTAATCTTAATAATATAAATAATCATTTGTGAATCATTTTCCCCCTTCCCAGTTAACATGATTATTCTCACAGTTATGTTAAACCTAGCCACAAAACGTTGACTACACAAGATAACTTTTAGCTAATATCAGTAAGGATTATTGATGCTCATATGTTATCAGCATTTGAGATGTCAGTTAATGAATGATAAGCTGAATTAAAGGAGGCCCACACACTTTAATGGAAATGTGAACGGATATGATCATGTGAGACAGGAGCTGAAAAGAGAAGCTCTAGAGTGCTTTAGTAATCAAAGAGCTCTGAGAGAGAGAGGGAAGAGATCATGGTGAGCTGCTGCTTTTCCATTAAAAAAATGTTAAAAATCGAGGGGCAACGTAATATTTTATAGAAACAAAATTGAGAGCATCTCAACATTATTTGACAGCTTTCCTTTATACAAAACACCCGCGCAACTAGAGGAACCACAAGACCTCTTTGCTTGTAATAATAATAAAAATGAAAAAGATCAGTGTGGATGCTCGGACTCCACTGTATGTACTTTTATGAATCATTTGACTATGAGAAACACTAGAGTATGTTTGGTGGGAGGATGACCAATATGAAAATTACAGTTCCTTCCTGCTTGTACTTCTAAAAGGGTATTAAAGGAAATTGGTGGGAGAATATGTACAATGATCTGTTTAACCTCCAGCGGCTCTTGGACGGCTTCTTGACTCCGCCAGCTTGTGAGGCGTAAGTAGATTTCTGACAAGGTATAAATCAAATTATAAAAATGACAGCCAGTGACATTTTCCCGTGAGCGATCCCCTCACGCATGCGAGGGAGAGAGAGACTGAGAGAGAGAGAGAGAGAGAGAAAGGGACAGACAGAGGAATATCTTTCAGGAACGCCTTATTTCTTTATCAGTCTGGGCTGTGGGGCCAAAAAAACAAAGAGAGGATTGGCAGGCCACATGCCAGTGACTTCTGCCTTATTGTCTGGCATCTGATAGTGCAGAGAGGATGAGCAGTACTTCAGCTTTGTGAATTAGATCAGTCTTAGACGCTCGATTGAAGCTCTGAGACATGTAGATGCAGTTCATTTGGTCATTCATTCACTGATTACAAAAGGATGAAAGATATGCGTTTCTCCCTTTGTTCAGTCTTTAATTGATTTATAAAAAAGCGAGGGAAATATGCTAACTTTATTCATACAGTCGTAAAATATTAGTGAACATTTACTCACGTACTTGTTCATTTGTTTGTTTCACCTGATGTGTAACAATTGAGTGGCAATTTTTTTAACCGTTCATTCATTCGTTTAATTGCTAATTTACCTAATGTGCAACATATTAATTAAATATTAAATATATAAAATATTTTATATTATTAATATATTATATTAAATATTAAATTATAATTTTATTATATTATATATTAATTATATTAAATTAATATATTATATTAAATATTAAATATTTCATACATTCATTTATTTACCACAAATGAATGAAGCTCTTCCATTTGCTTATGTTCATCATTCATATTTTTTCACCTAAGGTCTTTTTTACTTTTGTGTTCATTCATTCACCTAATTCATTACACATGAGAATAAAAAAAAATTATGTGCTGGTTTATTCATTTATTAACTAATAACAAGTGCATTTTGACCCAGCATATGCTCATTAATTCCTCCAGTGACCTCATGCCTTTTGCAGAGTGTAGCCTCAGAAATGGAGACAAGAGATGGAAAGAGAGAGCGATGGAGAGGAAGGGCAAAAGTATGAAAGCGTAGACATGCTATGATGGATGCTGATGCATCATTAGCCTGCCCGCCCTGGCTGTGTACCGCCAGACGGCCAATTTCTCCTTCAGCCACACTGCATTAGAGCACGACCCTCAGGATTATGTCCACTGGATCCTCTATTTCAGCCTGCGCCACGCTATCTGCGATAGATTATTTAGCATCAGCTTTCAGCTACATTAAACCTTGTTAAAAGCAGCTTCATGGCGAAGGATTACAAGGACATGATAACAGGGAGGGCTATCTCTTAATGAAGGAGTAATTTGCTCCCTGCTCTCTCCAGACCCCCTTCAGGATAGACTGTGAAGGGAACGTGGGGTGGAAGTGGAGAGGGCAGAGCTGCTCTCTGTGAGAGCTTCCCAGGGGCTGTGTGGAGAGGCTCTTATGCCCTTACAAATACCCAGAGATGCTGCTAATGCGTGTCCACTTGCATGCCATCAAAATCTGAAGCATGCCCCCACCTCTCCGAGGCTTTGTGCCTGTTGTTCTCTCTCACTCTTTATGATTCTGGGCTTTGTATCTCTTTGTTTTGCTCTGTTTCTCTCTATTGGTCATGATTCTGTATTAATCTGCTTGCTGTCTTAAACGTGTTGACAAATCTGCCATTTATAGTTGTTTTTTAACTACATTTTCTAGACATATAAAATGTGGTACAGAAGTTGCAAAATTAGACAAGATCCACCAGAAGATGAGAGAATGTGGATTCATTGCAATATGCTTCCACTTAAAGAGGATGGCACAACTGGCCATCAAAGTGGAAAGGCAATGATGTAGTGTGCTGTCACTGGTATATCTGGGGTTGGGAAAAGGTCAAACAGTATAGTCAAGGAAATAGGGCAATGAAGGTATTGAGGGCATGTGAGAGATTTTAAAAAAATGTTTGGACCAGTAGTCTGTTAGAATCAGGCTAGACCAGAACATGTGGCGACCATCAGGGGATTGTCTGCATCTTTTACATGCATCTTATGTTAGGAAGCATTTTAGCCAGTTTGGCATTAGTGAAATGGGCTCTGTGAAACACTTTACATTATATTAGGTTGTGTTTTGCACAAATAGATGAAGAATTAACTAAACAAAGAATTTTCTTCCAGTGGTCCTCAGAAATGTCAAAGCCCAAATCCTGCTTCCAGTTTCGGAAATGAGGTTAGGGAGATTATCCTATCATAAATGGTAGATGTCAGCCGATTTTGACCAGGGATGAGGGTGAGAATTAAATCAATTTCTGATTCGGGTGGATGATTGGGGAAATGTGGAAATATCTTTTGAATAAAGAGCCTTCACTTTAAAAAAACGAAAAAGATGACAATTAGGAAGGTTAAATTTAGCTGATCAGGAAGAGTAAAAGTAGAAGACTTCATTTCCATACAAGTCATTCAGAGGAGAAAAACTCTTAGCTGCCCAAATATCGAAGATGCTATCTGAAATGGACGTGGAGAATAAGTGATATGCATGTATAGCATTTGCAGCGAGACTTTGTGTAGACTGAACTGTTTTCTGAGTTGATGGCAAATCTTAATAGTATTGACTAGTATTGGATTGCTAAATTTTTGTGTACCCCAAGGGGAAGCTGGGAACAGATATTAGAAAGTAATGGCCGATAGAAAGATATCTATATGTGCACCCAGGGTGGGCTAGAGGCACAACTTTTAAGGCCAGCCCAGTAATGTTACATGCCCAAAAGTAGTATTGAAAATTTGGAAGCATTAAACCCCCTTTAGATTTGGGAAGATAGAGATCTGATTTTCAAATGCGATCTGGCATTTTATTCCAAAGGAATCCATTCAATTTCGGATCTAAATAAGCGAAAAAGAATTTGATGCAGACTGGAACATGCTGAAAAAGATATAACAACTTCGACAAGATAAACATTTTAATAAGTTTCACATGACCTTTTGCAACAAGAGAGCGCTAACTTGGTCATATCTGACATGGGCAAACATTTATTTTTTTTAAACAAACAAAAAATCAAGTTTTTAAGCGAGCTAATGATAAATATCCTCATCCAAGTCTTGCTTAAATGGGAAAGAAGAATGAGCAAGAGATTTAGCCAATTGGTTAACCAAAAATAACTTTTTCTTTATTTAACTTGTACCCTGATAGGCAGCCAAAGTAAAGGGAGGAGAGAAGCTATGGGGTCTGAGACATACAATAACAAACAATTTGCGTAAAAGTTAAGTTTATGGATATGACCATGGTGTGTGATGCCTTTAAATACATCATGACTATCAAGCCAGATTGCCATGGGTTCAATAGCTATATTGAATAGCAAGGGCGGGAGAAGGCAACCTTGTCTTGTCCCCCGTTGAAGCAAAAAGGGTTTCGAATGAACACTATTGGTATATACCAATGCAGACGGGGACACACACAAGAGTCAAATCAAGAAATTAAGTTGGGTTTATACCTGAATTTTCCTAGTGCAAAGAACGGGTATTCCCACTCTGCCCTGTCGAAAGCTTTCTCTGTATGCAATGAGACTATGCCTTCAGGATGAGGGAGAGAAAATAATGTTGAGTAATCTCTGAATATTAAAAAAAGAATGCCTATCCAATGGAAAACCAATTTGATCTCTTATGGAATTGTGATTGGCATTACCTTTTGGAGAGAGGAAGAATTTTGTGTAGCATTTTACAGTGTACTTTTAGCAGATAAATTGATCTGTAGTTAACACAGAAAGTGGGATTATTGTCTTCAAATGCAAGTATGATTAGGGTTATGGATGTACTGAGTCGCTGGGAGTTGGCCGTCTTGAAAGAAATCATTGTGCATCCTCACTAAAATTGGGACTAGTAAAGAAGAATATGCCTTGTAGAATTTGACTGTAAACTTATCAGGGCCTAGGGATTTTCCATTTGCATTGATTTAATTGCTTCTTGGATTTCTTGGGGGAGGGGGAGGGAGGAGGGGGATGCAGCTGCCTAATTCCTTTGCTGTACCTTCATCAATTCTAGGGTATGTTAATGAATCTAAGGGGTTGGAGATCATTGCCAAAGCCGTATAAAGTGCTCAGTAGTAAGCAAAAAAAGGTTTGGGTGTGATGTGAAATAACTATAGGGTGATAGACACTAGCAGTAACCAGATGCAGCAGCTTATCATCAATCGAAAAAAGTCAGTCTGGGAAAAGGTTTGGTGTGGAGCCCTTTTGACACGCTGGATATCTGATGTTTTAAGTCGTGTTTCCTGTAGAAATATACTACCCCCTTTCAAATGTTGCAACTACGTCATTGCAGCCTTATTCATTCCTTTAGTACTCCATGAAATCAGTCACACACTTTTACACATCTATGACGTATCAGTAGCCATCTAGAACGATGCATAATGTTGAAGTGACTTGGAGCTGCATGGCTTTCTGCAGCAGGAAGAGAAAGGAAAAGGAGACCAAAAACAGGAGAGAGAAAAAAAAACAAGGAAAAATAACACTCTTAATTGTGGCCACTTCAATGACATCCTCCAAATTACAAATATTGTCTGGGTAACACTGCTCAATGCTTTCAAAAGCTGCTTTGAAACAATCTGTATTGTAAAAAGCGCTATGTAAGTAAAGATGACTTGACTTGACTTTACAGCGATACAAAACTTACAAAATCTCATTCCCACCACCTATACATCTTTACAAAAAGAGCTTTATGGAAGTAACAAGTGACAAGCAAGAATGAAGCATAGTCCGGCCCAGTTCTGACAAGAATACACCACACACACATATATGTACACATACATGCATTCTAACAGGAACATACTGTAGGCACACCTGCTACAAAGTCTTACAGGCAACAGATAAGAATGTTAATACTATACTCTCTCTCATACGATACGTATTATGTTCTACACTCATCAATGACAGTAGTATCTTGAGACTCCAGTAATGACGACGATGACAGACCTGTGTGGTTCGATGAATGTGATGATGATGGTGTTACTGCACTGGTATAATGAGGCCTTTAAATCAGTTCGGGAAGCGCCTCATCGTCAGATATCGGCGCTGGATCGTCAACATTTGCTTCTGAGAGAGGCGAAGAGGCTCCCACTCCTCTCGTGCTCTCATTGGTCAATCTCGCGCCGGGAAAATGTTGGTAAACCTGTATGTATACAGCTATCAAACTTTAGAACTAATCAAGTTCAAGTTCAAGTTTTTTTATTGTCACATTACCACAGCACATGTGCCTTGGTAAGTGAAATTCTTTGGAGCATGCTCCAGAAATTTGCAGAAACAGTTAACATATAACTATACAAACTTCAACAAGTAAAATGTGCAATGTGCACAAACATAGTCAGTACACACAGTGTACCATTGGCATGCTTACAGTTAGTGCTACACTACACATTATACTCAGAATATACATACAGTTAACATCACATTACACTATACATTGTTTACGCAATTACACAGAATATACAAACTACATTATTGACATATATACACATAGAAATAAAAATGCTGAAGTGCCACAGATTGTACATGAACTGGAAAGAGATGTGATGGATGTGCCTGATGTAACAGGTAGATGTTAAATGCAGTGTGTGTGTATATAGTGCAGTGTTGACTCAAAGTTAAGTGCGGTGTGTGGTGTGCCTTATTGTGGGGGTATGCTGTAGGGTGTATTAGTTTTGAATGTTTAGTAATCTAATAGCCTGTGGGAAAAAGCTGTCCCTAAGTCTGCTAGTGCGGGACCGGATGCTGCGGAGACGTCTTCCTGAGGGCAGCAGAGAGAGCAGTCTATGGGACGGGTGGCTGGAGTCACTGGTGATCCTCCGGGCTTTCCTTACACACCGCCTGGTGTAGATGTCCAGGAGGGAGGGAAGCTCACCTCCAACAATGTGGCTGGCAGTTCGCACGACCCTCTTCAGAGCTTTACGGTTGCCAGCGGTGCTGTTTCCAAACCAGGCAGTGATGCAGCCCGTCAGGATGCTCTCTATAGTACAAGTGTAAAACGATCTGAGGATGCTGGAGCTCATTCCAAACTTCCTCAGCCGTCTCAGGAAGAAGAGGCGTTGATGTGCCTTCTTCAGCACTGCGTCAGTGTGTGCAGTCCAGGTGAGATCCTCGCTGACGTTAACGCCGAGGAACTTAAAGCTGCTTACCCGCTCCACAGGTGTCTTGTCGATGGTGATGGGTCTGTGTTCTCGGCTCTGTCTCCTGAAATCCACCACCAGCTCCTTAGTCTTGTCGGTGTTGAGTGAGAGGTGGTTCTCCTGACACCATTTAGTCAAGGTGCTTACCTCCTCTCTGTAGGCCGTTTCATCGTTGTCAGTGATCAGGCCTATCACCGTTGTGTCGTCGGCGAATTTGACGATGACGTTGGAGCTGTGTGTGGCTGTACAGTCATGTGTGTACAAGGAGTACAGGAGTGGGCTGAGGACACAGCCCTGAGGAGCACCAGTGTTGAGGGTCAGCGGGGATGATGTTTTGTTGCCCATTCTGACCACCTGACTTCTGCCTGTCAAGAAGTCCAGGATCCAGCTGCACAGAGATCTGTTTAGTCCCAGAGTCTGGAGCTTCACAACAAGTGTAGTGGGCACTATGGTGTTAAATGCAGAGCTGTAGTCCACAAACAGCATTCTCACATAGGTGTTCCTGTTTTCCAGGTGGGAGAGAGCAGTGTGTAGGGTGAAAGCAATAGCGTCATCTGTAGAACGGTTACTACAATACGCAAATTGTAGTGGTTCCAGTGAGGAAGGCAGCACAGAGCAGATGTAGTCTCTGACGAGTCTCTCAAAACACTTGCTGTAAATGGGTGTGAGAGCTACGGGCCTCCAGTCATTTAAGCAGGTGGTTTTGCTTTTCTTTGGTATGGGCACAATGGTGGATTTTTTAAAGCACGAGGGAACCACAGACAGACAGAGGGAGAGATTGAAAATGTCTGTGAAGACACCGGCTAGTTGGAATGCGCATGCTCGGAGCACGCGGCCTGGAATGCCATCAGGACCTGCAGCCTTGCGGATATTTACCCGTCGGAAGGATCGGGTTACATCCGCGACGGAGACGGTGAGTGCACTCGCGTCTCCTGCAGCAGCCGCGGGAGCGCTCTCTGTGTGGGCGGTGTTGTGAGCCTCGAAACGAGCATAAAAGTTATTAAGCTCATCCGGCAGAGAGGCGGCAATGTTCACCATAGCTGGTTTAGTCCCTTTAAAGTCTGTGATGTTACTGATTCCCTGCCACATACTTCTTGGATCGTTGTTGTTGAATTGTTCTTCAACTTTGATTTTATATACCCTTTTCGCGGCTTTGATGGATTTTCTGAGATCGTAACTGGTTTGTCTGCGATCATCAGCATTACCGGATTTAAAAGCGGATGTTCGTGCTGACAAGGCTTCTCGAACATCGCTATTTATCCATGGTTTTTGGTTGGGGTAGATACGAATTGTTTTTGTCGGTACAACATCTTCCACACACTTCCTGATGAAACACGTTACAGTCTCTGAGTACACCTCTATGTCGTCATCAGACGCTGCACGAAACATGTCCCAGTCCACGTGATCAAAACAGTCATTAGTGACGATGACTGACAACAGTGAACCGGTGGACTCAAGTGTGCACATAAAACAGCGCCTCCATAATGCTAAACAGAAGACATCTATAGATCTATTCTAGAATAAACAAAACAAACACAATCAGTCACCAGCCGATCCAGCTATGAGTTACTGCACTAGTCACTTTAGTTTAGACCAGAGCAGGACGTATAGATGCAGTTTAGTCTTTGGCTTCAAGGACCGATGCAAATCGTTTTTTTGCACAGAAATATTGCGTGCAAAAGTGGCACATCTTGTGGCTGATAGTTTTCATGACAAATGCCAGAGTTTATTTTATAGAATCTATAGATAAATTGATCTAACTAAAGAGGCATCCTTTTTTATATTTTTTATGTGGTTACTGTGGTTATAAGGCTTCACTCTGTTGTTATATCTTTAGGTCATTGGCAGTTTATTATGGATATTGACCGTGGGCATTCACTTTGTCTAACATGAAAGCATCTTTCCCTATTTTCAGTGAAGCATTTAGCTCTGTTGGATGATGAGAGATTGTGGGCCAATTTCACTGAGTGCTCTTCAGAATGCGTGACAGGTACCTGATGGAGATTGTGACAAATTGTACAGGCAAATCAGTATTTTATGTTTTTAGATTATTTATCTGTATGGTGATGTGTGTGTGTTTGTGTGTGTGTGTGTTTGCACGAGGGAGAGAGAAATGCCAGAGTTTTCCTTCCCAGGATCTGGGATCCGACCTCTGGAAAGTACCTCAGTCCTGTGCTAACATGTGCTTCTATTCGGAGATACTAGCATCAATGCTACGGCTAACTCCACAAGTATTAGGCCCATCTCATTGGGGTTTTCATAAGCCCGAAAAACTGGCACCACAAAAATAGTCTCCGGCAACAACTACAAAAAAAGTCACTTCTTGGATGTCATCCACTGTCCGTTCTATCTGAATAACCTTTAGATGAATTAGATGATGAATGTGAGGCCCCCTTCAGAGTGCATCTTCAAAGCCCAGCTAATAGTAGCACGCAGCTGGAATCCAGGCCATCGGATTGATCAGGCCTATCTCAAAGGGCAATTAAAGAGGGATAAAATGCCTTAGGCCGAAAAATGGTCTGGAGGAATAAAAAACACACACACACACAAAGCATTTAGGTTCCTTTTAGTTCAGACCAGCTGGAATACTGTTATACTATACAAATTTTAGAATGGACATACAGTAACAGCCATTATTGATCAAATATAGTTATCTGTATTTTGGTGTTACTTTTGCTGTTTCCATTTTTGCTCATTGCTCAATGCCAGAAAATCAATTGTGATGCACTTTTAATGTGGTTTTAACTCAGTTTGGCCCATTTATTCTCTTTTTGAAGCGGAGTAATGGTAATGCTGCTGTGTTGACTCCACCAAATCAATATCAACAAGTAATGAGGCATGACATTGCAGAAATTTGATTGACTTGAGCTTATCCCTTGGCGTTTCTTTCTTGAGTTTAGTGTCTCCAGGACAAATGCACTCTCTCTGCCTCTGAGTTTTTCTTTCTTTTTTTTTAATGCCCTTGGATGCAGGATTAAGTCCATTCGTTTTAGATCTTCTGAACTTCCTTGTGCTGACCTCAAAGCGTATCGGAGATCAAAATTAAGGGTTACTCTCAACTACAGTAACACCGGCGAGCAGGACGTTGACATGGGTATGCATGACGATATTGGTGTTCATGAAGCCTGCCCTACACACGCAAAACGTTTCCATTGTTTTTTTTTGTTTTTTCAACAACACACAATCCATTACTGGGCACAAAACGACCATAAAAACACATACACATGATCACCGGATGTAAGATTTATTGACTGTGCTATACTTGTCCTGGACCTTCAGGCAGTCATTTCTATTGAGCACTGACATAGAAGGGCAATACTAATCAATCTCTATCAGGTACTGTATTTGCCCTATGTTCATCATCATTACGACTGTTGTGCTCTAATCTCTCTTAGAACAGTCCTGAAAAGCATCTCGGCTGTATGCATTTAATGATTGACGTCTGGAATTCTCTCTTGGCGGCTGCTCCTACATAAGCACTGTAAAATTTTTGATTGACGTGAATTTGGTAGTATCTTAAGGAAGAAATCCTCAAAAAGACAGCAGATGCGCCAGGCGTCTGAATAAGACACAAAGATGGCCTGCGAAGCAGGAGACACACCACACAGCAGAGCTTTTAATTTCTGCTAATTCACCTTGGCGCCGTCCCAGACGTGGTGATTAAAATAGAGCCCATGTGCTGGAATGGCTCTATAATATACATTTTCACATTTGATTATACAAGCAATTATGTTGCACTTAATGAAATTTCAAATGTGCTCAGGAGGCTGTCGGCAGAACGGTCCACATGTGCAATGTGCAAATGCAGCCCAACCTACTCGGCCTCCTTCAGCGCCACATCACTTCCTGGGTTGTTGTGGAATCCTTTGCTTTTAAAGGAATACCGGTAGTATACCCAAAATAGCTCACCTTTGTGTCTTTCAAAACCCATATGCATTCCTTTAATGAGGTCAGTCATTTTCTTTAAATACTTTAATTCAGTAAGGATGCATTACACTGGATACAAATTTCAGCAAATACATTTATGTTAAATACTAAATAAATGCTTGTTCTGTTGAACTTTCTAGTCATTAAAGAATCTTGAAAAAAACGTTTAATTTTTTTAACACATTAAATAGAAAATGAATATGAATGTGTTATACACAGTGTCTGTGTGTGTGTGTGTGTGTGTGTGTGTGTGTATGTGTGTATATATATATATATATATATATATATATATATAAATACAGTAATACCTCGGTTTACAAATTTAAGAGCGAGCTCGCAACCCAAAATTCTCGTACACCAAAACTATTTTCCCCGTAAGAATGCACTAAAAATCACTCGATTTGTTCCACACGACCCATTCTTATCCTATTAATTACAGTTAAAATTATAACCATTAAGATATGAGATAAATACTAATTAATAATTGATAAACCCTTGACAGTTTACTGTAACGCGCACTTCACCTTTGAGTAGCGGCGCTGCTGGCGTGATGGAGATGGGGGGGGGGGGTTTCGGACCTTCATTCTATTTGCTGTACTGTATGTATATATTTCACTGTGAACAATAACGATCACAATTAATGTTAACAACACGAGGTAAAACCGCTGTAAATCACTTATAAAAGTATGCACTGTGGTGAATGATGCAACCAAACCGAGCGACGCTGAGAGAATGAACGAGTTAAGGGGTGATAAAGGGATTGAAACCGCGTGACTTTTATGAGAGGCTGTCGTTAGGATATTTCCAGTAAAAATGCGCGTGACGATGCTGAGTGTTAGGACTTTTCCACACCAAAATGCGCGTGAAATTTTTCTCGCACACCGATACAATGCTCATACAACGATTTGACTTTCCATTCTTGTACACCGATATACTAAGTCAGTGGTCCCCAACCCCCACGAAGTGCCACCGGGCCGCGGAGCGGCTACAAGCGGCTGTGACGCTGTGACTATGGAGGCGTTTGAACAGTCTCGCTTGCGCTTGCGCTCGCGGTCCGCGGCAAAATTAACACACGTTTTAAGTCACTCGTAAACCGAGGTATTACTGTACATGCATGCATATGTATGTATGTGTGTGTGTATATAAATACATGCATACACACTCATGCAGTATATGCACATATATAGAGCAAATAGCTTGTGAGTCATCATGATATTATTTTCAGAGTTTTGAGCAGTCTGCATATATCTGGCTTACTTGAATCTACATGTCACCTATGCAACAACTCACAGTATGATTGTTCATTTATATTGAATCACTGGTGAAGATTAAAAAAACACAATAATGTGGCAATATTTGCCTGAGATAAATAACCCCAATGAAAAATGTGTAGTCAGTGTTTGTTCTGTTCTTTACAAAGTCATGACGTGTAATATAGAAGATCTTTTTTTTTCTAGTATTTTATTAAGAGTCTTTACAATTAACAATTCTTTAGTAAATCATGATTTCTTTTTTTTTCGCTGTTGATTATGCTTACGTTTTTCCTGTATGAACAAATGAAGTGCTATTGTGAAATCTTTAGGCGATTAAGATGCTTTCCTTTGAAGCAAAATACAAAGAATTTGTTCTCACCGTAGAACTTTAAACAAGGTCGTTTTCTCTCTTTTGAAGAGATTCTTGGGAGAGTCCAATTTTACAGTATAAATAAATTACACTCCTCCCATCGTTGACGCTTCAGATTTGGACCGTAACCGTGTCAAACGTCTGTTATTCCCCCAGGCTGTTGGTGAGTTTACAACACCCTGATAAACTGTAGCAGCTCTGCATATGAGCGAGATATGAATATCCCCCCAAAAAACATGAGCGGCGGAAGCCCTGTGAGACGGCGGAGGTGGCATTATGACTTAGGGAAGCTGTCGGCTCTTGCAGCAGAAGTGTTGTTGATGAGGAGCGGCTTTATAGTCCATCTTTCTGATCGTGCCATATGTGTGTAAACATAAACAGTCTGGCCACTGTCGTAGCGAGTGGCCTAATTACATACTATCAGTGTTATTTATTTCCTAAAGGTGCCGTTAGAGAGCTCTCTCTCCACCTCTGCAAAACACGTTTGCCTTTAATCTGTCTACTATTTCAAGAGTGAATATTTTCACTAATTATAATGCAGTCAATGTTGTGTATGATTTCTCAAAATGATTTTCTCCTCAAATGTTATAAAAGGTCCAAAGTCACTGGCGTGAATGGTGTGGTGTAACGCTAGCATTCCCAAATGATTTGATGGCTAATAGATGCAAACTGATTTGACCTTCAATTATCATTTACTTTACACCAGCTGCATTTTCCACTCTGTGGAAAGAAATGTTATTATTACTTGTTTTGTGAAACTGAAGGATAAAGCATGAAGGCATGACCCCAGAGAAAAGATTTAAATTTTACACTGCTGGAGCGGAGTCCTCGCGGCTCAGTTTGTTGACAGCAGAGAGAAGTCTTTCCGAGCGTATTTTCAACAGTTCTTTAATGTTCCTTTTCCTAAGAACTGGACTATATCAGTTCTGCCAGATGTAAGCTCACAAGCTTTGTGATCTATTGAAATAGAACTTTCAACTAACCAGAACCAGGAAAAACTCATTTTTTAAGGGGTTCCCTGTCGATAACATCAGACGCTGCCTTTTTTTCTTGCGCTTTTCGTTGTGCCAATGCTCTAAATTGGATTTGTGTATGCGTGGCCTCTCTTATCTAAACAATTCATGTTGTGTGTGTGTGTGTGAGTAGACTATTATTGTTTCATTTCCATTTTTTATTATGTTCTGAATCCAAATTTTGTTTTTGAAGTCTCTCCTAAACCAGCCAGCACAGATACAGGTTGAAAAGCAGTTGGTATGTAGTCTAAAAGTGAAAAATTCCCAGTTTCTCCAGTGTGTGTCTTTTTAAGTAGGACAGTGAAATTGATGGCCCAGTGCTGCTAGGTGACCTACATACACTGGCTTGGACAAAATAGACTCCTGAACACACACACACACACACAAAACAGGGGATGCAGAACTCAGCAGAGCCTGACCGAACTCACATCCTCACAGATGCTGATGTGTTCACATTGACACACACACATACAAATAAGGATAGATATTGTGTGTTAATACAACCTGGAACCGCGTGCTTTCTGCTATTCTAATTTAACCGTGATAATAAACCGTTTTTAAGAAGAGACGGATTAAAAGAGTTGATTAGGTATCTGCTAGCCGTCCAGCAGCCTGCTAGTGTGCATGTATAATATTATATCCAAAATAAATATAAAATATTTCCATATGTAATAGAGCTAAACAAACATCAGTAGGTTTATTTTTTTAGTTATGTCAGGGCGACGGTTTGTGTCAGGGACAGTTTAACCATCAGCAGTATATCTCTTCAGAGCAGTCAACAACGTTTATTGCTCATCAGCTTTTCTCTGTTCTTTCTTTCACCTTCACTCCTGTATCTCTTCTCTCCATGTAATATCCTGATGCAGCGCTCACTCAGGTGCCCAGCTCAAGGACAATGACTTTTAGCGCCATGATTCTAAATGCCCAATAGAGGAGTGCGGTAATGAGATCCATCGGTTTAATTGTTATGGAGTTGGCGCTTGTTTGGGAGAGAGTTTGGATCGGCTAATTAGTCAAAATGATTGAGATCCGGAAGCCCGTTTGAGGGAGGAGATAGATAAGGTGAAATCTGCTGAATGCGTTATTCAATGGCAGACACTTTCTCGTTCACTTTATTGAGAAAGACAGTCGTAACCTTTGACCTTGCTCACCTGAGAACAGACATGTTTACTTTAGTTTTGTATCAATCTTGATTTAAACCATCGGATTAACAATGTTGCCGAAACTCTGCGGCTCACACGATGACCCAGAGAGAAATCTCAATAGCGCTCGATACCGACATAAAGACCACCTGTTGTAGAGAGTATAATTAGGCACCCTGATGCAATCGTTTTCCGGTGAGATGGATCAATTTTATTTCACTCTGAAGGGTGGGCACCGGCTCCCACCACTGGCATTTGCAGCAGTGAACGGCGCATTATCAAAAAGGTTTTTTGTTTTTGTTTTTTAAAATCTCTCTCCTTAATTCGTCATGCCAATTGCTTCCTTTGAGAAATTCCTATCATGGCCCTCGTCTTGATGTGTCTGCTGTAATTAAGGCTCAAATTGTTTTGATGCAAGTGTAATCACATTAGCCTGTTTGCAGGGGAGAGGGGTGAAATTGGACTTGTTGCTCCAGCGCCTGTGAAAAAGGCAGCAGACTGCGTGGAGTTTATGGATTATGAAAGAAAGAACTGTCAGAAAGCATCGAGCTCAAAGCGGCGTCCCATATGGCTCTTCATTACCGGCCCTGTCAGAGCCAGTCGAACCGCCACAAACACAATGAAAGCCTAATTCGCATAGTTAAAGATGAGAATGGGATAAATGTTAGGGGATGATTGCGAAAAGATGGCTCAATCGTTTGTGAGAGAATAGATTTTTTGTTTTTAGAATTATTGGTTTGTTAGTTGTTGTTTTTTACTCCCCCTGTTTTGTTATGCCGTTTAGCGTGTTGACAATCAAACGTAACTAGCACTGAAATTACAGTTAGCTTCATTTATATTAGTCACAGAAAAATTTGTCAAAGATAGCAATATGTTGAATCATAATGATTCAAGTCCTCACGCAGAGTCGAGTGAAAGACCAGATGGTGCGCGATATGTAGGAGGTCTTTGGAGTTCAGAGAGATTTTTTTAAAGTAATATTCACATTAAATTATAGCATTGTTAATGTGTTACATCCTCTAATTCTTACTTTGCTTGTAATTGTAAAGAGCCATTTTCCCCATCCTTTTATTTACCTTTTGATCTTATCATCTGTAGACCTTTATTATAATGTTTTCATCTTCAATTACATGCAGTGCAGAGCAGCTTTTGAGTTGATAAAGCTGAATCAGCTGTAACATTAACCCTAGACTCTGTCCACCTGTCTGTCTGTCTGTCTGTCAGTTCATTCTATGAAAGACTTGGCTCATCTGCTGATTATTAGTGCTTAAGAAGATACAGGGGTCATAAAGGCTCTCGCACATACAAAGTTTTGTTCTAACTTGGGTTGATTTGGTTTTTATCATTTACTTTCAACATATGATATGATTTCACTCCATTGATTTAATGGAAATAATGAAAAAGTCTTTCTCCCTCTATCTGAGCTGAATTGCTCCACAATTCGTGCAGATGTACCCTGCTGACTGTGCACATATCGCACCTCTCCATTCATCTGTCTTCTATAATGAGGGAGGAAGGACTCAGATCATTAGCCATTAGGAAGGAATGGCTGCTTCTGAAGTGGCTGGTATTTTAGTTAGGTGGCTTTTGGAGGGCCTAATGTTGACATTAATCTTCAGTGCCACTTGCGAGGGTACGGCTGTGACCTTAATGTTTTGTTTTGGTTTTTTTAAACCAAAGATAGGGCACCTCATCATAAGATCACTCCCCAGATCTTTCCCACAGTTTCCTTAGATGTGATTATAAACTCTACTTGTACTCCAGTGTTTTCCAAACGAATGCCTTACTTTATGTACTAAATTGCCCCATCAGGAAGGCTCAAGTACTTCACTGACAGCAAAGTGTTATTTCATTTTGAACAGTATATCTTCTTTATCATTTAAAACCTAACATACTTATTTAAAAAAGTTTTTCTCAGAAGTTGTGTTGCAATTGTTGTATCTTAAAATAAATTCCATTTGGTTTTGATATTGTTATATAATGCATTCTCACAATTGTATTTGTTGCTCAAATGTCCAAAAGCATTTCGCAGCATATGATCCACTACAATTTCAACTTTTTACTTTTCTAAAGTCAATAATTTTATCCCTTAAAACTAATCCACCAATAAATGTTTTATTTAAATTAAGAATTTCTTCATGCTTTTAAAATGGCATGGAACTCTACATTCTTGCTTCATTTAGTATATGTGGAATCAAATTAGCCCGCCTCCACTCAATCACACCAGCTTTGATTACCTGATCCACTCGGTCAGCTTTACTGTGGTAAATGCTGCATAATGGTAATTAAAAAATACTGATTTAATTCAGACATATGTGTTTGAACTAGAAACTGATTCAGAAGAAGAATAGCGAATTATATAGATTAATTTGCAAGTCGACGTATCAGAATGACAATGCATTTGTATTGCTCTCTACAATGGCAGACACGTAACGGTAATTAATATGATTAGCCTTTTACTTGACAGCGTTATCAAACAACTAATAATGCGTTGCTAATGTTAAACAAGCCATGTTCGCGTTTGCCATCCCAGTCTGACTTTTAGAAAACAGCATCCTTAGAAATGCTTTGAACAGCTCAGAACGTCAGTGGAGGAAGGCATCGTAACATACATCATATGCATAGTTCTCCTGCTATAAATGGACCTGATTTTCCATATCAACTGAAAAATATGCCAGAGTAACCTGGCTTCTCTTGAGACTCGCCTGTTTAGTTAGTTAAAATTAATGATATGCTAAAGCCCGCCACACGTTGACTTGATTAGTTACATATTTGTGATGTAGAGAACAAGGGTTATTTCAAACCGTCTTTGGTTCACTGTGGTTTTCAAGAGAAAATACTCTATAATGGTGTTGATTTATGAATTTGCACATGGCTTGTCTTTAAGCATATTAAAAACAACGCATAAACTCATAAATAACATTAAAAACTTTAAAAAAACGTGTATGTTAATATATGATATACATTTTCAGAATCAGAATCAGAAAGAGCTTTATCGCCAAGTGTGCTTGTCACACACAAGGAATTTGTCTTAGTGCTGAAGCTTCCAGTGCACATATACAACACAACATGAACAAACAAACAAAAACAATCACTGAAGAGCTCAAACACCGAGGTGCCATTTGCGCCATTTTTTACAAGTCTTTACTTTTTTAATAATCATATAAATAAATTTTATTTAAAAAAATTTCAAATCAAAATATATTTAGAAAAATATTTTTTTTTTATATATACACTAATACCTCGGTTTACGAGTTTAATTCATTCCAAGAGCGAGCAGCAACAATTCTGGTACACCAAAACAATTTTCCCCATAAGAATACAATAAAAATCACTCGATTCGTTCCGCATGACCATAAATGCCCCTTTTAAATATTGTTTTTGGTTTTACCCTATTAATTAGTTAAAATTATAAACATTAAGATCTCATATAAATACTAATTAATAATTGACAATTAAACTCTAAAAATACTTGACAATTTACTGTAACGCACACTTTAGCTTTGAGTAGCGTCGCTGCTGTCGTGAAGGAGACGAGAGGAGGGTGAGGGAGTACTTTGAGGTACTTTGAGGGCGAATTTCGTACCGTCTTTCTTACTCATCTAGAGGGCCATTGTCTATAGCGATCACAATTAATGTTAACAACACGAGATAAAACCGCTGTAAATCACTTATAAAAGTATCACTGTGGTGAATGATGCAACCAAACCGAGCGACGCTGATAGAATGAACGAGTTACGGACTGATAGGCTTTGTGAGAGGCTGTCGTAAGGATATTTCCAGTAAAAATGCGCACGAAGATGCGGAGTGATAGGACTTTTCCACAAAAAAATGCGTGTGGGCGAGGGAAAAATGTTCTCGCGCTCTGATACAAAGCTCGTACACCGATTTGCTCGTATACAAAGTCACTCGTAAAGCGAGGTATTACTGTATATATCTTTTTTAATAGATCTAACAAAGCAACATCTAAATCTTTGCACTTGGAACCTGCTCAATTCCCCCCTGGCGTACACCTACTCCCTGAATCAGTGTTATAGAGAACACGTTAAACGCTGGTGTGTTTATTCACTCGTGCTAATAGAACTTGTTCCTTAACATGCCAGTGGCAGGTGCATTAATGTGCCCCACTAGTTTTCTAGTATTGCAGCTTAGTTTATCTCTGCACCCTTGAGATCTATCCACCGCTGCACTCACACACACTCAGCTGGAGTAAAAGATTAATAAAGTGTCAGTGATGGCAAGCGGCTTCAAGAAGTTTTTGTTTTTATACACTTCTCTCCCCACCCCAAATTCCTTTTTAGGTCCTCTCTTCGGTTTCTCCAAGAGCAATGCCTCTCTCCCAAGTCATTATAATGTAGTGGGGTGGCTGGAGCTACAATCGATTACGCTGTCTAGTCTCATTTAGTTTACAAGAGTTCCAGGTTCCAGAGAGCTTACCGAGAGGCTACTTTTCTCCCTGCCCGTCTTCTTTTTGATTAAGCGGATGTGTAAATAAGGCAGCAAACACCCATCGATGCATGCCAATCTATTTATTGACTCCTAAGGATCATTCTCTCCATTCCCCATGGGTGTCTTCAGGCCCAAAGAATTGAGCTCCTACCAGTATATGTGAGCACCGGGGACAGCCAACTGTCTGCCGGGATAAAAAATGAAACTCATTGACAGATGTTCTTGTGGTGCTTTCTGCTCTCATTATTAATAGATGAGAAAAGGGCCCCATTTATCAGAGTGAGGAGAAATTAATTGACACTGGCTTTGATTTTATTGCTGTAACTTGTTGTCTGGGCACATCACAGTTGTTTTTACTATTTTACTTCCAGGGCAAGCACTTTTTCATGCGTTCCCTCCCACACACGAACAAAGAGACATATGCTTACCGACTCTTGCACGCAGACATACGCTAACTTATGTAAAGGATTGTGGCCCTGTCACTTCCCCACTGTGGCAGCCACCCACCCGTAACAGAACGAGGTGCTGATGTCACTGGCCTGGTCTTAGCAGCTTAGCATTTATTACAGGATGAGGTTTAGAAAGCATGCAGTGCAACTGTGTAATAAGTTTCCTTTCTTACTGGTGTGAGGGACCTAAATGTAGCTGAAACTGATTTTATTTTGACTTTTTTTATTTATTAATTTTGATCATTGTCAGTATGTGTAGATGACATTGAAAAGTACCTACTTGAGTCTGTTTTTAAATGAGTCTGTGTAACAATGACCAGTTACATTTATTTTGTGGCCATTCTAATTATATTAAAGATAATGATATTTAGTATTGCGTGTTTTAAAAATTAATTTCTGGTGTGGTGTTGACTGTGGGGGAACCTAGATTAAAGCTAAACCTACACAGGGCTCCCATGATCATGAAAGACCTTGAAATGTCAGGGCATTTGAGGCCTGGTGAACCTTAAATTCATGTAAATTTCTGTAGTGAATATAAATGTTTCTCAGCGTTTTGTCTGTACGTTTCTCTCACAAAGAGAAAAAACTCTGACAACTGGAAATCATGGAAATATAACTGGTAAGAATGTTTTGGAGAGCGAGAGATGACAAGAAATGTTCATCTCCGAGGCATCAGAGACATAGAAAAAAGGGGAATAAAATCTAGGAATTATACAGAAGGGAATGGAGCCTGGATAGGATTTGCATCCATGTAAGTGCCGCAGTTCAATACCGTGCAAATGAAGGCTTTGAGGTTCCAAACTTTTGTAGCACGCAGGACTTTTTGTCAAGTGTTGTGCTTGTTTTCACATCCCCCATCCTGAGCTCATCTTGTGGTCATATATTATTCAGCATCTGATCTTGCATACCATTGTATGAATCACAGATTCATGCGATCCTCCATCCGCGCCACTTTGCGTGCGCGCGCATGCGAGCGTGTCTCTGCATTCATAAGAACTTCCGTAGGCATGCCATTCCCCCCACCGTTTAATATGCAACACGCAATCTATTTACCATCTCTGGTCTCTGAAAAGGATACGAGGTGGCCGTAATAATATCTGATTCGGTTGTGTACCTCTTCCCTTTAAATACATCGAACTGCTCCAGGCACCCTCGGCTTTTTAAGCAAAGGTCACAGGAAGGCTCATTGATTTAGCATTTTAATTTTATTTGTGCTGGGCTCCGAGGGGGACTGGCATTCAGCGTGGCAGTGGCTCTTTGTTTTGTAAGAGGCTGTGAATGTCTGGGTGTCTGTTGAGACCCAGCCTGCTTCGCTCTGGCTAATAAGTGTGAGATGGCAGCCAGACGCCTCCGTAATAGCCACTAACACTTATTATCCTCCCCGAGATTGGAAATCCATGTGTTGTCATTGAGGGATCTCAAGACAAGTTAAGCGAAAAAAAATAAATGCGTTTTTTTTGTTTTTTTCTCAAGCGTACCGCTTCAAAACAGATGTGCGTGTCGTGTTGTAGGAGCGTTGCGTTGGTGTAGGTGGGCTGTAAGGCAGAAGTGGTTGCCAATGTAAGGAAATGGCCTGTTCAGAGTGGTTAAGTCACTAACTGAGCGAGATAATGCCTCTGGGTGTTTGAGGCGGAAAAATGTGACGTCTCCTCCGCCAGCGCAGAGGCAGCTGTTGTTTTGCATTGTTCCTGTCCTCTCCTTCGCTTGACTTTGCAGGGGATGGGAAGAAGAGCCTTCGATATTGGCACTCCTTCATTAAGAGGTCCTGTTAGCAGTGCTGGTCTTGTCATTAGGAACGCTGAAGGTTTTTGATTTGCTGCCATTTCCAATGCCCGGTCGAGAGCTCACCCTGCCAATAGCGCCCTGAACTCTGACAAAGACAGTCTGAGGGATCGTTACCTGATCTGTCTTGCTACACTCGATGCAGTTAGAGATTGTGTTTGGCAGTTGTTGTTTTTTTTTTTGCTAATCTTAAAATTCAGAAAAATCGTTTTAAGATGGCAATTCTAGTAAAAACCTATCTGTCAGAATCTGGCCAGTAATATAGAGAAGACAAGAGATTTTATGCTTTAAACATGTGGAGGGGTCGAACACTTTTACATTTTTACATTTATGCATTTGGCAGACTTTTATCCAAAGCAACTTCCATTGCATTCAAGGAACACATTGAATCAGTTCTTGCTTTCCCTGGGATCGAACCCATGACCTTGGCGTCGCAAACACCAATGCTCTACTGATTGAACTACAGGAAAGCTGTATATATGTATTTGATATATTTGATCCATTTATTTGTTCTTTTTTTCTTAATCAAATTTGAGTGATGTTTTAACTATAAAATGTTTGTTTATTTATTTATTTATTTATATATATATATATATATATATGTATGTATGTATATATATATATATATATATATATATATATATATATATATATATATATATATATATAATGTATGTGTGTATACATATGTATATATATGTGTGTGTGTATATATATATGTATATAAATGTATTCCAATGAACCCCATTTCAGTTAAAATAACTAAGAAATGGGAATTTTTAAATAGGAAATTGTTCCGCTCAATTCCATAATTTTGTTCAATCTGTGTGGGTCAATTAGCAATAAATGAAGAAAGTAGTGTTACAACTGCAGACATTCTGCAGACATTATAAATCAAATTAGAAAGAATAAACCTGTTGATTCAGATGGAACCAGTCATGTCCTTTAGAATTAACCTGAAATTATTTTAAAAAAATTCCATTTAATCTTAAGTTCCTTTATCTTTAAATCCCTCTGTGCATTTGTACACTTTTGGACAGTAAGAATTTTGGGATTTATAGTTGATTTGTCAATTGGCAGGGAAATGTCAGTTTCAGATGCTTCCTGCTGGGGTGCAGGTACTGTAACCCCCCACCCCCTCCTCTCCGCAGCCAACGGGCTCCCCGAACCACCCAATGCGTGCCAGCTCCCTCCCGGCTGCTGAGAAATTGCTCCTGACAGCTGATTTGTTGGTTGTCAGAACTGGTCGCTGTGCGGCTGATAAGGGCGCAGAGGCCCGAGATGGAAAACTAACTGCCTCTCATGATTTCAAAGGCAGCCCCATCAGCCTGGGGCCTGCAGACACATGTAAATGTCTCTGGGCTGAAATCACCAGGGATGTTTTTCCATGTGCATGGGCGCTCTTTAAAAAGTTAGTCTCTGCTTTGCATTCAGCGTCTGGCCATGAAAGAAAGCCATGAATGAAAGCGCTGCAAATGTCACCTCTTAAATGTTTCAGACTCATTGTTTGCATGCAGTTTGATCGGGTTTGGGCAAAATTCAGAATTCATGAATAGGCTCTCTTTTGATGAGTTTCAATTGAATCTATCCGTCTGTCTGTTTGTCTCTCGTCTCTCTCCATTCTATATATTTTTCTATCTGTAGCAGTTCTGTATCGTGTTTAACTCCATTAAAATTCATTTGAAATTTAGGAATTGAATTGAAATCATAGAGGTATACAATTCAGTTATGAATAGCACACAAACAGTAACATCCTTTTTGATTAGCTGATGTTGTGGGCCTGCTTAGCTGTGTTTAATGACATCAGTGTAACTCTAGACAGATTAGCTCATCTGTCACATTAGGTAATGAAAAAATTGACTTTTTTACACTACAACCACCTGCAGTTATTCACACCCAGGTCTGTGCTAGGAAAGGTGGAGCAAAGTAGAAAGGGTAATGGAGCAATGGGAGGACCTGGTCCAACCTCCAGCAAATCATCAGGTCTGATCAGTCACAGGAAGCTCTAATAGGCTTGTACAGGAAGCCATTGCGAGAGAAGAGGTCACTGGGTAATTGACTGTGAATCTTGTTCCAGCGTCCTCCCATGGGGTGGCTGCTTCTATAACTCACTTCCTGTCAATGATGTCAGCCCTTGAGGCCTCCTAAGCCTGGGCTGAAGGGTCGATGAGGGGCTACTGGCCGTCATCCAACTCTGGAGAAGATGACAATGACCGTAGATCACCCCTACAGCCAGTACATACAATAATTGCCCTTAATTACCTCATGCCCCAATACAAAGCCCTCATGCGGTTGTAGTGTAGCTAATACTCCATCAGTCTTCACAGCTACAGTGTTCTGTCGATTTTTAACAGTACGCCATCCACCTCTGTGCTTACTCCAGCAGGGAGAGGAGTGGATTCTACTGTCATGAAGTCAGGGAGGAGATAATTCAGCTGGTGTTTTCTTCCCCAAACAAAACAAACTGTACGTATAATAACTGAGAGGTCACGCAGCGCTGGACTAGAGGCCACCGGCTTGTTTATCCCATGCCCTCTTATCATCCCTCCTGCCTCTTCATCTGCTCTTATCACGGCCGGTGTTGAGAGGGGCTCCACAGCTTCCTGTTTTGGGTTTGCTGTCAACCCCTTTGACCTGTTGACCCTTGGACTTATCTCTCACTTTCTTAAAAGCCAAAAGCCTTGTCTAAAAGCAGCAGGGCAAGTGCTCTATCTTTGCTCTTACTTCAAGGCTTGTGTGAGAGTGTGTTTGTGTGAAGAAGAATCCCCCCCCCCCACCCCACACACACAACTTCAAAACGTTTTATATTTTAATAAAACAATATATTTAAAAAATGCTGCCCTAAAAAGCAAGTTTTTCTTTGGCCATGTCATGAAGAAAGAAGGTGTCTGTTATCTTGTTATCATTTTTTATTTATGTATAATTATTAGTACCATTATTAAAAATATAACACTTATAATATTTATATAATTTGTATGATTATGATCAGGATGTTCACTCAAATCTATTCAAACTGCAAGGATTTTTGTTACTTAATGTTTACTTTATATTACCTTTTCTTGAATACATTTTTCTTGAAAATACTGGGTGTACATTATGTCAGCTGATTAACATTCATCTCTAAAGCTGATTAGGGCTTATCATTTCAGATTGTTTCTTGCCCTCTGATTGTGTGTGATTGGTGTGTTCATGTTTGATTGTGTGTGCAATTTATCAGTATTCTGTTCCAAAACATCCAGATCTAGTTTGAGGCTCGATCTCAATGGGATTGAGCTTTTCTTTCTTTCTTTTTCTTTTGGTTAATCACAGGATGTCCCCCATTCCTTATGGAGGATGTGGCTCTGTTGTGCTGTGAGGTGAAAATGGATCCTCAGTAGTGGCACTTAGGAATGAGAAAAATAGTGTGTCACGTATTGAAAAACTCGCAAAGAAACATCAAATATTTGGTAATGGAATTCAGATGCCGGCTGGCTCTACAAATCCCATTAAAACAGCTTTGAGCTTCCTCCATCTCTGAGGAGCAGACTCAAAGCTATTTTAATAGTGCCCAGGACTTCATCATTTTAACAGCAAAAGAGTTCCTGCTCTGTACTAGATACATAATTTGCATGGCATTAGGACCAGATAAAACGAAGATTGCTGCACGATTCAATGGCTCATTCATGCCTGCTCCATACGATAATAGCAATCAACAGATATTTGTTGCCTTTTTCCTGTTCATTTAACTGCTTCTGTGTTGGTTCACTTCAATCATGAGCTGTTTTTTCCCCTCCTTCCTTTCTTCCCCTGTTTTCTCTCTTCCCCTTCTCCCATCCTCTCCTTCTTCACAGGATTCGGCTTTGTAACTTTCGAGAACGAGGATGTGGTGGAAAAGGTCTGCGAGATTCATTTTCACGAAATCAATAATAAAATGGTGAGTTGGTTTCACCTCTTTGCAATTTTTCAATTCGGGGGCTGGGATTAATATTTGATCCTGGAAGCAGAATTGGGTGATTATAATGGGCAGCGTACAGTGAGGGTGACAGTGCTGTTGGGTGGGTGTGAGTGTGTGTGTGTGTGTGTGTGTGCATGGGTGGGGAGTGTCATCCCGATCCCCGACCAGCCTGCTTTCAAGGGGATGAGGAATCACTGGTGTGCACTGGCCACAAACCATGAAATTGTGTCTTGGATCCCTGTCTGCCAGGCTGGGAGTAAAGGCCTGTCTCTTTCCCCCCCGTCGCAATTCCCTCAGCCAGGGAAGACTGGGAAAGGATCTGGCAGTCATTCTGGGGGCTTGTTAAAAGTGTGTGGTGCAAAAGATTGAAAGAAGATTTAAAAATCAAAGCCTCTTGAATGTTGGCACCTGATGCCCTGTCACATGATTTTATGTTTGCTGCTACGGTTCGTATTAGATTTCCCCATGTCTTGCCAAGCTTTTGAGAATGAAAGACAGCAGAGGGACACAGTTCCTGACCTTGAGGCATCTGCAGACGAGCCACAGATGCAGCTTGCAGTGCTCGCAACGAATCACCAAATGAGGACAACCCCAGTGTCATTCTACATGACAGCCAGTTAGCAGGATTTTTAATGAAGGTCAGCGCTGTCAGCACTGTACTTATATTTAAAAATCACTGAGAACCATGAGCCTCTTGGAGTTTTCCATCAGATTGAGCTGAGGACTGATTTGTGGCAGTTATATTTTATAAAAAATATTTTTATATTCTTTTAATTTTTTTTTAGTATTGATTCTTAACCCTTTCGCACGTACGATCACACTGGTGTGATCAGTCTTGGCTGGGTCCTGGAGGGTACGATCACACCGGTGTGATTAGAACGTTCGTGCTTCACGTCATCAACTGCTAAATTCAAACGTGTTTTTGCGCGTCATCTGGCACCGATCCAGAGATGGACGCTCTTAGAGCTTGTCATATATCACAACTACTCAGTGTTTTCAACCACATAAGGTTTATTTTCGGTTTCAGACATTTAAATACTCATAAGTGCTTGCAAAACAATACATCTATAGTTTGAAAAAAACACACTGATGTCCATAAAAGCAGAAATAGCAATCGTTCAATTATAAATTGATCAGATGAATCAGATACACATTGCATAGGTAACTATAAAGTTCACTGTATTCTTCTCTCACTTCACCGGTCACTTACTGTCATGTTTTTCGGGAGAAGCGACTGAATTTGCGTTATAAATCAGATCGATCAGATTCTCCGAACTGTGGCGCAAACAAACATGGCGCCGCCCTTCGCGCATCATAGATCAGCTAACATGATCATTATAAAAGTTTTTAAACGGCAAAATACATTCACTTCCACATATTTGAGAATCTAAATATTAGGTAGTTGATAACATAGCCAACAAGTATGTGAATATTTTGAATAAATAAGACATGCACTAAATAAATGCGATGCACATGTCATTCGGCGCTTTTGAGGATGACAAGCATGACACGTTGCCATGGGAACAATAAGGTAAACATTCAAAAATAACGATTGCCTAAAAAAATTCACGCTGGGGGGTCAGAGAGAACATTTAGAACTTACGTGCGTAAGGGTTAAATAATTTTTATTCTGATTCATGTATGTTTTGTGCATTTCAGTGTCCCTTTTTCTTTTCTTGAAAGAAGGGTAGTGTTCAAAACCAGGTAATTTGTCTTTTTGAAATTTTAATTTAAAAAACAGACTCATAAGACTAATTTGTTGTAGGGCAGTCAGGCTACTCTGATTACGTTTGTTTTTTTCTTTTCAAATGTTGATGGTCAGGTTTATTGGTATGACCCTATTTGAGATTGTTTTGTTACAGTTTAAACTTAGTTGAATTACTTTAAACAGTAGTAGTTTTAATTAGTTTCAAAGTAGCTTCCCAAACCCTGCTGATGACAGAATATATCCCAGCATTCTATTCAAAACACGGGCAACGCAATGTGACCAGTCTCTCCCCTGTCTCTCCATTGATTTTTATATTATATTGCATCAAATGTTCTCATTATTCAATGAGTATCTAGAGAAAGCCTGAATTTCTTTTCTTTTTTTAACACGTTTCCCCCCCCAGCGTCTCATAGCAGGAACCTCGCTGTTGATCGACTGGCTGGCTTAAATTGGGCCATTGGAGAATTACTTGCATAGCTAATATCAGTCACGAAGGTTTAAGAAAAAGATAAATGTGGTGAAGGGAAAACATTTACTTAAAATGACAGCTTTGTCATGGTCTCTCAGTTCAGATAATTTCTCAGATGATACCCTGCAAACGAAAGGCTTAAAAAAGAACAAGAAAAAGGTCAAGGCGTGTTGGGCAGAAACCCGTCCTTCCGTTTGCTCTTCTTACTGATTTCAATTGCCATCATCAAGTTGCTTTTGCCAACAAGATCAAAGTGGTCTCTGAAGCCTCGTCTGCTAGCAGGCCTGTGTGCATATTTGACTTGCTAATTCGACCATGGTAATATTGTTATTATCATGAATATTTTGTACAGCGGCCGTAATGATCTCCCTCTGCTTGTGGAAATGCCAGCTTTGTACGTCGACTGCCTGCTTGGTGAGCCGCCATCTTCAGAGGCACCATCTGTGACCCTCGACCCCAGGCTGTGGAGCAGAGAACGAGCCAGGCTCAGTAGCTGTTTATAGAGAGGCTCTGTTGACCCAGTGAAGCCACTCTCGAGCTGCCAGGCCCCTGGATATCCATAAATGACCCTAAATGGTTCCAGGAAAACCACGCTGGACCAGTGAAGGTCTCCAGGCTTACTGATCAGCTCATTTGAAATCTGGCCTGGAAATATAGCCAGGCATTAAACATTCAGAAGACATTTCCTTGATCCACAGGCTTGGAGACAGGAACGTAGCATCCAGCAGGCAGGTTAGATCCCACACGAAAGCGTTGAGATGGATGGATGGATGGATGGATGGATGGAGATTACCTCTCTTTAGAGATTAATTTGAAAGGTCCACTTTAGAGGTAAATCATTTAGGGAGCCAAACACGTATTATGTCTTGATTATTTTATCAATGAAAACAATTAAACGATAGCACAGCATGACTATTCCCAGATTGCTCAGATATGGAAGGGAATCACTTTTAATAGACTGACCCTAATGGTTGTTTTGACCGTTTTCCATCCCTTTCAAACAGCTCGTTCAGTGCCATAATATCCAGTTACATCTGTGAGTGAGCTTTTTTCTGAAGTTCCATTCCGAACATTCTGTATTTTATCAGGCATACCAGGGACTTTTATCTCCCCCAGTGCTGTCTGTCATGAGGAATACTGTGAACATGAGCCGACTGGGCTGGATAAGTGGTTGAAATCACCTGGACTGCTATAGAGCATAGTTTCATGAGCATAGTTTTGCGTATCATTCCAGTTTTGCAGCACCTTCATCTTTAAACACCTATGAATTATATAGTGATAAAAATAGTTTAAATTAATTTATATTATATACATATTTTTATAGATAGAAGTCATTTTTATAATTTCTATTGAATTAGTTATTTTTATTTCCATTTGTATCATGTCTGTGTTTATTGAAAAAATTCCTGTGCTCACCAAAAAAGAAATGCTGCTTTGTTTCAAATGTATTTTTTTATTTAATATAATTTATATTATATACATATTTTTATAGATAGAAGTCATTTTTATAATTTCTATTGAATTAGTTATTTTTATTTCCATTTGTATCATGTCTGTGTTTATTGAAAAAATTCCTGTGCTCACCAAAAAAGAAATGCTGCTTTGTTTCAAATGTATTTTTTTATTTAATATAATTTATATTATAGTTATATAGATAAATTATAGTTTATATTATATACTTTTTTATCAAAACAAAAAACCTTTATTCGTGATTTTTTTGTATTCATTATTTGTTCATAAATGGGTATATGAAAATGTACTGTATATTGGGAAATGACCCTTACTGTGATAAATGCTAAAGTACAGAATTCTAGTTTGAGCATCCTGATTTAAAACTAAAAATAAATGCTCAATCTCACTAATCGACAAGTGAGATGTTGGACCATTGTGACCCATAGCTAAGTGAGGAAGCGTTCAATAGCAGGCTAATTTTAGGTACCAGCTCAGAAAGTGTTATTTATAGACCGGTGTTTGTTTGACACCATGGAAGAAGTGACTGTATCCTGACCCCATGTAAACCCTCTCACTGGGAGTTCTCATGGTATCTCCCCCCCTCTCTCTCTCTCTGGAAATCATCACCTCTCTAACCTTGGAACAGTATGTACTGCGTAAGTCATCTCTCGTCACATCACATTCAGGAACACATCCTTTCCTTTATCTGCCCGTTATTAAGCGATCAAGTACCCGGTCAATACCCTCCTCGTCCCTAACGCGTAAAGAGCAATGCTGCACCATACCCATGCGTGCCTTCAGCAGAGTGATGTGAATTCTGTTCTCAAGTCCTCCCCGGTGGTGCCCTTGCCTCCTGCAGGCAGTGTGGAGGTTGTCGCTCTCATTTCTCGTTCCCGCCCTTCTCTCTCAGTGTGCCCTGGCCGCCCAGCTAGGATTGCCGCCTGCCCACAGCGAGCCTGGCCATTAGCATGTATGATAAGTGCCGAGTGTGTCGGCAGGCCAATTTAGTGTCTGCCTTGCCGCGCTGAGGCCCCGGCCTGCGCTATCATTGAAAGATAATCTACCGCTGTGAGGAGAGAAGAGGGAAAAAGTGTCAGTTCAGGAAGGGAGAAAATGACTCCTATTTTTCCCGCCCTTTTTTTTGGCCTGA